>CALYLW010000489.1:420645-657230 GCA_944989445.1 Ampullaceana balthica | reverse complement strand
GAGCAAGGCACAATCCACCTAACATAGAGACGTAACATGGGGGCCCGAATTGTCTCTGGATTGCCTAGCACCGCCAAACACTACGAGAGATGGGACGGAACCACATCAGCACAGCGGTATGTGCGCCTGTACTTTTCAGTACAGCGCCTCTGATACAGACTACTGTATCCATCGTAGGGCATACGTCTTACAAGGGCAACGATCAACGTATCAGCGGATTCTCTGATAGACGAGGCCTAGCAAGTCCCGTACGGAACATTACCAGCAAGAACACCAACTACAAGAGATACCTCGAACCAGAACCAGCGAAACAACGACGTCGGAACCAGACGGTGCCAGCTACGAGAGAAGACGATTACAAACTGTACCGGGAGGTCAAGTTGCAGAACCAACCATCTCGCCCCAGCTACAGTGGGACCCTGAGGAGCCGAGACGACCCACAGCACCACAGTTCAAATCGGGACAAGTTCGAGAAGATATTCAAGGTGGAGAAAAACATTACTAAGTGACAAGGAAACTGCAAAAAGTGTGACTTTGTGAACTTCTTACGAATGGATATTTATTGTGTAATGGGTCTTTCATTGTATATGGATATTATGTCTGAAATATAACCCACAGTAAGTACGTACTTAAGTACTTATAAAATAGTGTTAAATGGGGGAAGTGTGCTATAGTAAGATTGATCTGTTAAATAATATATATATAATATAATATATATAATTAGATATAGCATACCTGTCATATATAAACGAACAATAAGGAACAATGGAAACGAGAAGTAAAAAAACACAAGATATCGATAAAATAATGGCGGACTTTAGGGAGACGGGGAGAAAGTTACAGTTAGAGGGGCAGGAGTTAAACAAATACGTAATAGACAAGTGGAGACAACGGGAAGTTCCGAACGAGACAACGGCAATGTCTCCTTATGAACTCCTCTTCGGGCGGAAAGTGAGAGGACCAATGTCAATTTTAAGGAAAATACTAACAAATGAAAATACGACAGAGGAAGGTAAAAACACATATGAATATATAATCGACCTCAAAAACAGAATAAAATCAGGGTTATATAAAACAGAGGCAATCACGAAAGGAAAGGCAAATAAATATAAACAATATTATGATCAAAGGGCTAGAGAGAAAGATATACAAATTGGGGACAAAGTGCTCGTGTTGAAACCTAAAAAAGGAAATAAACTCGCTCTGTATTCAGAAGGTCCATTCACCGTCACGAGGAAATTATCGAAATTTAATGTAGAGATTGCGAAGGGACATAAGCGTATAGTTTATCACCTCAACAGATTAACAAAATTTGTCGAAAATAACATGGATAACACAGATGCGAACTTATCGGCAGCAGAGAAAAATGAAAAGACAATTAGTGGTGCCAGTGCCACAGTGATAGCCGAAGAAGAAGAGGAAGATGTAAATAGTGAAGACATTAAGCAAATTCCGTTAATCAACGTCAAGGTTAATTCAGGCATTGACATCAATAAGGAACTAACGGAGACACAGAAAAGACAAGTTGACGACATGGTGCATGAGTACAAGGAAATTATTTCAGATATCCCAGGGAAAACATCGGCGGGTACGCACAAAATAGAATTATTAGACTCTAAGCCCATTAACGTAAAACCGTACGCAATACCTATTCATATGGTTCAAAGGCTAAAAGAAGAGATTAGTATGATGCTAGAACTAGGTATAATCGAGGAAACACAGTCACCATATTGCTCTCCCTTAGTTTTAATTAAGAAAAAAGATGGATCGATTCGGACTTGCGTGGATTATAGGAAATTGAACGCAATTACAAAAAAAGTAGCAGAAGTTATACCTAACCAGGATAAACTTCTAGAGCACATGAATAAAGCCAAATACTTTACGAAACTAGACTTAACAAAGGGATATTGGCAAATACCTCTTGAGGAGGAAAGCAAAGAATACACAGCTTTTCAAGGCCCAGACGGGGCATATCAATATAACTTTATGCCATTCGGATTGGCAACCGCACCGGCAACGTTCAATAAAATTGTTAAGAAATTATTCAAAGGAGTAAAAGAGGTAGTTACTTATTTTGACGATATCTGTGTATACACAGACGACTGGGAGTCGCATATACGAGTTACTCGAGAGGTTTTAGAGATTCTTAAAAAGGCAGGGTTCACCATTAAACCATCTAAGTTAGAAATAGGTAAAGAATCTGTCGAATTTCTGGGACATAGAATTGGAGCAGGCATCTTAAAACCAGACATGAACAATATAAACAAAGTGTTGGAAATAAAACGACCCAAAAATAAGAAACAAGTAAGGGGACTAGTTGGCCTAATAGCGTATTACAATAAATTTATACCTAATTTTTCAACGATAACAGCCCCATTGACGGACCTTACAAAGAAAGGTAAACCAAATAATATATGTTGGACTAAGGAATGCCAACAAGCATTGGATACAATCCAAAACTATTTAACAAATAACCCCATTTTGGTTCTGCCCGACATTAAGGAACCTTTTATAGTTCGTACAGATGCGTCAACGAAGGGATTGGGGGCATGTTTGATGCAGAAAAGAGACAATATGCTCCACCCGGTGAAATATATTAGTCGGAAACTGGTTGACAGGGAAACCAGATACTCAACAATAGAGAGGGAATGCTTGGCAATAATATGGGGAATTCAGAAATTATCCTACTATTTAATGGGGGCAAGATTTACGCTCCAGTGTGACCACCAAGCGTTAAAATATTTGAACACGACTAAATTTGAAAATTCAAGAGTTTCCCGGTGGTCTTTGATGTTACAGGAATACGATTTCAACGTGGAATACATTAAAGGTGAAGATAACATTATTGCAGATTTTTTATCGCGACAATAAGCAGATATAATGTCCCACTGAGACTGGTAGGATCATGACAGATCTGGTAATGTAATCATAATTAATGAGCAGAAATCAAACCATGACCGACAAGGACTCGCAGGACAGGTTTATGACAAACAAGTAGAGTTGCTTGTTCATGGGGACTAAGTTTGGTAGAAATTGAGGTCTGGGTCACCTCGGGCCAGTATTATTATTATATGAACATGATTGTGAGGTTTCATAGCGATTATGTATTTATGTTAATTAGTACTTATGGATGGTTGTAAATAAATATGAGATGGTTGTATGTTCGTGCTGATGTTTTCTATGATAATTTTTGGCTCCGGGTGACCTCAGGACATTTTTCATTATAGGTATTATATATAGATATATTTATGTAATGATGATGATATAGGGTGATAATGATATTGTTCATGATTATGATTATTATGATGAATTATGTTAATTACGACTACTATATGCACATGATTGATGATTGTTTTATAATTGATTGTAATGGGTTAAATACAATCGGGCTGAAATGTTTATAGTTTGGATAAGTAGTTATCCCTATAACATTATCTCATGCTGGAGGTAATCCTGGAATAAATATCTTAAGGAATTTATATGAGGTACCAGTAGAGTCAGTTGTAAATAGAAAACAATCTAGCGTAAAAATGGTCAATTGTTGGATACTAATTATGTGAGGTGTTATGACCAGTAGTAGGTAGAAGGTTGGTTCTTTGAGAATTAAGATAATGATAACGTACGAGTTGCGGGTTAGTGAAGTCGTATAAAGGTACGACCAAGTGGATTTATGCTCTGTGTTGTATATACTAGTGTTTTTTTTTCATGCAATGTTGTGTATAAAATTATATTGAAAGATATTATTTCATTATGTATTATATTATTGTAATTGTAATGTGCAGTGATTCCATGCCCTGACTTTGTTGTATTGTGAGATTCTACCCGTAAGTAGAATCTAACGGAAGAGGGGGGATATGTCAGGGTATGAGAATCACTGCGAATGATTGTTGTGAGATTGTTGTGAGATTGTTGTGAGATTGTTGTGAGCCAGTGTTGGAGTCGGGTCAAGGCGTTGTTGACGGGTATGAACTCCTATCACGGGAATAATGTCTGAGTGAGCTTCTGGTCACACGGGATATGTCAGGGACATGACCAGAGGACACGTCAGGGTCGTTGAGACCAGTTGGGGGGTATATAAGAGAGTAGTCGAGACGAGTGCGGTGTGTGGCAGAGAGCTGGGTAGTTCGCACAGTGTTGTGCGGTCAGACCGGTCAGGATAGACCGGGGAGCTGCAGGGTTGCAGTAAAACAGAGTTGAGTTTAACGTCGCCCAGAAGCGGTCGGGTCGGACCGAGGGCATGCTTGAGCATACAGCCGTTATATATAGATGTATTTTATGTCAAGGCAAGACAGCCAGTTGTACAGTTGTTTATAGTAGAATAAACATTGCATCGTTACACAGACTTGTGTCATCTCTTGTGTATGTTGTGTGTAGCGGAGAGCAAGGCACAATCCACCTAAACATAGAGACTTAACAGATGTGTCCCATACAGAGTACAGATCTAATCAAAGTGAGGTAGCATTTTAGTTTAATATTCTTATTACATCTGTAAGGGGCCGTCCATAAATGACGCCACGCACCTAGGGGGCGGGGAGGGGGGTCACACTTTTGTGACGATGCGTGACGAGGGGGAGGGAGGGGGGTTGAAGAAATGTGACGTCACATCAAAAGGGTAACTTTAAATAAAACTTCCACTGAAAAATTTGGTCTCTTACAATTTATTTAATGACTTTTTTTTTAAAAATATTTTAAATTAGTGCTACTCAATGTGCCGGTCGGTAGGCCATCAGACGCTGGTTGGCGTAAGCTATCAAGACACGAAAATTAAATCTAATTATAATCCTTAAGTTTTATAATCAACAAGATAACATAAGAAATTGTTACACTGCTTCGTTTGATGTTGACATCAAAGCATTTGTGATTTAACCGCAGCTCCGTGTGGTTCTCTCATGGCAGCAGTTGTAAATGTTTTTTTGCCCGTTACCCCAAAATATACAAGTTTATGTATGCGTTACCCCCCCCCTCGACTCTAGGTCCTGCTCACATGACTCGGGGATTTTGGGGAGCGTCTTTAGCGAAAATGCTACTGGTGAGTTTTACAAGCATGACAAGTGTCTAAAAATGATCTGAATAGTATTATGTGTAGATATTTTAAGTCAAAACGACACGGAATATCCTTTTTATTTAAAAGGGGAGGGGGGATCTATTTGATAGAATTAAAAACGTTTAAAGTTTGATATAATTGTTCGATTGGTTTTTTGTCAAACGCCCCTGGCCATTCTAGTCTTCTAGATCAGTGCTTCTCAAAGTGGTGATCCGCGGACCGGTGCCGGTCCGTGGGCCATCCGCTGCCGGTCCGCAGATGTTCTAAAAAAAGGACAGAAAAAATTGTCAGTGCAGGGAAAATAGTACACCGGTCCCTGGTGCAATGGAAACAATTCCTGCTGGTCCGCAATACTAAAATGTTTGAGAAGCACTTTTCTAGATATAATGGTAAATGAGCCCATTTAAAATTAGTCAAGTATTCATTAACTTTATTGAATGCGTCAAATTCTTGACATTGCAATTCGAGAAGAGCACAAAACAACTTTTCTTCTTAGCTCAGTTTTTAAGGCATTAATTTTAAATATCACAGAAATGATACGTGATAAAGACAAGTCATGTGGATTAAGATTGTTGTCACTCGTGTCAATATAAATGAAAGTAGGGTAGATTTAGGTGTCTTCATATAGTACGTAGTAAGAAATCTACATAGTAAATTTTAAACAAAATGCATTTTCTGAAAGGAACCGGTTCAATAATGGGCATATGTTCCAAGCGTTCACGTACACATGACGTATTTTAAAATATCTAGCGGATTGTAGTGGATGTTATATGTCCCAAATGAGTCTGCATTACCTCCAAGAACTCCCTTTTTGACCCCAGTTCAGGTTATTTACCTCTGTTCGCCGACCTCTTTCTTACGGGATGCCCGTCAGTCAATTGAGGGATTTTTTAAAAATACATTTTAAAAATGTTATTTTTAAATAATTTTTTTTTAAACAAAGACCTTAACCGTGATGATAAATAGTCAATGTTTAATTTTATGCATTAAAATAAAATATAAGCTAAGGATGTTAACACAGTTCGTTTTCTGAAGGCCGGTTAAACGTTTTTTTTTAAAATGCTTCACGCGGGTGACGATATTACAATGTAGATCTTCACTAAATAAATAATAAATACTTAAATGACAATAAAAGTGATTTGAAACATACTTATTTTCAAATAGAAAATAAAGTTGTTTTTTGTTGTTGTTGTTTTGTTTTGTTTTGGGGGGGGGGTGTCAAAGATTTGTGACGTATTTTTAGAGGGGGGGGGGTCTACGTTTTTGTGACGTCGCGTGACGAGGGGGGGAGGGGGTAAAAAATCGTCAAAAATTGCGTGACGTCATTTATGGACGGCCCCTAAAATAAAAGTTTCTCCTTATAAAGCTTAAGGTATGTGTATCATTTTTTAAATTACTTCATTGACATGAGGATTTCATGAGTATTTCTGATTCATTATTACTCTTAAGTTCTTTGCATCTTTATTTTGGAATAGATCTAGTTGTTTCACATGAAAACTATTTGAATTTCTACAAATACAAACTTGCGAACAATATATATTTTTTTAAATATGTTATTCTCATATTGTTATGATTGACATTAATTTCAAAATAAAATATAATATAAAAAATGTAAGCTTAGACTACATAATCTCAGAGTCGTTGTAACGTGACATAAAACACGTCCCGATGTTTTAAACAAATGGATTTACTCTACGTGTTGACAAAGAAGGAGCTCTGAAGACCTCAGTTGTTAATTAGCGCGCCTTGCTATGGCTCGAATCTCATATTTCACAGGCGTACACGTCATGCCAAACACTTCCTTCATGGGCGGCACCACGCCATCTTCAGCGGGTTGAAACTTGAATTTCTGGAAAAGGGTGGCCAGGAAGATGAACAACTCCACTTTGGCAAGCCCCTCCCCAATGCAAACTCGCCGCCCCATAGAAAAGGGCGCCAGATGCTCGGGATAAGTGACTTTGCCATCCGGACCGATGAACCGCTCGGGTCTAAATTTATCAGCGTCTGGACCCCAGGTCGACTCGTCATGGTGGATGGAGTCGTTATTCATGACTATTTGAGCACCTTTGGGCAGTAAAAATCCCCCGAATTTTATGTCCCTTTGCAAAATCCGGGGAATTCCAATAGGCAAGATGCTGGCTAGTCGTTGAGTCTCCATAATGACAGCAGTGAGGTACGGCATGTTCACCTTGTCACCCATCCCGGGAGGTCGCTCAGAGCCGATGACGGAGTCAACCTCACGGTACAGCTTCTGCGCCACGTCCGGATGATTGAGGACGTACAGCAGGCACCAGCTGATGGTGCTGCTGGAGGTCTCTGTGGCACCGGCGAAAAGGTCGTAGACGGATTTCAGCAGCGTTCGTCGGTCCAGGTACGTTTTCTCGCCAGACGCTTGTCTTTTCTTCATTTCGTTGTAAAAATACGAGATGAAACTTTCTTGCATCTCAGGGCAGCCATCCTCGAATTGTTTCAAGTACTTGATGGAGAATATCTCCATGAATTCGCGGAGGAGTTTGAAAACAATTTTGGCGCCGAAGACGTCTCCCGGGAGGTATCTCAGGAAAGGGACGTAATTCAGGACAGCGGTTCCTTGGATTCTAGCTAGTGCGTGGTCAAAGATGTAGATGAGGCGTTTAAACACTGGGTCCTCGTAGTCGAGGCGATTGCCCACTAGGATAGAGCACATGATGTTGGACACGCCCATGGCTGCACAGGGGCGCATCTCAAATGGTTTACCTTGAAAAGACGCGATCAACTCAGAGAATCGTTCCGTCTCGTCCTGGACCTTCTGTACCAGGATGTTTTTACCAAAGCCGAAGTCACGGAGGATGGATGCGGCAAGGCCTCTGGTTTCTTTAAATATCTCACCAGATGATGCTACGATACCTGTGTCCAGACCATCGAGAACCTGTGGAGTAATGACCAGCAGCGTGTAAGACTAAGTCAAACGTGATCATTGAAATGAAGGAGATTGGTGTAAAGTTACTTGATTTAAAATGACTGTAATTAGAAGAAGGACATGAGATACTTAAATCCCAAGAGTAAAGAAAGGACTTTGTGATATAAGACCAAATGTGATAACGTAAGAGTCTGACTCAATTTGGAAAGACTTGAGGATAGAGATGGGGTGGGAGAGAGAAGGAAATGCAAATGAGGAGATAAAAGAAGAACGATCCTAGATCACTAGGGAGGTGGGGGGGGGGTCTTGATGTTTGTACCCCGTCACTTGATACTTAGGGATGTGCGTGTTTTTGCATGCGCGTATGTGCGTGAGTGTTGTGGAGGGGGACCATCCCAGGCAGCCTTCTTACCACTGACCTCATTCATGTAAATGGGGGCGCGGTCTGAGAAGTCGTCTCCCCTTTTGACGCACGCCTCTTTGATGAGGTCATATCCGTTGACAAATATGACAAGTTGGCGGCCCATATACAAGCTTTCAGGACGAGATTAAAAGACAAAAATTAGAAACTTCTATGAAACAGGGGTAGGTGGGGGGGGGGTAAATTAAAGTCAGACAAAGTCTTTTTTTAAAAAAAGTATGTTATGAAAATATGGTATTTTACAAAAGAATATAAAAAACTAGAAAAATTCAGCCCCATGCTTATCAAACATGCACAACTATCGACACCACCTAAATCACCACCAACCAACCAGCGTGACAACCCGTGACAACTACCAACACCACTTAGATCACCACCAACCAACCACCGTGGCAACCCGTGACAACTACCGACACCACCTAGATCACCACTAACAAACCACCGTGACAACTACCGACACCATCTAGATCACCACCAACCAACCACCGTGACAACTATTGACACCACCTAGATCACCACCAACCAAACACCGTGACAACCCGTGCCAACTACCGACACCACCTAGATCACCACCAACCAACCACCGTGACAACTACCGACACCACCTAGATCACCACCAACCAACCACCGTGACAACTACCGACACCACCTAGATCACCACCAACCAACCACCGTGACAACTACCGACACACCTAGATCACCACCAACCAACCACCGTGACAACTACCGACACCACCTAGATCACCACCAACCAACCACCGTGACAACCCGTGACAACTACCGACACCACCTAGATCACCACCAACCAACCACCGTGACAACTACCGACACCACCTAGATCACCACCAACCAACCACCGTGACAACTACCGACACCACCTAGATCACCACCAACCAACCACCGTGACAACTACCGACACCACCTAGATCACCACAAACCAACCACCGTGACAACTACCGACACCACCTAGATCACCACCAACCAACCACCGTGACAACCCGTGACAACTACCGACACCACCTAGATCACCACCAACCAACCACCGTGACAACTACCGACACCACCTAGATCACCACCAACCAACCACCGTGACAACTACCGACACCACCTAGATCACCACCAACCAACCACCGTGACAACTACCGACACCACCTAGAACACCACCAAACAACTACCGTGACAACTACCGACACCACCTAGATCACCACCAACCAGCCACCGTGACAACCCGTGACAACTACCGACACCACCTAGATCACCACCAACCAACCACCGTGACAACTACCGAGACCACCTAGATCACCACCAACCAACCACCGTGACAACCCGTGTAAATCCCAACCACTCACCTGAAGACGTCCCCGCACTGCTGGCGCCACCTCTTCAGCTGCTGTCGTGGGTTCTTCTCGATTTTCAACATGTGACCAAAGAGGGGCCATGGTCGTGTCGGACAGGGTGGGTACCGGGGGTCGTGTGGGCGGAACAGTAAGTAGATGACGAGAAGACCAAGTGCCAGGGCCAGTAAACCAGGGCTGCAGTCCAGACAGGTCAGCAAGACGGACATTATGTCTTCTAGTGTTCTCAGCTTCCTGTTCAGATTTCGAGTCTGGATTTTTGCTACCAAGGAAATTAAAATAAATAATAAATAAAAATGTAAATAATCAAACCTCAGCAAGACGTGTTTAAGTTTTTTCCACGAATTTCATCGAGGTTTTCAAAATCTGCGAGGTCGTCAAATTGTACCCGAAGTATTTCGTATTTTTTTATAAAACCAAGTGTTGAATAACTTCCAAGGAAAAAAAACAGATTTTAAATCCATTCACATTTAATAAATAATACATTAATAAATAATAATAGAATATGCGCTGTGTTACCGTTGAATTATATACCCTGGCGTCAGGTTGATTAAAATTTCAAACTGTTCAGACGATTGAAAGCGCACTTCTTCCTCTCTTGTAGTTTTTTTTTCTGACCTTTTTTGGTTTTAAGTGAGGCCATGTTCGGGGCGGTATGTAGAGCCCTGGACCGACTACTAAAGTACAACTTTTTCTCTTGTCACTATTCAAACAGTTGCTTTCATAATTTAATCCTCTTATGGCGCAATCACGATCTTTTTTTTTCTTTTCTGAATGACCTGAGTTGCTTACCCGTGTGTCAAGACATCACCAGAACAAAGTAATGCACGAAGATTAGCGGCTCATCTTGAGTCTCATGGTAAGTAAACGGGAAGATTTCAGCGGTTGGCGACTGTAGTGTAACTAGAGTACTAACTAAATGTCGGTCCAACCAGGGACATTACCTGACCTCATTATTGTCACTTTCTTGGAGCATTAAGACAGCTAACAAGACACCGACTATATCCCGTACAGGTAAAATAAACAAATATACCTTTTTGTTTCATTACGTACCAAGACAAGCCACAGGAAACCATGAGTTTAAATGCCTTAATTCTCTAGGTAGATGGTACAGCCCTGTACAGGTCCTGTAGGAGGTACAGCTGTAGATGATACAACGGTAGATGGTACAGCCCTGTACAGGTCCTGTAGGAAGTACAGCTGTAGATGATACAACGGTAGATGGTACAGCCCTGTACAGGTCCTGTAGATTGTGCGGCCCAATCCAATCTAAAGGAATCAACACTAACAAATGTCCCGCTAAAGCAATGAGAGCTTAAACAAGATTGGGTTGAACTCATAAAACGCAATTCTAGATTAAGATCATTGACAACAGAAATTGGTGTTCTACGACCCAAGTATTTTTGTGTGTGTCTACAGTTACTTAAGTAGAACAGGTTCTAACCAAGGTTCCATCTAAGGTTCGTTGGTCTGTGTGCGAAGTAAAAAAAAACTCGTATGCAAAATTGCACAGCATCAATTTTTTGTACAATATTTTACAAAACTTGCTGGGCGGTAATTCAAAAGCGGCATTAGTCCTCTCCGCAATCTCTGGCCTGGTGGTTGGAGCGAACACCGGGGAAGGTACAGAAAGGAAACGAGGTCAGTGCAATCACTGAGGCTGGGTGGTTGAAAAACCTGATTACATAATGGTGGGGGGGCGGAGTTTGATGACATGCCCGGAATTTGTGCGTGTGTTGATTTTCAGGGTTTGAAGAGTTCACAAAAAAACACCCGTAAAAACAAAGTTTTTGAATATAAATCCCTTATATATGAGACATAACTAAAAGTATTGATACTGTTCAGTATAATACGCACCGCGCGACAAACATTTCCATCTTAACGTGACTGAACTCTCCTTGTGGTAAAACACGGGGATGTGGTCATCGATGGCTGGAGTGAACTCCAGTGACCCGTAGAGGTCAACAATAACAGACGGCTACATATAAATACATAGAGATAAACTAAACATTAATTAATTTCATTACGGTACTTTCGATCTATCTGAAATTTTGATACAATGCATTGTTAAGTGACACAAGTGTATGTGCAAAATTTCAGCTCGATAGCATCACAGAAAGTAGGTCATTTTTAAATCCCTTATATTAACTTCGCGGCCGTCTCATCATCTCATCATCTCATGGGCGGGCGGAAAAACAAAAGTCGAAAATGACCCACTTCCCGTGATTCGATCGAGCTGAAATTTGGCACACGGACCCGTCTGACCTAACGATGCATCTTATCAAAGTTTCAGATCGATCGAACGTACCGTAATTGAATTAATGCATTTTTAGTTTATCCTTATATGAGGTATGTAATTCAAATTCACGGTTTGTTATTGTTTTTTTCCACGTGAAATTTTGAGTTGACGCATTGAGGCGACCCATCGAAGCACCGGGGTGCTTTTGTTTACATTTTACGTGTCACGCTGAGCTCGGTGAAGCGAATCGGTGACCAGACTTTTCCCCTCTCCCCCTGCCACCCACCCCTCCCCCCTAGGGTTATGAAGCAAAGTTGAATTAAGACAGATTCAGTCTGTAAATGCTTGTCGCGTTTAAAAATAATCAATACTGTTAGTTATGTCTCATATATAAGGGATTTATAGTCAAAAACTTTGTTTTTACGGGTTTGTTTTATAAATCCCTTATATTAACTTCACCGCCGTCTCTCTCTGTCGTTTGTCGTCGGGCGCAAAAACAAAAGTAAAAAATGACCCCCTTCCCGTGAAGCCATCGAGCTGAAATTTTGCACACGGACCCATGTCACCTAACAATGCATCGTATCAAAATTTCAGATCGATCGAACGTACCGTAATTAAATTAATGATTTTTTAGTTTATCTATATAAAACTATATGTAGAAGTCGCTATTGTTTACATTTTACGGGTCACTTAACTTCACGCCAGCCATCGGTGAACACATCTCGTGTTTTAACCAGGTGCACCGGCGTGCTTTTGTTTACATTTTACGTGTCACGCTGAGCTCGGTCCAGCGATCGGTGACCAGACCTTTCCCCTCTCCCACCCGCCCCCCAGGGGTTATAAAGCAAAGGGAAGTTAAGACAGATTCAGTCTGTAAATGTTTGTCGCGTTTGAACATAATCAATACTTTTAGTTGTGTCTCATATATAAGGGATTTATAGTCAAAAACTTTGTTTTTACGGGTGTTTTTTTGTGAACTCTTCAAACGTCATTAAGCCGGACAGCTCTTTGGGGTGGGGGAGGGCAGAGAGGCACCACCATTCAGACCCATTGGGTGCTTTAAGCCGGACCGCTTTTAGGGGAGGAGCACCAGTTAGACTCAATTTAATCCAATTTAAGGGACACGAAGTGGGGCTCCGGCCTTGGGAACAAATTCTATGTGAGCCACCATTCAAGGGAAGTGATCAAGAAATTCTGGGCTTTAGTCTTGTATTGAGATTGTGAATAACTGCCCCTGTCATGTAAGGCTGGCATAACTCTCACGGGCAAACAAGATAACATAAGATGGTGTCACTAATAATACTAACAATAATAATAATAAGTACAATAATCCTATATAATAAAAGGCAAAGTTCTGTCCTTTCTGTTCCGTCATCTATAGCGATTGGTCCCTCAAACACATATGACTCCTACAGCCAATCACTAGCGGAGAAAATTTTACATATTACGCGGAGGTTCAAAACGAGTTATTTTTGGTGAAGTTTTTTTGTCATAATTCAGTATGTTGTTCCCATCTTGAAGTGATGCCTGCCGCTTATTCCAATGACAATTCGGTTAAATAAGTTTTCCTTGAGGGTCCTGGGGGTAGTGGCAAGAGTTTTAAGTGTTGTTTGTTTTTTGTTGCTGTTATTGTTGTTGTTGTTTTGTTGTTGTTGTTTTTTGTTTTGTTGTTGTTGTTTTGTTGTTTTTGTTTTGTTGTTGTTGCTGTTGTTTTGCTGTTGTTGTTTTGTTGTTTTGTTGTTGTTTCTGTTGTTGTTGCTGCTGTTGTTGTTGCTGTTGTTGCTTTTGTTGTTGTTGTCCACATCCCTTGCCCTGCGACGACAATGTCCTGCAAACGCTTCAGCATAACAACTACCAAAACATAGCGTCAATGAACTTCACAGGTCACCCTACACTTATTCCCGTCCTTGGGCGGGCTTTATTACTAGTATAATAATAATTTGTTACTATTTGTTCTCTTAAGTTATTCACTAAAACTGTCCTCTTGAAAGGTAGATCATTCAAGGAGATAAAGAACTGTATGGTATTTGCCCTTGAAAAGTACTTTTGTAATGTAGCCATAAAGTTCAGGCATTCAAGGTGTTTTGAGTCCGACACGCTCTATTTATTCTAATAAAAACCATATTGTTGAAATATGTGACGTCATCCTAGCATAACATAAAACCTGAATTGGAAACGTCATAGAAAGATGTGTGTATTTAGTTGTACATAAACTTGGGCACTGCTGACTCATCTCTCCGTTTCTATTTAGGCAATAGTTCAACACCAGCTTTAAATTACTCGGCATAAAACACATGCAGTTAGTATTTAGCCTACATGGGAAATATTACTGCAACAACTATACAGACCCGATCGTACATACCCGACTGTACAGACATTACAAGTACAACTGTATCAGTACTTTGACCCGACTGAACATAATTACGAGTTCTTTGACCCGACTGTACAGACAGACGTACGAGTACTTTAACTCAACAGTAAAAATATACCAGTACTTTAACTCAACAGTACAGATATACCAGTACTTTACGTCAACAGTAGAGATATACCAGTACTTTAACTCAACAGTAGAGATATACCAGTACTTTAACTCAACAGTAGAGATATACCAGTACTTTAACTCAACAGTACAGATATACCAGTACTTTAACTGAACAGTACAGATATACCAGTACTTTAACTCAACAGTAGAGATATACCAGTACTTTAACTCAACAGTACAGATATACCAGTACTTTAACTCAACAGTACAGATATACCAGTACTTTAACTGAACATTACAGATATACCAGTACTTTAACTCAACAGTAGAGATATACCAGTACTTTAACTCAACAGTAGAGATATACCAGTACTTTAAATCAACAGTAGAGATATACCAGTACTTTAACTCAACAGTACAGATATACCAGTACTTTAACTGAACAGTACAGACGTACGAGTATTTGAACCCTACTGTTCAGGGGCTGTCCATAAAGTACGTCACGCTACTTTTGTTAAAATGGTCGGATTCCGGAATATCCGGAGCCATTATGAATATTTATATAAATTAGGGATCTACCGGCCAGACGGATTTATGAAATGAAATCCTGCCGAAGCCTTAGCCGGATTTTAAATATAGCCGGATTCCAGATTTGCCGGAGCTGGAGCCGAAATCCCGTACACCCACACTTAAAAGAACTATCAGATTATTAAAATGACTTTAATTAACGTTAATAGTAGAGTAGTTAATTGTCAACAGTTGTCAAAGTTATTCTATGAAACAGTAACTCAATCTAGATCGAATTTGAAAAGAATTGTATAATACACATCAATCATCGCTACCTTTTCATTTACAATGGGTGAGGTCAAGTTTTTAGAAAATCTTCCGTTTATGCATTCTATTGACACAGGATAAGAAGTAGATTAGCGAAACTTGACCTCAACCAGTGATTAAATAATAAAAAGGAAACAAAACAATTTGACTAAAAAAAGACTAGATTGACAAATTATGTAACCAACTCTTGTGCTATATTGAATCTGTTTATTATGGTCCTATGAATTATGTTTCATTCAAAAATATTCACTGGACATCATCTTACAACGGTCAAGTGAAGTGTTCATCCATAGTTACGACTGACATCAATCTTTCACCATCATCGTTTCCTGGAAGGATAATTGCAGACAGATCAACTCGTCCTCATCTAGCCACTCAACAGCCTCTGTATGTGCATTTTCTCTTCTGGCAATAACTGCCATGGGTTCTCTTTGTCTTCTAGAAGCGATTCTCAAAGGACGGATGCGTTTTATCTGAGTTGATTCTTGAACAGTTTGGGTGGGCACATTCTCCTGAGCCGGAGCTCTGTGTTGTCCTGCATGTTTCTTCAACATTGTTTGTGAGGCAAAATATAAGTGACATACTTTGCAAAGTTGATCATATAAGCTGGTAATCATAAGGTTGACATTCTGACACATTGCACACACACACATTCTGACACCTTGCACACATACAAATTCTGACACCTTGCACACACACATTCTGACACCTTGCACACACACACATTCTGACGCCATGCACACACACACATTCTGACACCTTGCACACATACACATTCTGACACCTTGCACACACACACACACACATTCTGACACCTTGCACACATACATATTCTGACACCTTGCACATACACATTCTGACACCTTGCACATATACACTTTCTGATACCATTCACACATACACATTCTGACACCTTGCACGCATACACATTCTGAAACCTTGCACACATACACATTCTGACACCTTGCGCGCACACACACATTCTGACTCTTTGAACACACACACATTCTAACACCTTGCACACATACACATTATGACACCCTGCACACACACACACATTCTGATACCTTGCACACATACACATTCTGATACCTTGCACACATACACATTCTGACACCTGCACACATACACATTCTGACACCTTTCACACACACACACACACACACACACACACACACACATTCTGTCACCATGCACACATAAACATTCTGACACCTTGCACACATACACATTCTGACACCTTGCACACATACACATTCTGACGCCATGCACACATACACATTCTGACACTTTGCACACATACACATTCTGACGCCATGTACACATACACATTCTGACACCTTGCACACATACATATTCTGTTTCCTTGCACACATACACATTCTGAAACCTTGCACACACACACATTCTGACATCTTGCACAAATACCCATTCTGACACCATGCACATACCATCCACGACCCCTGGCCCACGACCCCTGGACCGCGACAACGTGCCAATGATTCGGGGATTCATTTGTGGTGGTTTCGTGTAATCAGATCATTTTGGGGAAATATACATGATACAATCAACATGTACACGATACAATCAACATGTACACGATACAATCAACATGTACATGATACAATCAACATGTACATGATACAATCAACATGTACATGATACAATCAACATGTACATGATACAATCAACATGTACATGATACAATCAACATGTACATGATACAATCAACATGTACATGATACAATCAACATGTACATTATACAATCAACATGTACATGTTACAATCAACATGTACATGATACAATCAACATGTACATGATACAATCAACATGTACATGATACAATCAACATGTACATGATACAATCAACATGTACATGATACAATCAACATGTACATGATACAATCAACATGTACATGATACAATCAACATGTACATGATACAATCAACATGTACATGATACAATCAACATGTACATGATACAATCAACATGTACATGATACAATCAACATGTACACGATACAATCAACATGTACACGATACAATCAACATGTACATGATACAATCAACATGTACATGATACAATCAACATGTACATGATACAATCAACATGTACATGATACAATCAACATGTACATGATACAATCAACATGTACATGATACAATCAACATGTACATGATACAATCAACATGTACATGATACAATCAACACGTACATGATACAATCAACATGTACATGATACAATCAACATGTACATGATACAATCAACGTGTACATGATACAATCAACGTGTACATGATACAATCAACGTGTACATGATACAATCAACGTGTAAATGATACAATCAACGTGTACATGATACAATCAACGTGTACATGATACAATCAACATGTACATGATACAATCAACATGTACATGATACAATCAACATGTACATGATACAATCAACATGTACATGATACAATCAACATGTACATGATACAATCAACATGTACATGATACAATCAACATGTACATGATACAATCAACATCAACATGATACAATCAACATGAACATGATACAATCAACATGTACATGATACAATCAACATGTACATGTTACAATCAACATGTACATGATACAATCAACATGTACATGATACAATCAACATGTACATGATACAATCAACATGTACATGATACAGTCAACATGTACATGATACAATCAACATGTACATGATACAATCAACATGTACATGATACAATCAACATGTACATGATACAATCAACCAACATGTACATGATACAATCAACCAACATGTACATGATACAATCAACCAACTTGTACATGATACAATCAACCAACATGTACATGATACAATCAACCAACATGTACATGATACAATCAACCAACATGTACATGATACAATCAACCAACATGTACATGATACAATCAACCAACATGTACATGATACAATCAACCAACATGTACATGATACAATCAACCAACATGTACATGATACAATCAACCAATATGTATGGCGTATGTTTGAGTGCTGTATATCAACATGTTTGACGTGTGACTAATTGTTGTATACAACATGCTGTATGAATCCTGAAACAGTTTGGCAATTCCTAAAGAGGAAGATGGTTGATATGAATGACATTGCAAGCTGTTGTCTTATGTTACAGTTGATTATCCAAACACATGGACCATGAATACAATCAGTGGCTCGTATCATTCGAAATGAAAATTATAATTTGAAAAATTAAATTAAAAAAAAATTATTTTGAAAAAAATAGTTTATTTAAAATTTAAATGAATTAATATGTTGATTGGAATCAATTGACCTACGCAAATTAGTTGTAGCGCATCAAGGCTTTTTCTTGCTCATTGAAGTAACAGACAGAGTACATGCCTTAAAAACAGCCAAGTCGTATGCCCAAAAATGTGCATGCCAATGTGCCATTAACTACTCGCTTAACCTCTGCTCCAGCATACAATCAGCTGCAGACATGGGCCATGCCAGAGCCATGTACGAAAATATTTTTAAAAAGCAACTGGCCCTTTGACGTCCAAAATTGCCTCCCTAAAGTCCAAAAGTGGATAAATTATCCAAGACCAAGCAGGACAGCTAAAATGGTGGGTTGAGCCTTTTCTGGAACTGTATTCAACAGTTACCACAGTCTCCAGCCCATCTCTAGATGACATCCCCGATATGCCACTCATGGAAGAACTTGATGTCATGCCCACACAGGAAGAGCTGAACAAAACAATTGACAGCCTATCTTGTGGAAAAGCCCCTGGGAATGATGTCATACCACCAGAAGCTCTAAAGAGTGGCAAGACAGCTTTACTCCAACCTTTGCACGAGCTTCTGTCCCTCTGCTGAGAACAGGGCTACATCCCCCAAGACATAAAGGATGCAAATATAGTGACACTATATAAAAACAAGGGCGATAGAAGTGACTGCCATCACCATCGCGGCATCTCACTCCTTAGTATCGTATTGAAGGCCTTCACCCGTGTCATACTAACACGTTTACAGAGTCTAGCATCTCTTCCCGCGCTTATTACTCACTTGACCTCTCCTTCGTCTGATCACGCAATATACTCATGGTACACTGATGATTCACTCATGATTCACATGTGACACCCCACACCTACTCGCCATCATCAGACAGTTCCATGAAAACTATGCAGGACACAGTGCAGTTCGATGGAGCTACGTCAGAAGCCTTTCCAGCCAGCAGCGGAGTTAAGCAAGGTTGTGCACTTGCATCAACACTGTTCGCAATATTATTCTCTGTAATGCTTCGATACGCATTCAAGTATAGCAGTGATGGAATCTGGTTACACACCAGAGCTGATGGGGGACGTTCCAACTCTGCCAGCCTCCGAGCCAAGACCAAAAAGACAGATATCCTAATTCGTGATCTACTCTTTGAGGATGGTGCGGCATTAATAGCACACACAGAAACTGGTTTGCAACAACTCGTGTCAAGCTTCTCCAATGTCTGCAAAGAATTTGGTCTGCAAATCAGCTTGAAAAAGACAAACATCATGGCCCAAGACACACAATCTCCTCCTACCATCAATATCGACAATGAAAACTTGGAGGTTGTGGACAGCTTCACCTACTTGCGTTCCAAGGTCTCCAATACACTGTCCATTGAAGAGGAAATAAACAGTAGAATTGGCATGGCAACAGCCACAATGGCTAAATTAAATAAATGGGTCTGGCAAAACACCAAGATAACAGAGAAAACCAAACTGTGTATCTACAGAGCCTGCGTCACTAGTACACTGCTATACGGGAGCGAGACATGGAACACTTATACATCCCAAGAGCGCAAGCTTAATAGCTTCCACTTGAGATGCCTGCGTCGCATCCTTGGCATTAAACGGCAATACAAAGTGCCTAATACTGAGGTCCTAATGCGTGCCAATACCCAAAGCATGTTCTCAATCCTTAGTGAAAGACGCCTGAGATGGCTAGGACATGTTAAAAAAATGAGCCCTGGCCGCATCCCCAAGGACCTCCTATATGGAGAACTGGCATCGGGAAAGAGGAAGACATGTCGCCCTCGTTTGCAATTTCAAAGGGACATGAAAGTAGCCAGAATACGCGCAAGCGACTTGCAGTGTAAGGCAGAAGACCGATCTACTCGGCGCACAGTTGTCAAAGAGGGCGTCATAGTAGCCGAGGAGCGAAGGATGGAGGAGGCTACAGACAGAAGAGCTAGGAGAAAGGCCAAAACATTTGGAAGCACATAACTCGTGTGTAAAAGCTGTGGTAAAGACTGTCACTCACACAGAACTCGTGTGTAAAAGCTGTGGTAAAGACTGTCACATCAATGATAGGAATGCACAGCCTGTCAAGGTTAAGCAACCCAACCCAACGGTGATGCACCATCGTCTCGCGAGACATGCAACCCAACCCAACGGTGATGCACCATCGTCTCGCGAGACATGCAACCCAACCCAACGGTGATGCACCATCGTCTCGCGAGACATGCAACCCAACCCAACGGTGATGCACCATCGTCTCGCGAGAAATGCAACCCAACCCAACAGTGATGTACGATTAATTTCTCGATTAATCATTAACAATTTTTAACGATTAAATTATTTTTTAATGATTAATCGACCCATCACTTACAAATTATTGGAAGTCAAAAAGTAAACGAAAGTAATAAAAAAATAGCGCCCAATAAATAATAAATTTCCTGACGATAACACGAACATTTTGGTTTTAAACTATTGACTGACTGTGATGTTTAAAATGTTGATAAAGTTTGCCTACTATCGTTCTAACACTTTGCCTACTTATCAAACCAAATGAAAAGCGTATTAAGCTAATGGCAGTAATGGAGTCTAGAGACAGAAAATGTCGACTGATGAATTACTGCGTTACAAAATGGAGACGAAAGTTCCTGAATCCATTAACCCTCTGCAAAGTTGGAACTTAATTAACACCGATATCCGATAATGTCATTCCTTGCTAAGACCGTTTTGTGCATACCTGTTCTGTTACCTCAGTTCCATGTGAATGATTGTTCAGCTGGGCTGGTTATATTGTCAATTGGACCCGCTCATAACTTGAACCAAATAATGTCAACACACTTGTCTTTTTGGGAAGTTGGTTAAAAGATGACATATAAAGGAGACATTCCAGTGTTATTTAGAGATTTCAACAAGAACGTGTTTAATAAGTGTTACTTATGACATCATAAATTTTAATTTTTGGCTTTAATCGAAATTAACGATTAATTAATCCTTAATTTTTAAAAAGTTAACAATTAAATTTAAATTAATCGTCAACAGCCCTTTTAACAGATTACACTTGTCAGATCTTGCAACAAGTTCCTGGACACCGTCAATGTCTTTGTACAATATAAATACATTTAGCTACCAAGTTGCCGTTTTAGCACACATTCTATGGACAGCTTGGGTTTTACGATAAGTTGGTTCTTGTTTGATCAAATGTTCTATTAGTCCTATGTCATCGGACATCCAAAGATGTCAGTATTGTGAGTAGATTTATATGTGGAAATGTCAGTATTGTCATTTGATTTACACGTGGGGACGTCAGTATTGTGATCCTGTGACTAAAATAAATAGATTTTAAAATCGTGTTATTTTGTAAATTATATTTTTTGTAGATTATATTTTAATCTCTTCATCCAAGCAATTTGCTGTGGCAGCTTTGTGTGTCCCTTGGTGGCTAATGAAACTTATCCTTGCCGGAAAGTTGCGCCCAAAGGCGGCAAAAGACGGTTGTGATGTCATCAGGGGGCGGGGGGGGGGTCGAGGGGTATATAACACCGAGATATGTACTTCAGTAAACACTTTTCATGATTAAAATAAAAAAATAAAAAAAACATAAACAAGTAATAAAAACTCAAATTAGTATTTCACGCAATTTCCAACAAAGAATTTCCGATTTTTTTTATTCAAGGGAAATCATTCTAGATTACATTAAAAGTCATTTCAAATCAGTAATTCTCAAAGTAAACAAAAAATGACGCCATATCCCTTCACGCTACATCACACCAAGAATGTGTCAATATAATGCGCACCGCGCAATAATCTAACATTAGCATTCACAAAGCGGGAAAACCCCATTAGCTATCATTCTAGATTACATTAAAAGTCATTTCAAAGCAATAATTTGAAACTAAACAAAACAATTGCTATATACAAATTGCTGCTAAAATTACGGAGTCACACGTAAAGAGATTTTTCAAAAATTCCTTCTCCAACATTGTTCTATATATTATTAGCTATCGTTTGGGTTTTTTGTTTCAACCCGATAAATGTTATGGTTGGCGAGAAATCGACAAAATACGGATATTTTTTCGGGTTTATGGGATTTTCCAAGAAATCCAGTAAATGTTTTTGGTACTTTTTTGGCCCGTGCACATCATGGCATTGGGACCTACTTAACATATTTGCAAATATTTGGTATGGTTAGGGAGGAGTTGCTGATCAAAGCTCGAAAAGACTGGCCAGACATTTTGAATTTATAAACGCAATTCCCAAGGGAAAGTGCGTTAAAAAAAACTACTACAGTCTGCCTGCTAAATTTCAGCTCGATTTGATCAAGGGATAGGGGTTATAAAAACATGTTTAACATAATGCGCTCCGCGTGACAGACAATAATAAACATTTACAGATCGGGAATATATTTAAACAGCTAAAAAAGTTTAGAGCTGCAACAACTTGACCCTCCAGACCAAGGTCAGAATATTCAACGTCACAGTGAAGCCTGTCTTGCTATATGGAGCAGAAACATGGCGAACAACAGCAGCCGGTTCGAAAAAGCTTCAAACATTTATAAACACATGTCTCTGAACAATTCTCCGAATCCCCTAGCCCAATGTCATCACCAACGAGGACCCCTGGCAACGCACACAACAAGAGCCAGTGGAAGAGCTAATACGCCAGCCCATATGGAGATGGATTGGCCACACCCTCAGAAAGCCTACATCCAGCATTGTGAGACAAGCACTCACTTGGAACCCCCAAGGCAAGAGAAAAAGAGGTCGACCCAAAATGACCCGGAGAATGGAAATGGAGGCAGACACCAAAATGAGTGGGCACAGCTGGGGACAGTTAGAGAGATTGGCGCAGGACCGGGATGCCTGTAGAGCCTTTGTTTGTGGCCTATGCCCCAGATGGGACAACAGGCAATGATGATGATTATGATAATGAATATATTTTAATAAAGTATCGTCAATATAATACGCACCGCACCGCGCGACGTGAAAATATAAATAAGGCTGTTCAATATAATATGCACCGCGACAGTCTAGCACAAAAATTTGCTACGTAGAGATACATAGAATTAATCTAAAAATTCATTAATTTAATTACAGTACATTCGATCTATGTGAAATTTTAATTGATCATTTATATAGTCGCCCCTAGTCTGCCTGGAAAATTTCAGCTCGCTAGCATACTGGGAACTGGGTTAAATATCGATGCAAAGTTTTTGCGACAAGCAATCAAACAAACAATCAAGCAGACCCTACGAGTTAATATAAAAGATTTTTAAAAAATACTATGATTTAGCAAATTTTGCACAATAATCATATTTTAAAAATCCTTTATATTAACTCGTGGTGTCTACTTGCGTGCACCCTTGATTGCTTGTCGCCAAAACTTTTGATCAATTTTTAACCCACTTCCTCGTAAGCTAGCGAGCTGAAATTTTGCAGGCAGTTTCGTGCCGATGATAAAAACAATGTATCAAAATTTCAGATCAATCGCATGTACCGTAATTAAATTATTGAATTTTTAGATTATTTTATTTATTCCTATGTAACATGTTATTTTTTTTAGATAGAGTGTCGCGGTGCGTATTATATTGAACAAACTTTCTGTCGCGCAATAAGGTGCGTATTTTATTGACAACACTTTTTATAAACCTATTCCTGATCGGTGCGCATTATGTTAAACATGTTTTACGACACAACAGCAATTTTGTATTTTTGGATGGTCTTGCGCTACGTATTATAATGAACATTCTTCTAGTTACTTCTCGTACATAAAGGATTTATAGTCAAAACCTTGGTTTTTTACGGGTTTTTAAATATTTATTTTTAAATCCTTTATATTAACTCGTGGTGTCTGGTTGAACCCTTGATTGCTTGTCGCCAAAACTTTGGATCGATTTTTAACCCACTTCCTCGTAAGCTAGCGAGCTGAAATTTGCCAGGCAGTTTCTTACCGATGATAAAAACAATGTATCAAAATTTAAGATCAATCGCATGTACCGTAATTAAATTATTGAATTTTTAGATTATTTTATTTATTCCTATGTAACATGTTATTATTTTAGATAGAGTGTCGTGGTGCGTATTATATTGAACAACCTTTCTGTCGCGCAATAAGGTGCGTAGTGCGTATTTTATTGACAACAATTTTATAAACATATTCCTGATCGGTGCGCATTATGTAAAACATGTTATCTTATCTTATCTGTTTACAGACGCTCCTTCTATACAGAAGATTATTGCGTCCTACGCTTATCTATGGTTTGTGTTTAGTCCTGCATTTTTTTATTAGAGATTTAAATGTTGATAAAGTGTTGGTTTTCCTGGATTCTTCAGGCAACCCATTCCACGCCCGAATTCCGGACGGGAAGAAGGAAAACTTGTATGTGTTTGTTCTTGCATACGGAATAAGAAAGGTGTTTTTATCCTTATGTCTATCTGAGGGTTGTATTAAGTTATCTTTGTGTTGTATTTCTAAATTAGAATTAATTGCTTTATTTATGATTACTACTTTGCTCTTGGTTCTTCTATCCTCTAGTGTTTCAAGGTTTAATGATTTAACTAATGGTGTTATTCTTGTCAGTTTCGAATATTCTCCAGTAATGAATCTGGCAGCTCTTTTTTGAATTTGTTCTAGTTTATCAATGTTTTCTTTGGTGGATGGGTCCCATACAGAAGATGCATATTCTAGTACAGGTCTCACCAAAGTGAGGTAGCATTTTAGTTTTATATCTCTATTACATTTGTTAAAGTTCCTTTTTATAAAGCCTAAGGTTTTGTTTGATTTTTTAATAACTTCATTGACATGGGGATTCCATGATAGTTTCTCATTTATTAAGACTCCTAAGTATTTTGCATCTTTAGTTTGGGTCAGTTCTTTTCCATGAATGTAATATTTTGTTTTACGACACAACTGCAATTTTGTATTTTTGGATGGTCTTGCGCTGCGTATTATAATGAACATTCTTTTGGTTACGTCTCGTACATATAGGATTTATAGTGAAAAACTTGTTTTTTTACGTTTTTTTTAAATAGAAATTGTAAACATAATTTTTATCATCAGCTTTTACGTATATTCGACTTTAGAGCACTTAAAATAGCAAAGTTTATTATTTAAAAAAATATATGTGTAATTATTAAGAAATAAATATTAACTGGAATCATTAGTTTAAGTGTTTAAGACATTGATATGATTTTAATTAAATTATAATTATTTTGGAATAGAGGTTTCAGTAATAAAGGGGATAAAAGAGCGAAACAAATTGCAAAAAGTAAAGTTTGGTATATAATGAGTAGTTCCCCTTAAGCACTTTTACTATGATTTAATTATTAAGTTTTCGAACCCAAAGAAAAAAATAACAATAATTTTATAATTAAATTTGTTTAATAACTAAGCTTATTTTAAAATGTATTGCTACACAAAATATTTAATTGAAAAATTCACTTGAACCGAATTCGAAAATAAGTCTTCCTCAATTTTCCTAATTTAGAATTCCGAGCTTACCAACATGGCGATGTGATGTTATCTTGATTATTAAAGCAATACCCACTTGTGGATATCTTTTCTTTAACTCATCTTGGCGAGAGGATTTTATTACCATTTTAGTAAGCCCTTTATGTTGTGAATCCAATATTTTATTATGCTTGTTTATTGTTATTAGTTTTCTAGTGCAAGATGCTGAAATTGACACTTCATGCTCGTCTGAAACTTAATAAAATCAACACAAGAATCAGAAACGAAAAAATTAAAATTATTTAGTTCTTTGCTTATTGCCCCGATTTCCCAAAATTACCAAAAACTGCATTATTATTATAGATTGTTTAAAACTTTAAATATAAACAAAATTTGTGTGTAAATACCTTGTTTAATAATTAAAAAAAAAGTTTTTCTTATATCTTAAGTAATTTTTAATCAGTAGCCTAAGCCTAATTAGCTTTCTAGTCTAGTGACTTTATAATAATAAGTCTAACTAAGAAAGACCGTCTAGTACTATTACTAGCACTGGGAGTGACTGATCTGATGTCTGGTATTAATGTACTACTAGTACTAGACAATCATTGGTTTGTAGCTTGTTTTTTTAAAATATGTTAGTTAGTCTAAGGGGACCAAGGTCTACTCTAACTTTTTAATTAGAAAGGTAGCAATGGTCTATGCCTAACCCTATGTTTGTCAAACTTAAACTTATTGACTCTTTCATTGTTCATTCTGCCATGACTCATGACTGTACTAAAACATCAGCAATTATCCTCTAAAATCTCTTACTTTGCATTGCTGGCTAGAAGATGCAGTAGTACCTTGTTACTTGTTATATGTCCTTAACCCGTTTTAGACCCTTGGATGTATTGTATACCAAAAATGACTTGGTAATCCTGCAGTTTCTACACATATATTATTTCACAGCGTAATTTAATTTTCTCGTGAGAACTTTCGTTTTTAATTTATTAAATGCATAATTATATGTTGTATTTCAGCTATTACAGCGCTAATTTGTGAGTCTTTTTAATTTCTAAGGCATTTACTAACTGGTAAATACTAACTGCATGTGTTTTATGAGTTCTCACGACAAAATTAAATGTCGCTGTGAAATAATATACGTGTAGAAACTGCAGGATTACCAAGGACTTATATAAACATATTTTTCACATAAGTTGATTAATCCGTTCCCATGAAAAAAAATCATATTTTCATTTACATATTCATTTATTGACATAGTTGTATAAAATAATTTAAACACTGTTGAATACTACTAACACTAACATACATAAATTATAAATTTTATTATAAATAAAAAGGTACTAACAAAATTTTTTGTGTGATTTTTATGTTAACCAGATCAAAAGCAATTTTTCAACATGCTCTAATGTTCCTGATCTTTGTTTTGTAATCAATTCCACCCCCTTCACAACATTAGCTGATTTAAAGATGTCTTTGTTTTTTCACAATCATAGAAATCATCACTCTGGGCATTCAGTATGCTGCAAGTCTTCTGGGCATTCAGTATGCAACAATCTTCTTTCACTACCATAATGATTCTAACCATGTTTTTTCCGTTGCATGGCTCCTCTCATTAACTTTATTAGAACTCATTCACTGTATGGTTAGCAACTGTTGTTAACACACAAAAGTGTTGCGCTGTGGGTGTGATTCCTACAAGTTACGCATGGGCCATGTGTCATTTTTAGTCATACAAGTTCTAGCACTGGTCGTATTCCAAATAAAGGTTGTAAATCAAGCAAAATGTGTAGCATCCAAACAAGATGTATACTAAGTTGGACTCATTCCAAAGCAGACATATACCGAGGTACCACTGTAAAACTTTATCTCTTGAAGTCCAGTTTTGTAAGCTTATGAAATTTGTCATTTGTTAAAAATGTTCCATAGGCCATGGCCTAAAATATATATATTGTAGTTAATTCAAGGTAAAGATCATTTTAAGTCTTCAGGAATTGAAGTTGCTTTTTCTTAACTTTCAGATGTTTGCTCTATGCCTTATACTTTTATCATGTGACCTGTGTGTAAATGCATATCAGCCATATAATATGCCTATTGACAAATATTTGTATACTCTGATGTTAATATAAGCTATTGTGACATCTCATCTCGTTTTGAATAATTATATATTTTTTATATTTGATATTTTGATCCAAAGTAGGCTATAAACTTAACCTTTCAGACATAGATGGAACACTTTATTTAAATAGGACATTGGTTAGGGCCTGGTAAAAATGTACTTAAAATATTTTCAAGATAGATAATAAAAAAATTAATGCCTCTGGAATAGCCTGACTTTACAAATGTTGAGGATTTATTTCTGTTATATTGTTGTTAACCATTTCTCTTATCATTCAGTGTACACTCAATTATATCTAATAATAGAGTTAGTCACCACCCAGATATGGATCAGCATTAACTGATTTGAGACTCATTAAAGTAATAAGAATTTAGTTTTTATATTTAAGCTTCAGTGATCAGTTATCAAATATTTAAGTAACAGTATTCAGAAGTATTTTTACTAGGCCTGTTAACGATTAATTTAAATTTAATCATTAACTTTTTAAAAATTAGCGATTAATTAATCGTTTAGAGGCAAAAATTGAAATTTATGATGTCATAAGTAAAACTTATTAAACGTTTTTGTTGAAAATCTAAATAACCCTGGTATGTCTCCTTTATATGTCATCTTTTAACCAACTTTGCAAAAAGACAAGTGTTTTTGGCATTATAATTTGGTTCAAGTGATGAGCGGGTCTAATTGACAATATAACCAGCCGAGCTGTACAATCATTCACATGAGACTGAGGTAACTGGTATGCTCAAACGGTCTTGGCAAGGAATGACATCGGATATCGGTGTTCATTAAGTTTCCACATTGTAGAGGGTTAATGGATTCAGGAACTTTCATCTCCATTTTGTAAAGCAGTAATTCATTAGAAGAGCTGTCGTCATTTTCTGTCTCTGAGTCATACTCCATTACTGCCATTAGCTTATCATTTGGTTTGATAAGTAGGCGAAGTGTTAGAACCATGATAGGCAAACTTTATTAACATTTTGAACATTCCCGTCAGTCAATAAATGTAGTTTAAAACTAAAATGCTTGTGTAATTGTCAGGAAATTTATTATTTATCGGCCGCTATTTTTTATTATTTATTTTTTACTTTAGACTTCCAATAATTGTTAAGTGATTGGTCGATTAATGGTAAAAAATAATCTAATCGTTGAAAATTTTTAATGATTAATCGAGAAATTAGTCGTTAAATTCCGCAGCCCTAATTTTTACACAATATTATTTTTATATAATGTTTGCTGTCTGCTGTAGTCCAGTTGAGGGCTTCATTAGGGCTACTCTGTTTGTTGGTCTAGTTCAGGGCTTCAATCCTTGGTGGTCTTGGCCCACTAAGTATTGAGGTGTAGTGTAGTGTCTGAGAACAGACACTCAATAGACTTGGGAAATATATGATACAGTTACATATTAACTCTTTGTTATGATACTCTTGGTGGTATGTTAGGTTTACACTGGAGAGGTTATGTTGTTGATTACGTTCAATCAAAGAATTATTATTATCCTTGATACCCTCCCTCTTGACTCTATCCCTTGACCAGATATGACATCAGGCATGGCTTAGGATCCTCCACCCCCCCTTCCGTTTTCCAAGCTAGATAATGATTAACAGATTGTTTTACTAAGATTTGTGATTGTGACACTAATAGATATACTAGGCCTATACTAATAGACTCCTTCATGAATGATCCACGGTAGTTTTGACACTATTAATAGTGCAATTAGTCAGAGATAAAAGATTGGGAATAATTAGCATTGCTGAACTAATTTTTAAGTTTAACCATCTATCGACTCGCTGAAAATCCGAAAGGGAAGACCTGCATAGCGTTTGATTAGTGTGCTGCATGTAGGCCGTGTCCACTATCTGTGTAAAGCACTTGTCTGCCTCGTTGTTGGGTTTGGTTTGAGGGACGTACTACAATCACGCTGGCTAGGAAGACATTCATCATTCTTTAAACAATTTAGAATTTCGTTATACATGTATGTACATTTTCGCCAAATAATATCTTATTAAATCAAGAATTCGTTTCGTTGTTAAAAAATATGTTCTTTAAGTCCGGTCTTACACATTCATAGTGACGAGCTTTGTTGGGCTATTAGTTGGGGAGGGGGTGTAATGGTTCAAAGCAAACACGTCAGTGTTAATAATAGATCTCTCCTAATACTAATATGACGCACATAGTTTTTTTTTAAATGTTCACGTCTGATTAGGTTTACTAGGATGGGCATTCATTTATGAAACGGGACGTTATAAAAAGTGTGGGGTGGGGGCATGGGCTTGAAAAAAAATCATTCACATCAACCGAATTCATTGATAGAGACGTCGTGGTGAAACCAATTAATCCACACGGCATTATGTTCTTGGTTCGGCGGTGCGGGTCATTGCTTTTTGGTGACGGCCCACGTGGTCCTGTAGCACAGTGCTTCTCAAACTTTTTAGTATTGCGGACCAGCAGGAATTTTTTCCATTGCACCAGGGACCGGTGCACTATTTTCCCTGCATTGACAATTTTTTCGGTCCTTTTTTGAGAACATCTGCGGACCGGCAGCGGATGGCCCACGGACCGGCACCGGTCCGCGGACCACCACTTTGAGAAGCACTGCTGTAGCATACGTATTAAAGGCTCGCTATTGGTTTATGGCTCGTTCGTGAAGACGACACCCCCCCCCACCCCTTTCAGCCCTACTTTCAGTATGATAGGGTAAACGTTTTATTTGAACAACTCTATATTAAGGTAAACACAAGTAATTCTTCACATTAAGGTAAACACAAGTAATTCTTTGTGTTGAGCGCTTGCAAGGAACCGGTCATCCTGAGGACTTGCGGGAAATGCTCTTAGCGAGTTGACAATGAAGGCTCGCCACTAGAATGACAAGAGTACGTTATGGCATCAGGCAAGAGTTTGTCTGTGGTAGTTGTTGGTAAAGGAATGTTCAGGCTATTTCTGGAACTATGTCGGACGAGTCTTTTTTTTAAAAGTGAGATTACTACACAAGGAATAATTTATCAGAGTTTGTGTTATAATCGATTACGGTAATCGATGCTATGCTGCGTATTGAAAATAACTCAGCTATTGTGGAGTCCTTGTTTCAATATTGGAGATCGTCATGCTTGTCATCACGTACGTTTCTCACCACGATTCGGATCGGTTCTTTGAAAGGATATAGTGACCGTGAATACAGATGGTTCTAATTCTGAAAAGTACCCGGATCACGCATAATTCCTCACACATGTACACGAAGCCTGTACACTGAATTCGGTTTTAACTTTCTTCTAAAGCCGACACAATCGAATTTTTGTACAAGTCCACACTGAGTTGTCTTTCAATCGGCTCTTAGTTTTCAAAATTGAATACCACTTTACGTGCGCTTTATTCCTTTCTGAGGCATAACTATACTTCGATGAACAGTGAGTGGATTTTGAAAGACTTTAGCCCTAATTGCATTTCCTACGTGTGGATGGATGGCTTAACAATAAGACTTTTTGATTCATCCATTATGGGTGAGAAGAAAACACGACAGCAGTGGCCAGCACTACAATGATCTCCCTGGTTGTTTTGAAACTGTGACTTAGATCGCAGTGCTCGATAGCGTTTGTCTTCATTTAAGGTGCCAGATAGGATGGACAACACGGGCAAGCTACTCTATTTAAACCAAAATCTGAATGAGCTTCATTAAACTATCGCACAGTCTCATATGAACTCTGGCGTGAAACGGCCCTTGCCCGAAACAACAAAGGTTATTTATCAAGATGATCAGTGGTATCGACCCGTGGATGGTATGATTTATAGGATTGCTGGAAAGTACCCGAAATGCTCTCCTGGTTTGAAATGGTAGGCCTCAGAGGGAAACCTCCTCAACAAAATCAAATTAAAAATGAATCGTTGATGGCTACCACCAGTACGTGAAGAAAGTGAAGCTGCGTGACGATACCACTAACCCTAAACCTTCACAGAATGTTTGCGTCCATGCCGAATTATTGTTGAAAGTTGTAATTAAAATAAAATTACTGCATAGTCATGTATTTTGAAGCTCCAGCTACGAAAGTGAAGAAAATATTGAATGGCCAGGACTAAAAGGTGATGTAGCTACATGTGGTTGCCCCTCAAATTGATATTTTGTCGGATGTGCCATGTAACCCGGTGACAAAGGTGATGCTGTGGCTACACGTTTAGTTGGTTGCCAATCAAACTGATATTTTATTGAATGTGCCATGTAATCCCGAAAGTTGAACCTGCGTCTTTTTAAAGTTTAAACAATAGTTGACATCAAGCCGGATTAAGATAATGAACTAACATCCTGTCTCCATCTTCACGCCTCTAGGACTTACAAAACAACATCAAAATTCGATTACATTTCTGTTCTATCTAATTTCCGCCGCCGATCAATTTTCTTTTTTATCCCCCCACCCTCTCACTCCACAACTCCCATTGTCTCTCCATCTCCCTGGGTTAAATCAGCCTACTTTATTTTCACCTTTTGCTTCACACCTTGAATCGACTTCCGATTCTTTCTCTGCTTTTTGTTGACGTATCGAGTCATCTAATTGTCATTATTGATCACAAACTCCTGAATATGTGTAGAGTAGTTTGTTGGTTTCATTTTTAAATATACATAAAAGAACATCCACCCACACATCACACTCCACACCACATCAACGTCAGAACATCCACCCACACAGCACACTCCACACCACATCAACGCCAGAACATCCACCCACACAGCACACTCCACACCACATCAACGTCAGAACATCCACCCACACAGCACACTCCACACCACATCAACGTCAGAACACCCACCCACACAGCACACTCCACACCACATCAACGTCAGAACATCCACCCACACAGCACACTCCACACCACATCAACGCCAGAACATCCACCCACACAGCACACTCCACACATCAACGCCAGAACATCCACCCACACAGCACACTCCACACCACATCAACGTCAGAACATCCACCCACACAGAGCACTGATCACACTCCACACCACATCAACGCCAGAACATCCACCCACACAGCACACTCCACACCACATCAACGTCAGAACATCCACCCACACAGCACACTCCACACCACATCAGCGTCAGAACATCCACCCACACAGCACACTCCACACCACATCAACGTCAGAACATCCACCCACACAGAGCACTGATCACACTCACACCACATCAAAGTCAGAACATCTACCCACACGGCACACTCCACACCACATCAACGTCAGAACATCCACCCACACAGCACACACCACACCACATCAACGTCAGAACATCCACCCACACACCACATCAACGTCAGAACATCCACCCACACACCACACCACATCAACGTCAGTGCATCCACCCACACAGCACACTCCACACCACATCAATGTCAGAACATCCACCCACACACCACACACCACACCACATCAACGTCAGAACATCCACCCACACACCACATCAATGTCAGGCGATATTTGAAATCATTGGACATTCCCGTTCCATTGATCTACGGCGTCATTTCACGGACACCCCCCCCCCACGTCGTGTTGGGATTTCTTGTCTGGAACGTGAGGACTGAGGGTTCAATTCTACTTATTTTATAAATAAAAGCAGTGCGTTTAGGAGTAAGTAGTGTCATGCCTCTAGTGCTACATTTTCATTAATGTATCATAGTAAAGAGCCTAAGCCGTACGTGGCCATATTTCATTTGAACTGGCTCTAGCTTGTGTGCATTTTCTCTGGGATCTGCTCTCCTATTGGCGGTACAAAAATGATAGGAGCCAGAATAATGAAGTCGTTGATCGTGGGTCTCAAACATATAGAAGAAAAAGCCTATAGCATTCTTTAACAAAGACGAACATCTTCGGTGAAATCAATACTTAAATTGTAACAAAAGAAAAAAGTTTTGTTTGCCTGCATGACAGATCTTATCTATTACATACGCTCCTTCTATACAGAAGATCTGTAGTTTAATCTTCATTAGGCGGTGTTTTTAAAGTTATAATAAGCATCACAAAAAATTGTGACATATGAGTCCATAATTTAATTAAGTAACCCCCCCCCCTCTCTCTCTCTCTTCCAAACTACAATCACTGTATAAACAAGAGAAGCACCAGGTTACTGGGGAAAAAAAGTCGTCATTCTTCTGTATCTCCTCTCTGAACCAATGCCCTGATTTATTTCACACTCTCTGACAGCCGGGGTGAGCGGGGAGAGTAGCTGTTGGTCGCCACGGACAAATCTCTCCTTGTTGTGCTCACCCGTGTATGAACGAGTCGTCTGTTCTCGGCGTAAGAAGGTTGGGTCGCAATGGGGGGAAAATGTCCGGCAAGATACTGTTATTTCCACACATTTCTACTCATACTTTCCCGTGCATGGCAGGGTGATAGAGAGAAGGGGAGATTATTCCCGTGCACACAACCTTGACTGAGATGGGCTGGGGTCTGGTGGTGTGACGGTTGCTGAACGTTGGGGAGATGATGTTAGCTTATCTCAACATTTGCAAGTGGTTCAAAACTGTTGCGTGTAAGATAGGAAGAAAAAAAAAGGGGGGGGGGACGGACGGATTGTCCTCGCATTGTACAACGAGCGGAATGTGTCAAGTATTAAAAGCAAACTCCTAGGTAGAGTCTGTCACTAGCAGAGTTCAATTTAAACTGATACGAGACGGTTGTTGTCATTCGTGAGATACAGCTGGGAGCTTCGAACTGATTGTTGTTTGAAGGCGGAGGGTTGGGATGCAAAGTGTCGCAGTTGCCGTGAGTTGCCCCATAGAACCCCATCCTGAATGTAACAGTTGCCTCATATAAACCCACCCTGAATGTAACAGTTGCCTCATAGAACCACACCCTGAATGTAACAGTTGCCTCATATAAACCCACCCTGAATGTAACAGTTGCCCCATAGAACCCCACCTTGAATGTAACAGTTGCCTCATATAAACCCACCTTGAATGTAACAGTTGCCTCATAGACCCTACCTTGAATGAAGCAGTTGCCCAATAGGCCCCACTTTGTATTCTACAAAAGCCTCTTTGAGTGATATATATTTCATTTGATGATTGAAAAGCTGTAAATTAGTCCAAGTCCTACAACTCGCAGAACGCCGCTTACCATTATTTACATGATATTGAGCTCATCTCTTCCATAACAGAAACAATGTAAAAACCCATACGCCTGCATGTCGAGTTATTATTTCCAACCCACTGAAACGTCTTAAGCATTTTTTCGACTGACTGAATTTAAGATTAGTGCATCAAACTGGTCGCCAGAAGAAGACGCTGTAAGTGTACCATGAGTTCCACCCATCAACTCAGAGTATCGGAACATCCGCGGTGCTTGTCACGGATGCCCCCCCTCCCCCCGCCTGGAACCACTGGCACGTGGTACAGCCCCCAACCTCCGACAACGGGACCAGTTGTACGCGTGGACGACACTCGTTCAAGGCGTGTAGGCTGCACGCACACGCCAACCGGTGTTTACAAATACTAATTAACACGTTGTTGTCCAAGACGAGTTTGTGCCGTTATCTCTCAATGCTGAATGTCAGTGATGGTGAAGTATACATCCTTTCTACGCTCTAGTGTTGGTCTGATGGCCGGTCAGAGGGAAACATCCTGTCTAGGGTTGGTCTGCTGGGTGGTCAGAGGGGAAATATCCTCTCTCTGGTTGGTCTGATGGGTGGTCAGAGGGAAATATCCTCTCTAGGGTTGGTTGGTCTGATGGGTGGTCAGAGGGAAATATCCTCTCTAGGGTTGGTTGGTCTGATGGCCGGTCAGAGGGAAATATCCTCTCTAGGGTTGGTGTTGGTCAGAGGGAAATATCCTTCATAGGGTTGGTCTGATGGCCGGTCAGAGGGAAATATCCTCTCTAGGGTTGGTTGGTCTGATGTCTGGTCAGAGGGAAATATCCTTCATAGGGTTGGTCTGATGGCCGGTCAGAGGGATATATCCTCTCTAGGGTTCGTTGGTCTGATGGCTGGTCAGAGGGAAATATCCTTCATTGGGTTGGTCTGATGGCGGTCAGAGGGAAATATCCTCTCTAGGGTTGGTTGGTCTAATGGCTGGTCAGAGGGAAATATCCTTCATAGGGTTGGTCTGATGGCCGGTCAGAGGGAAATATCCTCTCTATGGTTGGTTGGTCTGATGGCTGATCAGAGGGAAATATCCTTCATAGGGTTGGTCTGATGGCTGGTCAGAGGGATATATCCTCTAGGGATGGCCGGTCAGAGGGATATATCCTCTCTAGGGTTGGTTGGTCTGATGGCTGGTCAGAGGGAAATATCCTTCATAGGGTTGTGGTCTGATGGCCGGTCAGAGGGATATATCCTCTCTAGGGTTGGTTGGTCTGATGGCTTGTCAGAGGGAAATATCCTTCATAGGGTTGGTCTGATGGCTGGTCAGAGGGATATATCCTCTCTAGGGTTGGTTGGTATAATGGGTGGTCAGAGGGATATATCCTCTCTATGGTTGGTTGGTATAATGGGTGGTCAGAGGGATATATCCTCTCTAGGGTTGGTTGGTATAATGGGTGGTCAGAGGGATATATCCTCTCTATGGTTGGTTGGTATAATGGGTGGTCAGAGGGATATATCCTCTCTAAAGTTGGTTGGTCTGATGGCCGGTCAGAGGGATATATCCTCTCTATGGTTGGTTGGTATAATGGGTGGTCAGAGGGATATATCCTCTCTATGGTTGGTTGGTATAATGGGTGGTCAGAGGGATATATCCTCTCTAAAGTTGGTTGGTATAATGGGTGGTCAGAGGGAAGCATCCTGTCGTTGGGTGGGCCTAAGGGACCGTAGTAAGACCAATATGAGATAGGATGTGATCTTCGTGGACTCGCCGTATCAAGTCAAAAAAGTCTGACAAATAGACTCTCCTCGTAAGAAGCATTGCAAAGAAAAAAACCCTTATATTTTCATTTTGGTGGTGGGGGGCAGAGTTAATTATTCTGTTGCCCACCTGGATCTTGCCTTAGGTAAATACGGTATGACCTAAAGTCATGCCCTGGTACTACTACCGCTACTTCTATTTATTGGCACTCTGTACTACTATCTATTGGCATTCTCTTCAGTTGGACCCGCCCCCTCCTTTTATTTTAACACGCTTGTGCTCACCGTCTGAGTCTTCTTGCGGGCCGGTATCTTCCAGTGCTGGGCATATGGTGGATGAACACACTTGATATCTGAACAATCTTTTATATACGGGGGCCCTGATAATCTTGGGGGACAATCTCTCCAGTAGGGACCACACATTTACCAACGAGAGACTTTGGGGATGTGTGCTGGTTGGTGCCTGCTTGTTGGGTAACCCTACCAGATTGTGTGCTGGTTGGTGCCTGCTTGTTGGGTACCTTACCAGATTTTGTCTCGCCAGGCAAAGTTCGAATCAGGCGTTAGATCGTGGAGTTGACATTTATTTACCACCGTGTTACTGGTCATGTCATGCCATGTTTTCTGACCACCCTGTTACTGGTCATGCCATGTTCTCTGACCACCGTGTTACTGGTCATGCCATGTTCTCAGACCGCCGTGTTACTGGTCATATCATCCCAAATTCTCTGACCACCCTGTTACTGGTCACGCCATGTTATGTTCTCTGACGACCGTGTTACTGTTCATGTCATGTTATGTTCTCTGACCACCCTGTTACTGGTCATGCCATGTTCTCTGACGACCGTGTTACTGTTCATGTCATGCCACAGGTTGAGAAGCACTGGTTAAGACAGTTTGAAGCACCGTATATGATGATTCAAAGAAACGAAATAAAATAAAAAGGCATAAACAAAAACAAACAAACATGGTGTTCGGCCCGACCTGACATTTTCCAACAACGTGATATGCTTCATTGCGCCATGTAAACACTGGCCGTGTTGTATCGTTTGTTGAGATCTTCTGTCTTGACGGCTTGTAAACATATGAGAGCTCGTTCAAAGGAACGTCTTCTAACGTGAGGGCTCGTTCAAAGGAACGTCTTCTAACGTGAGGGCTCGTTCAAAGGAACGTCTTCTAACGTGAGGGCTCGTTCAACGGAACGTCTTCTAACGTGAGGGCTCGTTCAAAGGAACGTCTTCTAACGTGAGGGCTCGTTCAAAGGAACGTCTTCTAACGTGAGGGCTCGTTCAAAGGAACGTCTTCTAACGTGAGGGCTCGTTCAAAGGAACGTCTTCTAACGTGAGGGCTCGTTCAAAGGAACGTCTTCTAATGTGAGGACTCGTTCAAAGGAACGTCTTCTAATGTGAGGACTCGTTCAAAGGAACGTCTTATAACGTGAGGGCTCGTTCAAAGGAACGTCTTCTAACGTGAGGGCTCGTTCAAAGGAACGTCTTATAACGTGAGGGCTCGTTCAAAGGAACGTCTTCTAACGTGAGGGCTCGTTCAAAGGAACGTCTTCTAACGTTTAGTGCGTCTTATAACGTTTAGTGCGTCTTATAACGTTTAGTGCGGCCCGCTCAACCTTCCACAAACTGGATCTAACGTTGTCGTACAAGATGAAAATGCGTTGAAGACCCAAAAGACGCGGCGTAAAACTTGTCAAACTTAAAAACTACTCCGAACAATTTAACAACAAAATCATGATTCCGCTACTTGTTTGCGAATTCAGGACCCATGGTCTAACAGTTGTGCACAGTAAATATAAATTAAATCTTTTGAGTAGGATAAATATGATGTTATGATTTTACTATGTTATTGTTCAATGTTGTAAAACCACAAATTCACCCTGTTTTATTAAATGTCCGCATAATTCACTAATTCTAATTGTAATGGGAAAATTAGAGCCCACTTGCTAGGAGATTACACCCGCTTTCCCCCAGAGCAACTCTCGGGCAGCCCATGTGCTTAAATATATATCACTAGATACGACCCGCGGCGTAACATACGCCGCAGACTTGCTCATAGATAGTGCAAAGAACGGGGAGAAAGAACGGACACAAACAGCAGCACGAAGAAATATCAAAACAACGCGATTGAAAGTAAGGGGGATGCAGACGCATTGTTGGTCTCGAGACATGCGCAATGCGTTTGGTGTTACCTGCCCCCGACCCTGCACCCCTCTCGCTTGCCAACCATAAACTGTGATTGGTCAACCCCAGCGAGGGCCATTCGTCATGCTTATTTGCTCGCGTCTTGTGCTTGTCCTCATTTCTGGTGAATTATATATTTAGATTTTTTATGACGTGTTGGAACAAGCGATACCACTCACACTTTTGTTGACCCCCCCCCCACCAAAAAAAAACAAAAACAAACAAACAAACAACAACAACACGTGATTCGACTTGTGTTGCGATGGATCTTAAGGCTCCAAGTTAAACACCTGGTGCTCGTCCGAACGAACATGGGGACGGGGGGGGTGGCATCATGTTACGTGATTGGTCAGATTGACTGGGTATTGTGACTTTGATGAGAAGATCTCGCTGTAGATCTCGCCCTCTCTGGTGCCTCAGCAAGGAGCAATAAATAAGGCCGTGATGGAATAGTTGCTTATTGAAAGCTGATGTCGCGAGCTGGAGACGCGAGCTCTCGGGTGGTCGTTTGATGGGTACCGTAACCACAGGCTGGTGACGGACAGGTGATAAGTCAAGAGGAAAGGGCATTCAGGGAGTGGGAACTCAATCTATTGACCAAGGTTAGTCTTTGATTTAAAAACAAAAAAATTACTTGTGGGAAGCTAAGCACGACTCAGCGCATCCGAATTGCGGTTGTCGTTTCATCAGACTTTGTTATTAATTTGTTATAAAAATGTTATAAAAATAAGTGTTTTTTTAAAAAAGAAGGTCGAGTGGTCAGTGGTATAATGGTCAGAGGTTTATTGATCAGAGGTTTAATGGTCAGTGGTATAATGATCAGAGTGGTCAAACATTGAGAGTTGACCGTGAAAGATAATTTTTTTAAAATATCGTAATTATCACCTCCTCACTACACCCGGATTGGTTGTTTGGTTTCTTAGAAACAAAGCCTGAAGCTAAAGTTTCCCTCTCACTGACCTATCAATCGAACTCAAGACTTAATCTGACGATGTAATACATTGGAGCTAATGAATGCAGGACCTCACCTACGAGCCACGTCATTTCAAACGACCATTTAAAGGAGTCTTTAACCCAGATCTATGAAGTCTTATTTTGGTGGTGTTGTCGTTCCTTATTATACAAATTGAGTTAGGGTGAAATTGGAGTCCGGTACTCGATTCCATCAATGGTTGGTATCGTATCTCGCCAGGTGCTCCGGTGCTGGCGGTCTCCGCCATTCCTGATAAGTTAGTATCTCATTACCTGGCACTGGACGTCAGTGGCTGAACTTTTGACCAGTAGTCCACTTCATCAGGGGTCCTCAAAGTACTGAAAACAATAAAGACTAAAAAAAAGCTATTAGTTAAAGATGAAACGTATTTAGGACATAATGTGTTTGTACCACGACAGTTTGTTTAGGACCACGGCTCCAACTTAGCCATCATACAATCGAATCTGGCTTACAAAAAAACCTCGCCTTTAAGTTCCTTCTCTTAGCTCTAAAAGTGTCTTCAATGGAAATTTAGATTGTTTAGTAACTTTTGAGCGTTAAACACCACTCAGCGCACATACTTTTTAATGTATTCACACAATGCGCATTAAATGATCAGATGTAAAATGTGAAGCTAAAAACTTACGAAATTCATTAAAAAATTATCAGTCGCAGGTGGGGACCGATTCAATTTTAAAAATTGCGAAATTGTTTTTTTTTATTAAATTTTTAAAAGTTAAAATTCTCTATAAAATGAACACAAAAAAAACTTTTAAAAAAAGATGAGGCCCAGCTGCAGTGAGGAATGTAGAATCTCGCATGAAAAGCAGAAAATAATTTTTTAGTCACAAACTAAGTAGTCACACAGGGGGACTCAGAACTCTAAGTTTTATTGATATATATTGTGTTCGATTGTGGGATTTAATGTGAGATATAAAATTTGATCAACTAACACAGAAGTTCTGAGTCCGTGAAAATTTCAGCACTCTAGCAAGTCAGAAAATGTGTTAACGAGCGTTTTGAAAAAGCTGACGACATATCCGGAATCCTGCACGAGTTAATAGGATAGGGGCCTCAAGAATGTGTCGCCCATTGGAACTTGCTGACTTGCTGAGCAGAACAACACTTAGAGGATCGCTGAATTAGGATATTGATCATTCCACATTACGACAGTCTCAAATCTTCCTAACCTGCTACTAATGGGCGTCACGGACTGACGCCGGGTTACTCTAAACTGTCGCTCAAACTTCTGGGATCGGCATCGCTGGCCGATGAAAGCATCGCCCTGAATCACCTCATGAGTAAACCGTGGGCCAAATGACTACGTGAGTAAACCGGGGGACGAATTACTACGTGAGTAAACCGGGGACGAATGACTATGTGAGTAAACCGGGGGACGGATGACTATGTGAGTAAACCGGGGGACGAATTACTACGTGAGTAAACCGGGGACGAATGACTATGTGAGTAAACCGGGGGACGGATGACTATGTGAGTAAACCGGGGGACGAATGACTATGTGAGTAAACCGGGGGACGAATTACTACGTGAGTAAACCGGGGGACGAATGACTATGTGAGTAAACCGGGGGACGAATTACTACGTGAGTAAACCGGGGGACGAATGCCTATGTGAGTAAACCGGGGGACGAATGACTATGTGAGTAAACCGGGGGACGAATGACTATGTGAGTAAACCGGGGGACGGTTGACTATGTGAATAAACCGGGGGACGAATGACTATGTGAGTAAACCGGGGGACGAATGACTATGTGAGTAAACCTGGGGACGAATGACTATGTGAGTAAACCGGGGGACGAATGACTATGTGAGTAAACATTGGGCTGTGGGTTGTTGTTGAATTTCTCTACAATTTATTTTAATGATGTAACGTTCCCATCAAAACTCTATTAATTTGGGGTTGTTGCGTGTCCCTTACTTTTGTTTCCGCCGCTGTTTGTACTGTATCAGAACAAGAAGGGGCGAGATGGGGGGATTGCCTCAATTATTGTTGTGCTTGTTTGAGCCACACGTGCATCAGATTCCTTCAGTGTTTGTGCTTTGCTCACCCATCCCATGAGTCGGTGTCTTACGGGCCAAGACTTGACAAAGGACGGCCATCAGACCAGTTGTTGTTGAGTACAACACGGAGCTGTGAGTCACACTCACATTGGGAGACTTGAGGCACACGACGTTAGAACATTCACGGGAAATGGGACTTGTATATGTGCGATATTATTTTTACAGGGATTGTTTTGAAATGTTTGTTACAGTCATTCACAGAATCTTTAAAGAAATCACATATTTAAGAGTTGATTGCTTTCACTCAAACGTCTGGTAGAGAGCTATGTGTCTGTACAACAAAGTCGCGTATGCAACAATAATTCAAACGAAGCCCATCTATAAAGAACTGACATTAAAAGACTAATTAAAGGAATAGCAAGAGTCTGGATCCTTCAGATATTGGCCTCCCAATTCACAAGGAATATTTTGATAGAAAACCCTTCGCTTGATAGACAGGGCTAAACCTATCACTTATAAACCACCCAGTGCCTAACCTATTGTCGACATCATGAGGTAGCGGGGAGTGGATGTACCATAGATCCCTGTGTAGAGATCCTATGATAGAAGTAGTGAGTGTACCATAGATACCTGTATGATAGAAGTAGTGAGTGTACCATAGATCCCTGTGTAGAGATCCTATGATAGAAGTAGTTAGTGTACCATAGATCCCTGTGTAGAGATCCTATGTTAGAAATACACTGTAGTGAGTGTACCATAGATACCTGTGTAGAGATCCTATGATAGAAGTAGTGAGTGTACCATAGATACCTGTGTAGAGATCCTATGATAGAAGTAGTGAGTGTACCATAGATACCTGTGTAGAGATCCTATGATAGAAATAGAAGTAGTGAGTGTACCATAGATACCTGTGTAGAGATCCTATGATAGAAGTAGTGAGTGTACCATAGATACCTGTATGATAGAAGTAGTGAGTGTACCATAGATGCCTGTATGATAGAAGTAGTGAGTGTACCATAGATCCCTGTGTAGATATCCTATGATAGAAGTAGTGAGTGTACCATAGATACCTGTATGATAGAAGTAGTGAGTGTACCATAGATACCTGTATGATAGAAGTAGTGAGTGTACCATATATACCTGTATGATAGAAGTAGTGAGTGTACCATAGATACCTGTATGATAGAAGTAGTGAGTGTACCATAGATACCTGTATGATAGAAGTAGTGAGTGTACCATAGATGCCTGTATGATAGAAGTAGTGAGTGTACCATAGATCCCTGTGTAGAGATTCTATGATAGAAGTAGTGAGTGTACCATAGATACCTGTATGATAGAAGTAGTGAGTGTACCATAGATACCTGTATGATAGAAGTAGTGAGTGTACCATAGATACCTGTATGATAGAAGTGGTGAGTGTACCATAGATACCTGTGTAGAGATCCTATGATAGAAGTAGTGAGTGTACCATAGATACCTGTATGATAGAAGTAGTGAGTGTACCATAGATACCTGTATGATAGAAGTAGTGAGTGTACCATAGATACCTGTATGATAGAAGTAGTGAGTGTACCATAGATACCTGTATGATAGAAGTAGTGAGTGTACCATAGATACCTGTATGATAGAAGTAGTGAGTGTACCATAGATGCCTGTATGATAGAAGTAGTGAGTGTACCATAGATCCCTGTGTAGAGATTCTATGATATAAGTAGTGAGTGTACCATAGATACCTGTATGATAGAAGTAGTGAGTGTACCATAGATACCTGTATGATAGAAGTAGTGAGTGTACCATAGATACCTGTATGATAGAAGTGGTGAGTGTACCATAGATACCTGTATGATAGAAGTAGTGAGTGTACCATAGATACCTGTATGATAGAAGTAGTGAGTGTACCATAGATACCTGTATGATAGAAGTAGTGAGTGTACCATAGATACCTGTATGATAGAAGTAGTGAGTGTACCATAGATACCTGTATGATAGAAGTAGTGAGTGTACCATAGATACCTGTATGATAGAAGTAGTGAGTGTACCATAGATACCTGTATGATAGAAGTAGTGAGTGTACCATAGATCCCTGTGTAGAGATCCTATGATAGAAGTAGTTAGTGTACCATAGATCCCTGTGTAGAGATCCTATGTTAGAAATACACTGTAGTGAGTGTACCATAGATACCTGTGTAGAGATCCTATGATAGAAGTAGTGAGTGTACCATAGATACCTGTGTAGAGATCCTATGATAGAAGTAGTGAGTGTACCATAGATACCTGTGTAGAGATCCTATGATAGAAATAGAAGTAGTGAGTGTACCATAGATACCTGTATGATAGAAGTAGTGAGTGTACCATAGATGCCTGTATGATAGAAGTAGTGAGTGTACCATAGATCCCTGTGTAGATATCCTATGATAGAAGTAGTGAGTGTACCATAGATACCTGTATGATAGAAGTAGTGAGTGTACCATAGATACCTGTATGATAGAAGTAGTGAGTGTACCATATATACCTGTATGATAGAAGTAGTGAGTGTACCATAGATACCTGTATGATAGAAGTAGTGAGTGTACCATAGATACCTGTATGATAGAAGTAGTGAGTGTACCATATATACCTGTATGATAGAAGTAGTGAGTGTACCATAGATACCTGTATGATAGAAGTAGTGAGTGTACCATAGATACCTGTATGATAGAAGTAGTGAGTGTACCATAGATGCCTGTATGATAGAAGTAGTGAGTGTACCATAGATCCCTGTGTAGAGATTCTATGATAGAAGTAGTGAGTGTACCATAGATACCTGTATGATAGAAGTAGTGAGTGTACCATAGATACCTGTATGATAGAAGTAGTGAGTGTACCATAGATACCTGTATGATAGAAGTGGTGAGTGTACCATAGATACCTGTGTAGAGATCCTATGATAGAAGTAGTGAGTGTACCATAGATACCTGTATGATAGAAGTAGTGAGTGTACCATAGATACCTGTATGATAGAAGTAGTGAGTGTACCATAGATACCTGTATGATAGAAGTAGTGAGTGTACCATAGATACCTGTATGATAGAAGTAGTGAGTGTACCATAGATACCTGTATGATAGAAGTAGTGAGTGTACCATAGATGCCTGTATGATAGAAGTAGTGAGTGTACCATAGATCCCTGTGTAGAGATTCTATGATATAAGTAGTGAGTGTACCATAGATACCTGTATGATAGAAGTAGTGAGTGTACCATAGATACCTGTATGATAGAAGTAGTGAGTGTACCATAGATACCTGTATGATAGAAGTGGTGAGTGTACCATAGATACCTGTATGATAGAAGTAGTGAGTGTACCATAGATACCTGTATGATAGAAGTAGTGAGTGTACCATAGATACCTGTATGATAGAAGTAGTGAGTGTACCATAGATACCTGTATGATAGAAGTAGTGAGTGTACCATAGATACCTGTATGATAGAAGTAGTGAGTGTACCATAGATACCTGTATGATAGAAGTAGTGAGTGTACCATAGATACCTGTATGATAGAAGTAGTGAGTGTACCATAGATACCTGTATGATAGAAGTAGTGAGTGTACCATAGATACCTGTATGATAGAAGTAGTGAGTGTACCATAGATACCTGTATGATAGAAGTAGTGAGTGTACCATAGATACCTGTATGATAGAAGTAGTGAGTGCACCATAGATACCTGTATGATAGAAGTAGTGAGTGTACCGTAGATACCTGTATGATAGAAGTAGTGAGTGTACCGTAGATACCTGTATGATAGAAGTAGTGAATGTACCGTAGATACCTGTATGATAGAAGTAGTGAGTGTACCGTAGATACATGTATGATAGAAGTAGTGAGTGTACCATAGATACCTGTATGATAGAAGTAGTGAGTGTACCATAGATACCTGTATGATAGAAGTAGTGAGTGTACCATAGATCCCCGTGTAGAGGACGTTTAGTCGAGATGAGTGTGAACTGCTCACGCCGTTAATTGTGAAGTGCAGTGCACTCACGCAGACGTGTGGGAGGTGGCGGGATGGGTCTGGGTGCGCTGGTGGTTAATCCTCTAGCCCAGAGGTTCTCAACCTGTGGTCCGCGGACCCCGAGAGGTCCGCGAGAAAAGGATGACATTTAAAAAAAATTAATTAAAAACACGAAAAGGTATAAATGTTGTCACGTTTTAAATATATTGATTACTTTTAATCACTCGATGGCGATAGTATATTGCCGAAAATAAGCTATTTTGACTCTTTTTTATGTTTAGCTATACCGGAAATCACATAATGTCACACTAGATTCTAGAAGACTATAGTTGTTATATTGACATTCAGAAATATTTTTTGAAACCTCTTAACAAAATTAGCCTGAAAGTAATATTTATTAAAGTAATATTTATTAAAGTAATAAATTAATTCAATTGATTTAACACATGGAAACATTTCTAATAAAGAAAACAACTGAACATAGGACAACAATGATTTTTCGGGCTCATCCTCACAATCTATGGGTCAATCAAATGTAGTTCAGGAGAAAAAAAGACAAATTGCCATACGATGGTATGATGAAGAATATTCGCGCTTTTAGTTTATTGCCGCCGTTGTAAATGATCAACCCAGATCAGAGTGTGTAATTTGCCCGCAAATTCTTGCAAATGAAGCGAGGAAACCTGCAAAAGTCCAAAGACATCTTAAAATTTATCTTAATGTCTGCTCGGAGAAACCATTGGATTATTTTTTGCGCAAAAAATATTCACTTAATAGTCAAAAGTCCTGCATACAACAAACAACCAAAGGCAATGAAAACGTTTTAAGTTTAAGAGCATCATTTTTGGTGGCTATACGAGTTGCACGGGGCAAAAAGCCTGGTTATCTAGGGGTTAAGTGTTTAACAGACTGAAATACGTGATGCTTTGAAAGAGTTTCTTGGAGAAGAAAGATCATTTGAACGATAGCTTATGGGTTGCTGTTCTGGCTTACTTGGCTTTTATGAAGAACTGAATAAACTTAATTCATCTCTGCAAGGAAAGCGACACGTTTATTTACTCTCAGTAACCTCAATAACCTACATGTGGAAGAAAATCAGTAGCCCCGAGCGTGTCAGCTTTTACGAAAAAGATTGATCTTTGGAAAACAAGATTATTTAAGGGTAACTTTGACATGCTTTATCAATTGTAAAAATCTACCGATAAATCGGAAAATGCCGAAAACAATAAATAACTGTAGATAAATTTGATTTCTGTCCATATTCAATCACCGCAGGATCAATTTAACATCTACTTTGGTAATTTGAACGTTCAGAATTTTTTGTTGCTTTCCTGTCCGTTCCTTACACACATTGACTCAATAAATTTACTACCATCGAATTTAAACCAATTCATTGAACTGACCAGCGACAGTACTTTGAATATGTTACATCTGAAAACGAGCTTGATGAACTTTTGGAGTACTCACAACTGTCTTAGAAAGCTTTTAAAATAATTTTACTCTTTGCAACATCATATCGTTGTGAATGTGGATTTTTTTGCATTGGTTAAAATCAAAACAGAGCATCGTTCCCGACTTGAAGTTGAAAATGAACTACGATGGAGTCTGTCAAGTATTACACCTCGTTTAGATGTGCTGTGCTGAAATGTGCAAACTCTATGCTCGCACTAAATAAACTAATGTAGCAGTCTTACTAATACTAACTGCTGTTTACGACTTTAGGTTTTTCATAGAAAGCAATAAGAATTGAATAATACTATTAGTATAAGACTAGTATAAGCAACATTTGTTTGAAATTTTTTGTTGTTTCCATTCATTATTGTTTTTGGAGCGCACAAATCGTAGTATTTTAGTATTAGTATAGTTTTAGTAAAATCTATACTACTAACTAGTTATATACAAAGTATAATTATATATACATTTCCAGCACGGCAGTAGCGCAATTTTCAGCAGTGGTCTGTGGCTAAGACACACTTTTTTCAAGTGGTCCTTGAATCTAAAAAGGTTGAGAACCGCTGCTCTAGCCATGATGTGGGACACATTTCGCAGGGGTGTAACAAGGATATGGGCCACACATAGCAAGTGTGTAACATGGATGTTGGCCACACATAGCAAGTGTGTAAATATTGTAATATGGATGTGGGCCACACATCGCAAGTGTATAACATGGATGTGGGCCACACATAGCAAGTGTGTAACATGGATGTGGGCCACATATAGCAAGTGTGTAACATGGATGTGGGCCACACATAGCAAGTGTGTCATATGGATGTGGGCCACACATAGCAGGGGTGTAACATGTGGGCCACACTTAGCATTGGTGTAACATGGATGTGGGCCACACAGCAGGATTGTAACATGGATGTGGGCCACACATAGCAGGGATGTAACATGGATGTGGGCCACACATAGCAAGTGTGTAACATGGATGTGGGCCACACATAGCAAGTGTGTAACATGGATGTGGGCCACACATAGCAAGTGTGTAACATGGATGTGGGCCACACATAGCAAGTGTGTAACATGGATGTGGGCCACACATAGCAAGTGTGTAATATGGATGTGGGCCACACATAGCATTGATGTAACATGGATGTGGGCCACACATAGCAAGTGTGTAACATGGATGTGGGCCACACATAGCAAGTGTGTAACATGGATGTGGGCCACACATAGCAAGTGTGTAATATGGATGTGGGCCACACAAAGCAGGGGTGTAACTTAACATGTGGGCCACACTTAGCATTGATGTAACATGGATGATGGCCACACTTAGCAAGGGTGTAACATGAATGTGGGCCAAACTTAGCAGGGGTGTAACATGGATGTGTGCTACATTTAGCAAGGGTGTAAAAAGGATGTGGGCCACACTTAGCAGGGATGTAACGAGAATGTGGGCCACGCTTAGCAGGGGTGTTTTATGGATGTAGGCCACACTTAGCAGGGATGTAACATGTGTCAAACTCATACGTGCCCCCCACACACACACCACATACGTTTTATATCTGACTGTAGTATACATGTGCCACACACACACCTGCTCCCCACACATATACCCCCACACATATACCCCCACACACACACACAAAGTGTTTTAACTGGCCGTAGTATACACATGCCCCACACACACGTGCCCCCACAAACGTGCCCCACACACAGATGACACTTAAAGAACACTGCTTCGTCTTGTGTCAGTTTCCCACGCCTAACCGCTTGTTGTCTTTTTATTAATCCACGGTCTAGGGGTGGGTGGGTGGAGGTATAGGGTAACTTTGAATCATATCTGTTTAGCTCGATGCAAAGAACATATTATAAACTAAATTTTCTTGAGGGGAAAAAAGGACAAACAAAAAACAAAGTTAGCTTGCAGTATGAATGCTTCCCTGGTCGAAAGCAATGCATTTCAACTAGAGATCCGCAGGCCAAAGCAGGTCCACATTTCGTTTTTCTTAAAGCTTATATAAACATACTTATTGTATTCTTGTGGGTACTTAAAAGTACTGTAATTGACATTATGTTAAAGACTATTGATTATTGCAAGAAATACTGTATAACATGATGTTTAATTCTGTTTGATGTTTACAAATTATCATAAGAATTTCTTTCGACTCGCAAGTCCAACTTTCCTGTATTTGAAACTATTGAAAAGCCACTTCTTTTTTATGGCTAGTCAAAGCGGAACCGTGTGATGATTGATTCAATTGGTTGCTTGAATAGATTTTAAGATGACGCGTTTGTACTACATTTCTTTTTCTACTGATACACTTGGACTGCTACACTTGGACTGCTACACTTCGACAGTCTTTCATTCATGTATTACGTTTGAAGTAAATCTTAAAATTATTTATACCTATAAGTTTAGTATCTCTGCAATCGTCTTAAATAGCGTTGACGTTTCACATTACACTTAGATAAACAGGCTTTCAATGTTAGATGCAAACATACAATGACGGTGCCTTCGAATGTGAGGCCATTAAAATCTGGAATTCCTCAGTTTGTCAAGTTCCGACGTTTCGTTTTCTCCATAGCTCTATCCATTTCCATGTTACAGCTCCGCCTCACCCACCAATTCTCCCACAGTTCTATTTCCCAGTTGTGTCTCCGCCTCACCTTCCAATTCTCCCACAGTTCTATTTCCCTGTTGTGTCCCCCCCTCACCCACCAATTATCCCCACAGTTCTATTTCCCTGTTCTAACTATTTCCCTGTTGTGTCCCCCCTCACCCCCCAACTATCCCACAGTTCCATTTCCATGTTGTGTCTCCGCCTCACCCATCAATTCTCCTACAGTTACAACCATTTCCTTGTTGTGTCTCCGCCTCATCCACCGACTTTCCTCCGTGACGTAATTGTCCACTACTGACCCGGTGATATGACCGTAGGTCTTGTTATATCGGGGAAGGAAATTAATTTATAGATAGAACTTGTGTCAAAAGAGATTCGTAAATTGTGCGTTGAATCAGCTTCGTGGAACTGACCAAGACAAAACGAGTTTACAACTGTATGATATTTACAATTTTTGTAACGTTTTGTTATTTGTCTATTTATGTTGGGAAAAAAATAGTTTGTACGAAAATGTTTTTGTACAACTAAAAACATGACGTAATAACACGTTGTGCAAAATGACGTTTTCCAGTCTTAGATAGGGCAAATACTATTGAACTGTTGCATGGTTGATGCGCCAGTGAACTAATGGAAGGCTGACATACGTGCGTGTGTTGGTATTTGTATCTGTTTTGATATACTGTCCTATTGAACTGTTGCATGGTTGTTGTACCAGCCAACAAATGGAAAACTGCGATAAGTTCTCAATGAATACCTGTGCGTGTGCTGGTATTTGTATCTGCTGGATATATTGTCCTTTTGTATTGTTTCATAGTTCTTGTAGACGCGAACAAATGGAAGACTGCGATATGCTCTCAACGAATCCCGTGCGTGTGTCGGTATTGACACAAATATAGAGAATATGTCGTTAGTCTCAGGGTCCACGAGGAGGATGGCGCGGTTTTTCAAAAAGATTTCTTTGGCCCTGATGTTGTGGGGATGGTATGTGAGAACAAGTTTGTACTGGTTAATCCGTGTGAAAATGACGTCATTTATTTTTCTTGCCCAGAAATGTAAATTCAAACTGTACAAACACCGGCATGAAGAGTATTTAACTGACTGTTGTCGATGCACCAAATGGTGACCAAATATGACTGTGTTGCACTATAGATTTATCTCCGAATTCATCAATTAGACTGGCGAGAAATTCTGTGTTAGGATCACTGGGTCTGATGTTGTAGTGGGAAGTAAATACCCCCCCCCCAGTCCGTAATGACGTACTTGTCCATATGGCGTCAATTATAATCGGCCTATGATGTCGTACCATACGATGAGTAGTTTAACAAATAAAATATGTTTATTTAGTGAAGGGAAAGAACTTGTAGTTGATATGATGAAGCTCCCAGGCGACGAGGCGTCTGGTAAACCAACACCGGATCAGGCAATCAGCGATCAAACTGGCATGACATTGTTAAATGTGTTTATTTCCTAGCATGTGTGTGTGTCTGATACACCGTTATGGTTGGAAGGAGTCAAGCGTTGCACACACCTTTTAATATAGGCGTTGAACACACTCACACACACACATACACACCGCCAGACACCCCCACCCACACACACACACTGCCAGACACCCCCACCCATCCACACACCGCCAGACACCACCAGACACCCCCACCAACCCACACACACACACCGCCAGACACCCCCACCCACCCACACACCGCCAGACACCCACACACACACACCACCAGAACCCACACCCACACCGCCAGACACCCCCACCCACCCACACACATAAACACCGCCAGACAACCCACCCCCACACACCCCACATACACACCCCACCCACCCACACACCCACACACACCACCACACACCCCCACCCCCACACATACACACCACCACACACCCCCACACATACACACCTCCAGACGCCCCAACCCACACACATACACACCGCCAGACACCCCCACACACACCGCCAGACACCCCCCACACACCGCCAGACACCCTCCCACACACACACCGCCTGAACCCCAAGAAAGCACGTGTTGAGATGACGCTGGTGGTTCGCTCCCGGCATGAGCTGTCAGTTGTTCTGGCGAGCTGTCCCCACCTTGAATTTGATCAATCGATATGTGCAAGGACCGGTGCGTTGTCTCGTGTCTCTGATCACCGAAGACGATCGATAACTGCAGACCAAGAGATAGTCTGGTGGTGGCGTGTGTTGGCATGCGCGTGCTTTCTACCTCTGGGATAGTATAGCGTCATACTCTGAGGCGTGAGACTAAACAGTGTATAAGGTTGTTGGTTGTACTAGATTCCTGGGACTGTATCAATGGCCCAACCAAGCTTAGACTTAGAGGGAACATTGCATGCTAGGCAAACATTCACGTGTCAATAGTTAAAACCAAAATGTTCGTATAATCGCCCGGAAATTAGTTTATATTTATCGGCCGAAAAATTTTACTTTTTGACTTCCAGTACATTTATAAGCCATGGGTCGATTAATCGTTAAAATAATTTTTAATAGTTAAATTTTTTTAACGATTAATCGAGATATTCATCGTTAATTTCCGCAGCCCTAGTGATTATACTTCCTTTTTTTTTCCCTTCTTATTATTTATTTCTGTGTAGGTTTTCTATGGTTTTCATGTTTGTGGTTTGGATGAATGGGGTTAAGTATTTCTTGTTACACATAGTTATGTCTGCCAAAGATAAGCTATGAGTAGAAAGGCTCTTACATTAAAATGCATAGCTTAAACAGGTTACACTAATTGGTGGTTCATGAAGTGCAATGAGGAAGATTTGGCATTAACCTTTGAGTTCAGTAGACCGTGTCTTCATTAACATCTCATTTGATGTTTGTGTTTGAGGAAGTAAGAAATTTCTTACCTTCATTAACCTTTGAGTTCAGTAGACCGTGTCTTCATTAACATCTCATTTGATGTTTGTGTTTGAGGAAGTAAGAAATTTCTTACCTTCATTAACCTTTGAGTTCAGTAGACCGTGTCTTCATTAACATCTCATTTGATGTTTGTTTTTGAGGAAGTAAGAAATTTCTCTCTATGAAACTGTTTTTCTCTATGTTTCTGATGCCAGCCCTACCCCCAGCTTTCTGTGGGACTTGTATCATTTGAATGGCAGGAGTCTTTAAAGAAGCTTTTGAAAAAAAGCCAATATAGTTGTAGAGTGGAAGAGGGTAAATTTTGTAAAGAAGAAGAAAAAAAAGGAAAACCCCCACAAATAAGATGAAAAAAGTACCCCCTCCTACATAAAGATTTGAATTCAAACATAATAACAAAAAATTGGTTGTCTGTGGTCATTGTACTGTCCAGTGTCAGACATTGAGAGTTAGGTATTTGGAGAAAAAAGACTGTTATTTAGTCTTCTCTGACAAGGAAATTGGGTTAATGAGACTGGGATCAAAATCTAGTCAGAATCAAAGAGGATTTCATCTGAATATGCCTTTGTTCCCACATAATCAAAGATGTTTTCATCTTAAGATGCTTTTGTTCCCACAGAATCAAAGATGTTTTCATCTAAAGATGTTTTTGTTCCTACGGAGTCAAAGATGTTTTCATCTAAAGATGTTTATGTTCCTACGGAGTCAAAGATGTTTTCATCTAAAGATGCTTTTGTTCCCACAGAATCCAAATGAAGATGTAACTCCGCGGAATGGCGCGGAGGGCAGAAGGCCGCACATTCAATGTGAGCGTGATTGGTCTCTCGGGCACAGAGCGAGAAAAGGGCCAGTATGGCGTGGGCAAATCATGTCTCTGCAACAGATTCCTCAATCAGGTAAATAACAAGTCTAAGTAAGTATCTTTGGAGTGGGAAGGTATTATAAGGCTGAACAAAGAAGTTATTGGTTGCTAGCAAACGTGTGTGTAGAAAGCCAATGGAAGTAATAGTCTGGTCCATTTGAGTGGGTTACATTCAGAGAACTAATCTGTGGAGTCTTTCTCTGTAGAGCTAATCCTTCTCTACGTTTTCACATTTTTTTGTTTGGTTTCTTTGGTCTGACCAGTGTTATTGGCCAGTTAACATACTGTGTCTGAAATCAAAGTTATCCAAGTTATCCAAATTAGTGTTATGAAAATAAGGGAAAGCAAGACAACAACAAAAACCTAAATGACAGTGACTTGTTTTTGTTGTCATTTATTGACTTCCTTTTTGTGATGCAAACAACGAGTCACTGATGAGACTGGCTGATCCTCTCTTATACTTGTGTCTGGTGGGTGCAACGAGTCACTGATGAGACTGGCTGACGAGTCACTGATGAGACTGGCTGATCCTCTCTTATACCTCTGTACGAGTCACTGATGAGACTGGCTGATCCTCTCTTATACCTCTGTACGAGTCACTGATGAGTCTGGCTGATCCTCTCTTATACCTCTGTACGAGTCACTGATGAGACTGGCTGATCCTCTCTTATACCTCTGTACGAGTCACTGATGAGACTGGCTGATCCTCTCTTATACCTCTGTATGAGTCACTGATGAGTCTGGCTGATCCTCTCTTATACTTGTGTCTGGTGGGTGCAACGAGTCACTGATGAGACTGGCTGATCCTCTCTTATACCTCTGTACGAGTCACTGATGAGTCTGGCTGATCCTCTCTTATACCTCTGTACGAGTCACTGATGAGACTGGCTGATCCTCTCTTATACCTCTGTACGAGTCACTGATGAGTCTGGCTGATCCTCTCTTATACTTGTGTCTGGTGGGTGCAACGAGTCACTGATGAGACTGGCTGATCCTCTCTTATACCTCTGTACGAGTCACTGATGAGTCTGGCTGATCCTCTCTTATACCTCTGTACGAGTCACTGATGAGACTGGCTGATCCTCTCTTATACTTGTGTCTGGTGGGTGCAACGAGTCACTGATGAGACTGGCTGATCCTCTCTTATACCTCTGTACGAGTCACTGATGAGTCTGGCTGATCCTCTCTTATACCTCTGTACGAGTCACTGATGAGACTGGCTGATCCTCTCTTATACCTCTGTACGAGTCACTGATGAGTCTGGCTGATCCTCTCTTATAACTCTGTACGAGTCACTGATGAGTCTGGCTGATCCTCTCTTATACTTGTGTCTGGTGGGTGCAACGAGTCACTGATGAGACTGGCTGATCCTCTCTTATACCTCTGTACGAGTCACTGATGAGTCTGGCTGATCCTCTCTTATACCTCTGTACGAGTCACTGATGAGACTGGCTGATCCTCTCTTATACCTCTGTACGAGTCACTGATGAGTCTGGCTGATCCTCTCTTATACCTCTGTACGAGTCACTGATGAGACTGGCTGATCCTCTCTTATACCTCTGTACGAGTCACTGATGAGACTGGCTGATCCTCTCTTATACCTCTGTACGAGTCACTGATGAGTCTGGCTGATCCTCTCTTATACCTCTGTACGAGTCACTGATGAGACTGGCTGATCCTCTCTTATACCTCTGTACGAGTCACTGATGAGACTGGCTGATCCTCTCTTATACCTCTGTACGAGTCACTGATGAGACTGGCTGATCCTCTCTTATACTTGTGTCTGGTGCAACGAGTCACTGATGAGACTGGCTGATCCTCTCTTATACTTGTGTCTGGTGCAACGAGTCACTGATGAGACTGGCTGATCCTCTCTTATACCTCTGTACGAGTCACTGATGAGACTGGCTGATCTTCTCTTATACCTCTGTACGAGTCACTGATGAGACTGGCTGATCCTCTCTTATACCTCTCTACGAGTCACTGATGAGACTGGATGATCCTCTCTTATACCTCTGTACGAGTCACTGATGAGACTGGCTGATCCTCTCTTATACCTCTGTACGAGTCACTGATGAGACTGGCTGATCCTCTCTTATACCTCTGTACGAGTCACTGATGAGACTGGCTGATCCTCTCTTATACCTCTGTCTGCTGGGTGGAAATAGAAACAGTAGGACAATGCACCAATGATAAGTCACACATAAAGCTAAACTTAAAAAGAAATATTTGAATCTATTATTAATACATCAAAACAGTGTTGATTGTAGAAGACTTGTGGTAGTGTGTTTATTGAAGAAAACTTGTGGTAATGTGTTTATTGAAGAAAACTTGTGGTAGTGTGTTTATTGAAGAAAACTTGTGGTAGTGTGTTTATTGAAGAAAACTTGTGGTAGTGTGTTTATTGAAGAAAACTTGTGGTAGTGTGTTTATTGAAGAAAACTTGTGGTAGTGTGTTTATTGAAGAAAACTTGTGGTAGTGTGTTTATTGAAGAAAACTTGTGGTAGTGTGTTTATTGAAGAAAACTTGTGGTAGTGTGTTTATTGAAGAAAACTTGTGGTAGTGTGTTTATTGAAGAAAACTTGTGGTAGTGTGTTTATTGAAGAAAACTTGTGGTAGTGTGTTTATTGAAGAAAATTTGTGGTAGTGTGTTTATTGAAGAAAACTTGTGGTAGTGTGTTTATTGAAGAAAACTTGTGGTAGTGTGTTTATTGAAGAAAACTTATGGTAGTGTGTTTATTGAAGAAAACTTGTGGTAGTGTGTTTATTGAAGAAAACTTGTGGTAGTGTGTTTATTGAAGAAAACTTGTGGTAGTGTGTTGATTGTATCCCTATTTTTGCTCAGGTTGCTGACAACTACTATCAAGAGCACATCTCCTTTCTGAGTCAGAGCGACTTTGCTGGAAGAGTCATCAACAATGATCACTTCCTGTACTGGGGATCTGTTGTCAAGACAGACGACGGCAACAACTTCACTTTTCATGTGGTAATGTCCTACTGTTGGAATGATTGTAACTGTCCACTGGTTAATTACGATTGCTTTTTTTTTGTATGGTAGATAGAAAAAGTAAAAGATCCAACCATGTCATGTTTAAATTTCCAGGTGGAACAAACAGAGTTTATTGATGACGTCAGCTTCTCTCCCTTCAAGACGGCCAGGACGGAGACTTACGCCAAGAGAGCCGTCAGTGGAAAAGTACAAAGTGCTGAGAAACTCATGTACATTTGCAAGGATCAGTTAGGTCAGCTGTCACGTGTTGCTTTCTTAACATTGAACAAATACATACTGATACTGGCTAGTTAATTTTTAACAGTTAATGGCTAGCTCATTTAATATACATACTGATACTGGCTAGTTAATTTTTAGCAGTTAATGGCTAGCTCATTTAATATACATACTGATACTGGCTAGTTAATTTGTAGCAGTTAATGGCTAGCTCATTTAATATACATACTGATACTGGCTAGTTAATTTGTAGCAGTTAATGGCTAGCTCATTTAATATACATACTGATACTGGCTAGTTAATTTGTAGCAGTTAATGGCTAGCTCATTTAATATACATACTGATACTGGCTAGTTAATTTGTAGCAGTTAATGGCTAGCTCATTTAATATTTATCAAGTAGTATAAAGTAGTTGACTGCAATAAGGTACATAAGCTTTGAAAATGAAACCACTCATGAGCACAGAACATTTTATTTATATAGAATAGGACTGCGGTAAAGCTTTTAAATAAAATACAAAATACACAAACTCTAGAATCTTTTTCCCATTGTGATTTTCACTGTAACTTTTGATACTTCCTCCTTTGTCTTTTATCCTGTATCATTGTTTGTTTGTTGTTATTCCTTTCTTCTTATTCTTATGTAACTAACTGACATCAGCATTTGGGATGACACATCATTTTTATTTCCTCCAGGTATGGAGATGGATGTAGCCTACCCACAAGTGTTGATGCCTGAAGGCAAGCTGACCATCGACGGCTTTCTGTGCTGTTTTGATGTCAGCAAGGTGCCCCTGAGGACCATCGAGAAGCAAGTCGAGTTTGTGGCGGCCCTGCTCAACAACGCTCTTAAGACCAAGAAACCCGTGGTCGTTGCCACCACCAAAGGCGACGCCTCCAGTCATGAGTATGTCAAGGAGGCTGAGAAGCTCATCAACCGCAAGGAGTTCAAGGGCAACGTCTTCCTGGTGGAAACGTCAGCCCATGAGAACATCAACATTGAGGCTGCCTTCATGCTCCTGGCACACCTCATTGACAAAACAAAGACCAAGTCCAAAATCCTGCCGTTTGTGGATGCCAGGAAACAGAGACATGAACTGCTGGAGGTGGCCAAAGAGGCGTATATACATCTGCTCCGCACAAATGTCGTGGACCCCAAGGCGGTGTGGAATACCTGGAAGAAGAAGCTAGAACAGGAGTCAGACTTTGGACATTATGTTGAGATGTTTGGAACAGAACAGGCCCGAAAGGAGTTTAGGGCCCACACTAAGAGATTACGAGATGAACAGATTCGCATAAGAGAGCAGCGGTATCTCTCACTGCTGCCGCAGTTGCTGAAGCTTTTCTTGCCTACCTTGGATTCCATTCCTGAAAGGTAAAAGTCATTGTTTATTTTAAAGGTGGGTTTTAAGTTGCGGTAGTGGCCATTCTTGAGTAGCAGCGATAGTCATACACATGACAGTAGGGTCATACACCTGACACAGCAGGGGTCATATATGAGACACAGCAAGGGTCATATACGAGACACAGCAAGGGTCATATACCTGACAAAGCAGAGGTCATACACCTGACACAGCAGGGGTCATGCACTCAATTGTCAAAACAGCTGGTCTTAAAAATTGATAGAAATTTTTTGTGTTTGATGTAAATTGTTATATACTGTGGTTATTGCACTAAATTGTCATAACAGCTTGTCTTAAATATGTTTGATAGAATTGTGTATGTATGATTTACATTGTTATATACTTTGGTTATTAACTCGTAAGCCAACTTTCCTGTCCTTGAAAGATATCCAAATATTTTTTTAAAAAGCAAATCATTGTGAGAATTAATTTTGTAGTTTTTTTCAAATCATGTCGTATCAGATGTCAGACATGTCAGGTGACATTTTATAAGACTTAGCTCCAACTGACATTTCACTTTACAAGCTGATGAGTTCAAGTTTCAGGAGTTGGTCAAATGTCAGCTCATTAAAGTTAAAAATCAATCTTTTCTGATAAAATTTTTAATGCATTCCAGATTTTTGTCCACATGACTAACACGTCACTTTCTACAATAGCACTAAAACTTAAGTTCTTGTTGTCAACATCATATCACATTTAACCTGGTTCCTTGGTTTGCTAAAGGACATTCAATTCCTAGTATAAATACTTTACACTTTCATTGATAAATTTATTGACACAGTCCACTGATAGGTAAATGGGATGAAGAAAATACAAGTTTTATCCCAAAGTCTTGTGGACATAGGTCATGTTGACATTGTTACATTGAGCAGGTCAAAAGATTTCCTTTATTTTTACAAGTATGCAATGTTCACAGAATCTTTATCATTACCAAAAAAAAAGTTTAATAAATTTTTTTAAAAATATTTAGTTCATCCCATAGCTTGTGGTAATGTTTAGGACTAAGATAAAAGCTGAATTGAATGTAGAGTGTAGGGACTGAACTATGAAATACACATACAGCTTATACTTATATAGTTGTTGTTCTGACTCTGATGTAGAGACTGAATGATGAAATAAGCAATTCGTTTAAATTAGCTTAGAATCAATTCATTTGGTCAATCCCAAATTGTACCAATCAAAACCAAATCAACATTTTTCTTTACTATTTAATCATCAACAAATTAAATATCATTTTGAAGATATTGGTAAAAGTATATTCAGTTTCTTATTGTTTATATATATTCAATTATGTATTATTTTTAAATATATAAAAAATTATTGCAAATTATTAAAATTTATTGAAAAGTCAAACTTAAAAAAAAAGCAGATTTAATTAGAATTTATTATTTTTTTTTACAAAAAATTAAATACGTATTTCAAAATCTCAATTACTCTTTTTGAAAGGGAACAAAATTCTATTTGAGTTAAAATATCAGATATTAATTTTTGAAAAACACAAGTGACTTTTAAATTTAAAAAAAAATTCTTATCATTTGATAAACCTCAAAACTGCTAATGAGATCCAACCTCTTTGGGTTGTGTCCTAACAACCGGAAACTCATCTTTTGTTGCAAGCAAGAATAGGGGCTGCCAAAGGGGGTGATTTTTCATCTGAAATACTTGTATTTCACAGCTTAGTTCTGGTTTTTAAAAGTCTGCTTTCTTTGATATGTCTGCGTTAGCATGATGTTAGTGATTGTTACGATCGCTTGAACTGTTACTTTGTTACAGAGCATGGAACCCTATCCGTAGGCACATCCAAGAACACCCTGACTTTGACCGCCATTTTGTGGTCATCTCTGAGGAGGGTTGCAGTTTCTGGAAGCAAGCAGACGTGTTCTTGGACAACACAGAGGAGTCAAGGATCCCCTATGATTTGCTCAATTCTGCAGAGGCTGAGATGTGCTTCAGGAACCACCTGAATGAACTTCAGGCCTTGCATAAAAAGAAGGAGTAAGTATTGCCTCTCAGGCTTGACTGGCTTGCCCCATAAAGGAGTAAGTATTGCCTCTCAGGCTTGGCTGGCTTGCCACATAAAGGAGTAAGTATTGCCTCTCAGGCTAGACTGGCTTGCCCCATAAAGGAGTAAGTATTGCCTCTCAGGCTTGACTGGCTTGCCCCATAAAGGAGTAAGTATTGCCTCTCAGGCTTGACTGGCTTGCCCCATGAAGGAGTTATTATTGCCTCTTAGGCTTGACTGGCTTGCCCCATAAAGGAGTAAGTATTGCCTCTCAGGCTTGGCTGGCTTGCACTTTTCTTTAAATCAGTTTTTTTATCTAAAGATACAGAGGATTTCTTTTTTTTTAAAAGTATATGCTATATGACTGACCTTTTCTTTAAAACATTATTTTTTTTAACTTTGTCCATTCTTCTTGTTCTATTGTTTGAACTTTATTTTTAAAATTTATAATTGGATTCTATTAGCAAACCTGCCAACCTGCCAAGAAACAAAATCTGTAGAGGGGTCAGCATCAGGGTGTGTAACCCCGGGGGTCGCTAGCTTAAGAACTATATACTAAATAAATATAAAGAAGAAATCACATAGGTTTTAAACTGTGTTATATTGCTACCCAAAGCAAATACTAAATGTATTTATTTGAGGTGAATCAATCCATATTTTCTGTTTATTCTTGTTGGCCACGCCTTTGCAAGGCGTTCCTAAGACATAACATTTTATGGTAATCTTACTACCCTGCTAACTTAAGCCTATTTGTTTCCATCTTTGTCTATATTGAACAACTATACGTTAAGCTCCAGGTGTTAAGGGCATCAGCTTTACCCAAATATATATCATATATATATATAAAATAATAATAATATGCAATACTATATCCTGTTTATATGTTGATATATCATCTATATATATAAAAATCAAAGTATGTCTGTGTGTGTGTGTGCATGTCTTTTATAGCTGACTAAACCATTCATCCGATCGTCATGAAAATTTTAGAGACTGTTGAGCACCCACCTGGGATGGTAACTGGCAACTTTTTTTTCTAAATTTAACACTCATGGGGCACCGGGGGCCCATAATGTCATTTTTGCTTATATGAGCTATATAAAAATTAGTTTAAGCGCTAGCTACTGTGTAAATTGTTGGAGCTTAACCAAAATTTGTATATAAAAAATTGATAGCCAATATTAAAATACTATAGGGCACTGAACTCCTAATAATCATTCCTTTGGGGCTGGGGGCCCCAAAAGTACTTTTTCTTAAACGTTTAAGATTGTATTCACCATTCAATTATTAACAATCTTGACAAATAATGACACATGTATCCATTATTATACAAATTGAAATGAACAGGTGTTTTGAACTTTATATCTTGCACTGAATGGGCGCTGGGGCCCTTAATGTCGTTTTTTGCTTATATAAGCTATAAAAAAATTAGTTTATGCGTTAGCTCCTAAGTAAATGAATGGATCTTAACCAAATTTTGAATACAAAAACTTGGTAGCCCTTATTAAAATACTATAGTGCACAGAACTTCAAATGTCCATTCCATTGGGGCCGGGGGCCCCAAATGTCTTTTCTTCGTATATTTTAAAGATATTTTTCCCCATTCAATTTTTCGCGATTTTGAGGAATATATCTATGAGGAAACTGCATTAAAATTAACAGGTTTTTGAAATTGAAATCTTTCACCGAATGGGCCCAGGGGCCCCTAAATGTCGTTTTGTTTTCTTATTTGAGCTGTATAAAAATTAGTATTAGCTTAAAATACTGAGAAAATTAATGGATCTTGACCCATCTTAGAATATAAAAACTCAAGGGTCTAAATTTTTCTTACTATAGGGCACTGAACTCCTAATTTTCATTCCCTCGGGGCAGGGGGCCCAAAATGTCTTTTTTAGTAAATGTTTAATATTTTATCGTCCATGCAATTTTTAACAATAATGAGAAAAATCAATAAATGTTTGTATTTTGAAATTTATTCAAATGAACATGTGTTTCGCACTTTATTTCTTGCAATAATTGGGCCCTGGGGCCCTTAATGTCGTTTTTTGCTTATACGAGCTTTATAAAAATTAGTTTATCCGTTAGCTAATGAGTAAATGATTGGATCTTAACCAAACTTTGCATACAAAAACTTGGTAGCCCATATTAAATTACTTAAGGTTTCTGAACTTCTAATGTCAATATCTTCGGGGCCGGGGGTCCCAAATGTATTTTTTCATATATGTTTAAGATATTTTTGCCATTCACTTTTTAACGATCTTGATAAATATATCCCTGATGAAACTGAATGAAAATAAAAAGGTGTTTGAAATTGACATCTCGCACCGAATAGGCCCGGGTCCCCTTTATGTCGTTTTTTTTTCACTATATTAGCTATATTAAAATTAGTTTAAGCGTTAAATAATGAGAAAATAGTTGGATTTTTCTTAAACTTAGAATATGAAAACTTAAGAACCGATATTATATTACTATAGGGCACTGAACTCCTAATGTCCATTCCCACTTTAAACTAAATCATTTTTACTGAGATCGTTGCAACGCACGACGGGTCTGCTAGTAATAATATAAAATATAGCGGTAGCGCGCTGGACTGCCGAACCGAGACAGAAGAGAGTTACGGGTTCTATTCTCGGTGCTGGCAAGGCCCCCGGGGCGTTGTGCTAGCCACACAATCCCTCGCTCACCAGTGGTGGCTAAATAAAACTTGAGAACGCTACTTCACTTGCCCCATAGTCCGTCATGGACTGGAAAGGGGGGTTATATAATATAAAATACTTTATCCTATATATATATATATATATATATATATATATATATATATATATATAATAATATATAATACTGTGTCCTCTTTCTTTCCCCTCTCCTCAGGTTGCAGCGGCAGTTCAAGAGATTGTTGGAGGAGAGTGGCCAGGTGACCCCTGGCCGGCCTTTAGCTGAGACATATCTCTTCTTCATCAGCAAGGAGTGCTACACCAGCTTGGATGAGCCTGAACGCATTCTAGTCTATGACCAGCACCTGGCTGAGCTGAGGTTAGCAGCCAAGAGTGAGTTCTATGAACTGCTCTGGGAGAAGTCCAGTGACCTGCTGGCTTGGAACACAGCAGAGAAAGTTACAAATAAAGATCTGGATAAAATAACATCAATATTACAAGATGATAGGAGGTATGTTGATAGTTTTAGATGCACATATCAAGATGATAGGAGGTATGTTGATAGTTTTAGATGCACATATCAAGATGATAAGGAGTATGTTGATACAGTAAACTCTATAATACCAACTGTTAACGTTGAGAGAAAAACAGGTATTTTAGAAAATATTTAATTCCATTACAATGAAACATTGGCTATTATAATACAGATTTCTTTATGCTTCCCACCTATGTAAAACAATGTTTTTGGTGAACGTGTGCCTTGAAGAAATATATTTAATTGTAATAGACTTTCAACAAGCAGTAAGTGAAAGACTAGAGGCTGTAGACAAAATTCAGTTAATTTTTTTGTTCACGAAATTTGTAACAAAAACAAATGTAATAAAAACATCGGTTTGAGGCAAACAGTTTACTGTATAAATTTGAAAACCTTAGTTTACTCACTCGAAAGAAAAAGATTTATCAAACAAGCGTGCTTTATCAAACTAATGCACTTTATCAAACTAATGCACTTTATCAAACTAATGCACTTTATCAAACTAATGCACTTTATCAAACTAAAGCACTTTATCAAACTAAAGCACTTTATCAAACTAATGCACTTTATCAAACTAATGCACTTTATCAAACTAATGCACTTTATCAAACTAAAGCACTTTATCAAACTAAAGCACTTTATCAAACTAATGCACTTTATCAAACTAATGCACTTTATCAAACTAAAGCACTTTATCAAACTAAAGCACTTTATCAAACTAATGCACTTTATCAAACTAATGCACTTTATCAAACTAATGCTCTTTATAAAACTAATGCACTTTATCAAACCAATACACTTTATCAAACTAATGCACTTTATCAAACTAATGCACTTTATCAAACTAATGCACTTTATCAAACTAATGCACTTTATCAAACTAATGCACTTTATCAAACTAATGCACTTTATCAAACTAATGCACTTCATCAAACTAAAGCACTTTATCAAACTAATGGGCAAATACTAAGCCACACACAGGCTTTCCTTGACAAAAGGTGCACAACTCCGTCATATTCGCAACATACATTTTTTTAAAAATTCACAAAAATAAAACTAATAAAGCAATTAAAGTCAATTTTTTTTAAATAAAAGAAATATGGACACGGTATCAGATAACAGAAAATTTATTAGCTAAAATCCTTTTTAAAAAATGAATATTTTTTTTTATTTGACTTGAAGTGGTGGTGACAGAAGTTGGCATCAAGTCTGCATCGGATAGTGAGAAATATTTTCTTTTTAAAAGTCTAACTTGGCACAAATTACATCCATTAACAGCCTCATGTGCCCTACAAATGGTTCTAATTCATGTTTAGGGCGCAATCTGCAATAAAATCCATAATCACTAAATATATGTGGTATTTTTCCCACTGGCCTACGCTGTCTGGAGTAGTCTGGACCTATTTGACTACTTGTCTATGCTGTCTGGAGTAGTCTGGACCTATTTGACTACTTGTCTATGCTGTCTGGAGTAGTCTGGACCTATTTGACTACTTGTCTATGCTGTCTGGAGTAGTCTGGACCTATTTGACTACTTGTCTATGCTGTCTGGAGTAGTCTGGACCTATTTGACTACTTGTCTATGCTGTCTGGAGTAGTCTGGACCTATTTGACTACTTGTCTATGCTGTCTGGAGTAGTCTGGACCTATTTGACTACTTGTCTATGCTGTCTGGAGTAGTCTGGACCTATTTGACTACTTGTCTACGCTGTCTGGAGTAGTCTGGACCTATTTGACTACTTGTCTACGCTGTCTGGAGTAGTCTGGACCTATTTGACTACTTGTCTATGCTGTCTGGAGTAGTCTGGACCTATTTGACTACTTGTCTATGCTGTCTGGAGTAGTCTGGACCTATTTGACTACTTGTCTATGCTGTCTGGAGTAGTCTGGACCTATTTGACTACTTGTCTATGCTGTCTGGAGTAGTCTGGACCTATTTGACTACTTGTCTATGCTGTCTGGAGTAGTCTGGACCTATTTGACTACTTGTCTATGCTGTCTGGAGTAGTCTGGACCTATTTGACTACTTGTCTATGCTGTCTGGAGTAGTCTGGACCTATTTGACTACTTGTCTATGCTGTCTGGAGTAGTCTGGACCTATTTGACTACTTGTCTATGCTGTCTGGAGTAGTCTGGACCTATTTGACTACTTGTCTATGCTGTCTGGAGTAGTCTGGACCTATTTGACTACTTGTCTATGCTGTCTGGAGTAGTCTGGACCTATTTGACTACTTGTCTATGCTGTCTGGAGTAGTCTGGACCTATTTGACTACTTGTCTATGCTGTCTGGAGTAGTCTGGACCTATTTGACTACTTGTCTATGCTGTCTGGAGTAGTCTGGACCTATTTGACTACTTGTCTATGCTGTCTGGAGTAGTCTGGACCTATTTGACTACTTGTCTATGCTGTCTGGAGTAGTCTGGACCTATTTGACTACTTGTCTATGCTGTCTGGAGTAGTCTGGACCTATTTGACTACTTGTCTATGCTGTCTGGAGTAGTCTGGACCTATTTGACTACTTGTCTATGCTGTCTGGAGTAGTCTGGACCTATTTGACTACTTGTCTATGCTGTCTGGAGTAGTCTGGACCTATTTGACTACTTGTCTATGCTGTCTGGAGTAGTCTGGACCTATTTGACTACTTGTCTATGCTGTCTGGAGTAGTCTGGACCTATTTGACTACTTGTCTATGCTGTCTGGAGTAGTCTGGACCTATTTGACTACTTGTCTATGCTGTCTGGAGTAGTCTGGACCTATTTGACTACTTGTCTATGCTGTCTGGAGTAGTCTGGACCTATTTGACTACTTGTCTATGCTGTCTGGAGTAGTCTGGACCTATTTGACTACTTGTCTATGCTGTCTGGAGTAGTCTGGACCTATTTGACTACTTGTCTATGCTGTCTGGAGTAGTCTGGACCTATTTGACTACTTGTCTATGCTGTCTGGAGTAGTCTGGACCTATTTGACTACTTGTCTATGCTGTCTGGAGTAGTCTGGACCTATTTGACTACTTGTCTATGCTGTCTGGAGTAGTCTGGACCTATTTGACTACTTGTCTATGCTGTCTGGAGTAGTCTGGACCTATTTGACTACTTGTCTATGCTGTCTGGAGTAGTCTGGACCTATTTGACTACTTGTCTATGCTGTCTGGAGTAGTCTGGACCTATTTGACTACTTGTCTATGCTGTCTGGAGTAGTCTGGACCTATTTGACTACTTGTCTATGCTGTCTGGAGTAGTCTGGACCTATTTGACTACTTGTCTATGCTGTCTGGAGTAGTCTGGACCTATTTGACTACTTGTCTATGCTGTCTGGAGTAGTCTGGACCTATTTGACTACTTGTCTATGCTGTCTGGAGTAGTCTGGACCTATTTGACTACTTGTCTATGCTGTCCAAGCCTAAAGCATCATCAGAGTTGTTATCAGATATCAGTATCAATATCCCAGTTACTGAGGTCAAACTACGTCAATTTGAATATAAACAACTTTCACTTTCATGATATCCAGCATTACACCTAAATCTTAATTATTTCTCTAATAATTGTACCCTTTAGCATCCCTAAACATTCACAGAATATCATCCATTTGGGAAAAAATTTGTACAAAAACCACTGATTTTAAAATTTTACCAAAAACCCTAGACTCGGCCAAAAATAATCGATTAAAAAGTTAAGGAAAGAGAATTCATAGCTCTTCTATGTGAGAGTTAAAGATAGTATAAATTAGCTACTTAAAAAGTTGGATGTATAAATTAGTTACTTAAAAAGTTGGATCGGCTCTTCAACGAAACAACCCAAAATCGGCGACTCTCGGCGACTGTAAGGGTCTACCGATAGCGGCGACTCCAAGGGGGAAACGGTTAAATAGCCTCCAAACCACCTAAACCCTCACAGAATAGTCATATCAATAAAATTATCATTTTTAAATGTTCAATCTCAGTTACCAAGCTTTGGACCGATTCGACCAAGACAGAGTAGTCATGTAAATAAAATTATCATTTTTAATGTTCAGTCTCAGTTACCAAGCTTTGGACGGATTAGACCAAGACAGAAGGGTCATGTAAATAAAATTATCATTTTTAAATGTTCTGTCCTAGGTACCAAGCTTTGGACCGATTAGACCAAGACAGAAGAGTTATGGTTCTAAACCACCTAGGGTTTATACAGTCCCCGTCCAGAGAAAGATGTTGTTTTCACGATCGTTGTATAGACACTCAGGTGGAAAACTTACTGGCAACACGTGCAATCAGGTAGGTACCTGTCTATGATATACTTTGGTATCCAGCATGTCTGTGTTGTCCGTGTCCACTGACCAATCAGACCCACAGACTCTCACTACATATAGGAACTGTGCCCCATCCTGTCTGTAATATACTATGGTATCCAGCATGACTGTGTTGTCCGTGTCCACTGACCAATCAGACCAACAGACTCTCACTACATATAGTAACTGTGCCCCCTCCTGTCTATGATATACTATGGTATCCAGCATGTCTGTGTTATCCGTGTCCACTGACCTATCAGACCCACAGACTCTCACTACATATAGTAACTGTGCCCCCTCCTGTCTATGATATACTATGGTATCCAGCATGTCTGTGTTATCCGTGTCCACTGACCAATCAGACCCACAGACTCACTACATATAGGAACTGTGATAAGAGTTAATTCACTGAAATTCAATAAATTAATTCCATAATGTTGCTTAGAAGCCATTTTGCTCTGCTTGATCAGTTTTCATTCCTCCACAGGCCGGAATTGAAGAGTTCCTTAGACTCCATCGACTCTGGCTGTAAAACTCTCAACTTGGTGCTCCTCGGCAAAGATGGTCTGGCCATATCACTCAACAGGGAAATTAGGGTAACTTTCTTTTATTTTGTTGGGAAAAAAACATTTGACCAAGATAAAAACATAATGTCTAACTGGAGTTGATAAAATGAACCATTAGAGTTGTGTCCTTTGATGGCGGCACCTTCTAGAAATGGAGATCTCGTTAAGCCTCTCCTGGTTCATGATATTAAATTAGCCAGTAACATTAGTCCTGTGTTTAAAATAAGCTTTTAAATGGACCTGTAGTAAATGGACCTGTAGTAAATGGACCTGTAGTAAATGGACCTGTAGTAAATGGACCTGTAGTAAATGGACCTGTAGTAAATGGACCTGTAGTAAATGGACCTGTAGTAAATGGACCTGTAGTAAATGGACCTGTAGTAAATGGACCTGTAGTAAATGGACCTGTAGTAAATGGACCTGTATTAAATGGACCTGTAGTAAATGGACCTGTAGTAAATGGACCTGTAGTAAATGGACCTGTAGTAAATGGACCTAATATTCATCCTCAATGATGTATCATTATTTGAGAGAATGTTGGTAAGTTGTAAAGGTAGCTGAGGCTAGGGTTACAACAAGGCTTTTGGTGGCGTGCATATCTAACTCGTTATGTTCTATTCTCCAGAATCTACAAGGCTTTTGGTGGCGTGCATATCTAACTCGTTATGTTCTATTCTCCAGAATCTACAAGGCTTTTGGTGGCGTGCATATCTAACTCGTTATATTCTATTCTCCAGAATCTACAAGGCTTTTGGTGGCGTGCATATCTAACTCGTTATGTTCTATTCTCCAGAACCTATGTACAGATGACGAGTATACTATAGAAAACACAACCTATAGTTTAGATTATAGACCTATTGATGGGGATGTCAGCCGGGAACAGAACGCCTTAGCCACCGCCAATTTTAGGCCACATGGTAAGTTTGCTGTTAGCAGTATATGTCAGAACGCCTTAGCCACCGCCCATTTTAGGCCACATGGTAAGTTTGCTGTTAGCAGTATATGTCATGTTAAAACTAAGACCACTCAGACAATAAGGTCAGACCAACCGTCAATAAGGTATACTGAAATTAAGACCACTCAGACAATAAGGTCAGACCAACCGTCAATAAGGTATACTGAAATTAAGACCACTCAGACAATATGGTCAGACAACTGTCAATAAGGTATACTGAAACTAAGACCACTCAGACAATAAGGTCAGACTATCCGTCAATAAGGTATACTGAAATTAAGACCACTCAGACAATAAGGTCAGTCTAGCCGTCAATAAGGTATACTGAAACTAAGACCACTCAGACAATAAGGTCAGACCAACCGTCAATAAGGTATACTGAAACTAAGACCACTCAGACAATAAGGTCAGACTATCCGTCAATAAGGTATACTGAAATTAAGACCACTCAGACAATAAGGTCAGACTAGCCGTCAATAAGGTATACTGAAATTAAGACCACTCAGACAATAAGGTCAGACCAACCGTCAATAAGGTATACTGAAACTAAGACCACTCAGACAATAAGGTCAGACTATCCGTCAATAAGGTATACTGAAATTAAGACCACTCAGACAATAAGGTCAGTCTAGCCGTCAATAAGGTATACTGCATACCCCCCCTTTACCTTTATTGGTCTCAAACTTTGGAAAAGAAGTAACTCACTGATAGTGATGGATTTTGTGGAGTTGGTTTTTAGGGTGCTTGAGAACATTTGAATTGCAGGCAATGGTGTTCTATTTATAGGTGTAGGCAGAAAATGGCCTGATATTATTATATTATTGCTGTGGCATTCAAAGAGATGATTTTATTGATTAAATGATCTGTGTGTAATTCTGACTGCATTGGATGTCAGCATGTTATACACGCATTGAATTACAAGATACCAGGCATACAGATATAACTGTTGTAACTTGTACCTCTGATACAATAAATGTTTGACCTTTCAAAGAGCAGAGATGAGATACTCAAAGAAATGTAAAAAATAACACTCCAGGTTTAGATTGAAACTTTTGAGTTATCAATTGTTCTTAATTTATAATTTTTTTAATTTAAAAATTTCTTAACAATTTTTTTTTGCCTTTAACATTATGTGATGTTAACAAAATTTAAAGAAATCTTGAAACACATTTCTTTTCAGGTTGTCTGTGTGTCTATAATTCTGATGAAACTCTAAATTACATTCGTGACAGCCTGGAACGATCTCTTAAAAATGATGTCATGAGAGAAGGGGAGGCCACTCTCAGTGGCATGCCCATTGCCATTATCCAGGCCTCCAACTCTAGTCAAAGTGAGAAAGAAAGTGAAGTTTTAAGAGAGAAGGGGAGAGCTATAGCTGCTAGGTAAGCTAGTCAAAGTGAGAAAGAAAGTGAAGTTTTAAGAGAGAAGGGGAGAGCTATAGCTGCTAGGTAAGCTAGTCAAAGTGAGAAAGAAAGTGAAGTTTTAAGAGAGAAGGGGAGAGCTATAGCTGCTAGGTAAGACAGTCAAAGTGAGAAAGAAAGTGAAGTTTTAAGAGAGAAGGGGAGAGCTATAGCTGCTAGGTAAGACAGTCAAAGTGAGAAAGAAAGTGAAGTTTTAAGAGAGAAGGGGAGAGCTATAGCTGCTAGGTAAGCTAGTCAAAGTGAGAAAGAAAGTGAAGTTTTAAGAGAGAAGGGGAGAGCTATAGCTGCTAGGTAAGACAGTCAAAGTGAGAAAGAAAGTGAAGTTTTAAGAGAGAAGGGGAGAGCTATAGCTGCTAGGTAAGACAGTCAAAGTGAGAAAGAAAGTGAAGTTTTAAGAGAGAAGGGGAGAGCTATAGCTGCTAGGTAAGCTAGTCAAAGTGAGAAAGAAAGTGAAGTTTTAAGAGAGAAGGGGAGAGCTATAGCTGCTAGGTAAGCTAGTCAAAGTGAGAAAGAAAGTGAAGTTTTAAGAGAGAAGGGGAGAGCTATAGCTGCTAGGTAATCTAGTCAAAGTGAGAAAGAAAGTGAAGTTTTAAGAGAGAAGGGGAGAGCTATAGCTGCTAGGTAAGCTAGTCAAAGTGAGAAAGAAAGTGAAGTTTTAAGAGAGAAGGGGAGAGCTATAGCTGCTAGGTAAGCTAGTCAAAGTGAGAAAGAAAGTGAAGTTTTAAGAGAGAAGGGGAGAGCTATAGCTGCTAGGTAAGCTAGTCAAAGTGAGAAAGAAAGTGAAGTTTTAAGAGAGAAGGGGAGAGCTATAGCTGCTAGGTAAGCTAGTCAAAGTGAGAAAGAAAGTGAAGTTTTAAGAGAGAAGGGGAGAGCTATAGCTGCTAGGTAAGCTAGTCAAAGTGAGAAAGAAAGTGAAGTTTTAAGAGAGAAGGGGAGAGCTATAGCTGCTAGGTAAGCTAGTCAAAGTGAGAAAGAAAGTGAAGTTTTAAGAGAGAAGGGGAGAGCTATAGCTGCTAGGTAAGCTAGTCAAAGTGAGAAAGAAAGTGAAGTTTTAAGAGAGAAGGGGAGAGCTATAGCTGCTAGGTAAGCTAGTCAAAGTGAGAAAGAAAGTGAAGTTTTAAGAGAGAAGGGGAGAGCTATAGCTGCTAGGTAAGCTAGTCAAAGTGAGAAAGAAAGTGAAGTTTTAAGAGAGAAGGGGAGAGCTATAGCTGCTAGGTAAGCTAGTCAAAGTGAGAAAGAAAGTGAAGTTTTAAGAGAGAAGGGGAGAGCTATAGCTGCTAGGTAAGATAGTCAAAGTGAGAAAGAAAGTGAAGTTTTAAGAGAGAAGGGGAGAGCTATAGCTGCTAGGTAAGCTAGTCAAAGTGAGAAAGAAAGTGAAGTTTTAAGAGAGAAGGGGAGAGCTATAGCTGCTAGGTAAGCTAGTCAAAGTGAGAAAGAAAGTGAAGTTTTAAGAGAGAAGGGGAGAGCTATAGCTGCTAGGTAAGATAGTCAAAGTGAGAAAGAAAGTGAAGTTTTAAGAGAGAAGGGGAGAGCTATAGCTGCTAGGTAAGCTAGTCAAAGTGAGAAAGAAAGTGAAGTTTTAAGAGAGAAGGGGAGAGCTATAGCTGCTAGGTAAGCTAGTCAAAGTGAGAAAGAAAGTGAAGTTTTAAGAGAGAAGGGGAGAGCTATAGCTGCTAGGTAAGATAGTCAAAGTGAGAAAGAAAGTGAAGTTTTAAGAGAGAAGGGGAGAGCTATAGCTGCTAGGTAAGCTAGTCAAAGTGAGAAAGAAAGTGAAGTTTTAAGAGAGAAGGGGAGAGCTATAGCTGCTAGGTAAGCTAGTCAAAGTGAGAAAGAAAGTGAAGTTTTAAGAGAGAAGGGGAGAGCTATAGCTGCTAGGTAAGCTAGTCAAAGTGAGAAAGAAAGTGAAGTTTTAAGAGAGAAGGGGAGAGCTATAGCTGCTAGGTAAGCTAGTCAAAGTGAGAAAGAAAGTGAAGTTTTAAGAGAGAAGGGGAGAGCTATAGCTGCTAGGTAAGCTAGTCAAAGTGAGAAAGAAAGTGAAGTTTTAAGAGAGAAGGGGAGAGCTATAGCTGCTAGGTAAGCTAGTCAAAGTGAGAAAGAAAGTGAAGTTTTAAGAGAGAAGGGGAGAGCTATAGCTGCTAGGTAAGCTAGTCAAAGTGAGAAAGAAAGTGAAGTTTTAAGAGAGAAGGGGAGAGCTATAGCTGCTAGGTAAGCTAGTCAAAGTGAGAAAGAAAGTGAAGTTTTAAGAGAGAAGGGGAGAGCTATAGCTGCTAGGTAAGCTAGTCAAAGTGAGAAAGAAAGTGAAGTTTTAAGAGAGAAGGGGAGAGCTATAGCTGCTAGGTAAGCTAGTCAAAGTGAGAAAGAAAGTGAAGTTTTAAGAGAGAAGGGGAGAGCTATAGCTGCTAGGTAAGTTAGTCAAAGTGAGAAAGAAAGTGAAGTTTTAAGAGAGAAGGGGAGAGCTATAGCTGCTAGGTAAGCATGAGGTTGTTTAGAATATCATTTTAAACATTTGGTCTTGAACAATTGGCCTTGGAAGAAATGCTGAGTGTATGTTGACTTAAGCTTATCTGTGGTGAAGGCCTCTGAAGCATACAGATTTACTGCATTGTTTCTCAAACATCAATTGTCAGGCTTACTTTTGTTTCTTGTACTGACATTCTGATGTTAGGGAGATTTGTTTAATTTTAAAGTAATGGTTCTGATACTGGGGCAGATTTGTTTAATTTTACATAAATGCTCCCCACATAAGTAAAGTGCACAATGATAAATTTATTACTTTCATAGTCCTTGCTTTGAATTTAAATTCTGTCAGTTATTGAATGAATTGTACAATCTATCAAAAGGATCCATGAAAATAATATTTTGTATAAATCTTAGTATCTCAGTGCAGTATAAATGTTGTGTTATACTTGAAGTGTTTTCTCAGTTGATATCATCCATGCTGGATCACTCATGTCTCCACTGCTGATAATGCAGCAATTCTAGTACAAGTGCTTTCCTATTGATGTTAATAGCAAAAGTTCATTTTGCAGGTTGCATGGTGAGTTCATAGTGGACTACGATGATGTTGAGGACGGAGTCCAGTTTGTGCAGGGTCAGATCCACGCAGCCTTGCAGGCAGTGATACGCGGCTGTAGTCCTGGTCTCAACAGTTGGTACCTGTCAGATCAGTTTGAGCCTGACATTAGGTGAGCTCATTATAACATCCACAAATATATATAACACATAGTTCAACTAGCTGTGGAATAGCACACCTATATAAATATATAACAAAAAGTTCAACTAGCTGTGGAATAGCACACCTATATAAATATATAACAAATAGTTCAACTAGCTGTGGAATAGCACACCTAAAAAAATATATAACAAATAGTTCAACTAGCTGTGGAATAGCACACCTATATAAATACAGTCGCAACCGGTTAAGTCGACGGCGTTGGGGTATGAAAAATGGCATCGAGATAACCGATGATCGAGTTAAAACGAAAACCAATATGGCGGCAAAATATTAACATGCGCTTGAAATTTCTTTATGCACGTGTTGTGCGTTAATTAGTGATGGGACGATTAATCAGAATAGTATCGGAATATCGGGACCCTATTTCTTCACTCTTTCCCAAGATTGATAAGACCGTTCATTTTTAAGGACCGTTTAAGTTTAAATATAACCCTTTGTTGCGTCAGCGCAGTTTTTTCCCCTAGTACATAACTATAACGAAGTCATATACTCCTGCCCGCCACGCGCGCGCGCCGTCTAGCGGTGATTCCCAGATTGAGCGCTTACAATCGACTTAGAATTCCTTCGGTAACTTGATGCTAATCGGACTAACAACAACAATGGTGTGGGAGAGTGGGGGTGGGTAAACTGTCTGTAGTCTGTTATATTATATTTTTTAATATCTGGGGAGCCTTGTTTACAGAAAGCAGCCTGTGATTTTGGTATCGTCCCATCACTAGCGTTAATAAATGAGAATGTACATGCACGTTTGTTTACACAACGGCGTTGCTGTTGTCTATCATGACCTATATGTGACTCATGACAAAGCGAACTCTTCTCTATAAAAACGTACAGTTTACGTACACAAATAAATTAGGAACTCCTTTTGAACCTTCAACTTTGACACATTTTAATTAATTCTAACCAATAGTTAAATGACTTTTGCACAAGGCCACTTCTTATGAATGAAACAATGAGAACAAAGCAGTAGTAATTGAGTCAAAATGAGGTTGAAGGATGAATGGTTGCCAATGACAACAAGTCTGCACACGGTACATTTTGTTATTCCATACGATCCCCTCGGCTTACAATGGACTTAGAGTGGGGGTGGGTAAACTGTCTGTTTTGTTTTTGCCGTTATTTGTTTGATGACGCGATCGGCATGCTATAAAAATGTACATACATGTTTGCTAACAACAAAAGGTATATGTCCACCAACTAACAGCAGAAATTTACAAATTTAAAATAAAAACCAACTCGATTATCGATACAAATGTTCATTATATTCTCCAACATTGCAAACACAAAATTCGCGAGTCATTTCTCTCTGACACAGCTCTGAAAAGCATCTGAACGCAAGTGGGCTGTGACGTCATCAGCACACCTCACAAGGCTGACACATTTTTCGTGGCCTTGTTGGTTATAAAATAACTAAGAGGAACAAAAGCTGGTGATTGGAATAGTACCAGAAGCAACGCAGGACTGAAGCATGCGGGCTGTGACGTCACCAGCACACCATGCAAGGCTGAAATTTGACGTGTGGCCTTGTTGGTTATAAAATAACTAAGAATTTCAAAAGATGGTGATTGCCATAGTACCAGAAGCAACACAGCGCTGAGAGCTAAAAAGCAAGCGGGCTGTGACGTCACCAGCACACCATGCAAGGCTGAAATTTGACATGTGGCCTTGTTGGTTATAAAATAACTAAGAATTTCAAAAGATGGTGATTGCCATAGTACCAGAAGCAACACAGCACTGAGAGCTAAAAGCAAGCGGGCTGTGACGTCACCAGCACACCATGCAAGGCTGAAATTTGACGTGTGGCCTTGTTGGTTATAAAATAACTAAGAATTTCAAAAGATGGTGATTGCCATCGTACCAGAAGCAACACAGCGCTGAGAGCTAAAAACAAGCGGGCTGTGACGTCACCAGCAGACCCTGGTGAGGCAGAAAATTGGTCCCTTCCCTTGGTTATAAAAAAATCATAGCTAACATTTTCAAAAGCTGGTGATTGGTCATGGCGATCGAGCTAACCAAGTTAAGTTGCAAATTTGGCCCTCTTTTGTGCTTGAGATACTAGGTTTCGGCGACTTCGAAAAATCGAATTAGCCGATGAAAAAATGCTAAGACAAAGAGAGAATTTGGCGGTTCCAATAAAAAACGTCGAGTTAGTGGGGTGGTCGAGCTAACCGAGCTCGAGGTAAGTGGGTTCGACTGTATATAACAAATAGTTCAACTAGCTGTGGAATAGCACACCTATATAAATATATAACAAATAGTTCAACTAGCTGTGGAATAGCACACCTATATAAATATATAACAAATAGTTCAACTAGCTGTGGAATAGCACACCTATATAAATATATAACAAATAGTTCAACTAGCTGTGGAATAGCACACCTATATAAATATATAATTTTTGTTTACTCCCATTTCAGATTATCAATGTGTTTGATGTGCGGCGACCCATTTCAGCTGGAGGTTCCATTGGGCCCGCTGCTGAATCATGACATGTGCAGGGTGCTCGCTGACACTCCATACTGTATAACTCTGGATCTATTTTTAGAGCCCACCTCCAAACAGAAAGTGGAAATTGAAGTGGCCTCATTCCACGGCGGCAACCGGCTCCACCAAGGCCTCTTCCACGGTTATATCCTGGTGTACTCTGCCAGACGGAAAGCCTCTCTTGCAACCCTCAGGTTGGTATTCAAGATGTGTCATTTTTCTTTCCTCCTGTCAACAGTATCATTTCCTCAATGAACAGTATCAATTCATAAGTCAACAGCATCTTTTCCTCATTGAAAAACTGTAAGACTTTAAAAAAGCCTTTATATTGACATTTTGCTCCATCAATTAGTGGAACTCATACACTAAAAGGAATTTAATATTTTCATTGAGTAGAAACATAGTTTTTGGGGGGTGGGGGAAGGGAGGAAATTTGAACAAAATTTTCATTTCAATATTTGATGTATTTTAAAGATTCAAGAGGAGGTCATTTTAATAATTATTTTATTTAATAGGGCGTTTGCAGAGACTCTCTTGGAGGTTCCCAAGTTAATAGTTGCGGTAGTGGACTCTGGGACTTCATACCCAGACATCAATATCCAAGAGGGCAGTCAGCTGGCAGACTCACTGGGGGCCTCCTTCATGACCACCACGGCCAACTTTAGTCAGCAGAGTAACCAAGTCTTACACTAAGTCCTTTGTGTCTTGTGTCTACTTACACTAAGTCCTTTGTGTCTTGTGTCTACTTCCATGTAGTCCTTTGTGTCTTGTGTCTACTTCCATGTAGTCCTTTGTGTCTTGTGTCTACTTCCACTAAGTCCTTTCTGTCTTGTGTCTGTGAAACATAACTTGAGACCTTTGAAAACAGTTACATTTTTTTAGTTTAAACATGAAGTTTCTCTTCCAATTGATACCAGATTTAAATATCTTCCCACTGAAAAAAAATAAATCAAGATAAACGAAAACCAATATGGCAGAAAAATATAAACATGTGCTTGAAATTTGTTTATGTACATGATGTGCGTTAGTTAGTGATGGGGCGATTAATCGGAATCGTATCGGAATATCGGGACCCTAATATTTCTTCACTCTTTCCTAAGGTTGTTAAGACCGTTGGTTTTTAAGGACCGTTTAAATATAACCATTTGTTGCGTTAGCGCTGTTTTTTTTCCTAGTACATAACGAAGTCAGCTACTCCCGCCACGCCGCGTTGCGCGATATTCGTTTACCATAAAAAAATAAAATGATTAATGCATCAGGAAATGAATTAAGTTTAATAATAATATAACATGCACTGCGAAATAACATTAAAGACCAATAACGCGATTTTCGAGCACCTCGGGTGAATACATACTCAATAGAGACGCTTCAAACTAATTCACACTCGGATCAAAAGTGAAAGAAGATAAAAACATCCGGTAATTTTTATTGAAATCTCTTAGAATCATACAATAGCCGGAAGTCTCGAGGAAAGCGAGATTTCGATGCTATTTTTAACTAAAAATGCGAGAGTGGGTCGCTAGGCGAACAGACGGGGATCGGGATAACCAACGTTAAGTTGCAAATTTGGCCCTCTTTTGTGCTCGTGATATTAGGGTTCCGCTACATAAGAGAATCGACTTAACCAATGAGAAAATGCTAAGAGAAAGAGAATTTGGCTGTTCCAATAAAAAACGTCGACCTAATAGGGTTGGCGAGTCAACCGAGGTCGAGATAAGTGGGTTCTACTGTAATGTATATCTTATTTTGATTGACTTTCTGTTTACTGAAAAATCCATCAAAAGATGGCAAGTGGACACTTGTATAAATTCTATTGAAGACCCTTGTGCTAAAAGTACCTAAGTCACATTTTTGTCAAATTCAATCTAAATTGTGGACTTTTGACATCTGGTTTAGACAAGTCTACAGTCAAAAAATTGAAAATAATAAAACTTAACAAAGTCCAATGTTTTACAGCCTAAAATTTTTTAATGCTATCATCAAATAGATAAGAAATAAATTTAAACTTGTTTTATCTCAAAATGCGTATTTTGTGATTTAAGTACTTTTAGCACTTAGCTCTTCAATTGAATTTTATGCTTAGGTAAAAATTGAAATCATTTGAACAGAATTGTTTAAACTTTTATTTTGAAAAATCTTCATAATTTTGGATTTACAGATTAAAATCTCTGTAAAAAAAAACTAGAATATTTTTAAAATGAGCCCTCATAATATTCATTTTTTTAAAAACAGCGGGTGTTTTCCTGCCATTCTTTCAAAATGTCTGGCAACGCAGAGAAGAATCGGAAGCTCTCTACCATGAGCCATCAGATGATCCCTGCCCGCCTGCCTACGTGGAAAAACAACTCTATGGATCTAGGCCCCCGGCCCCATTGCCTAAACAATATGTCTACCACACTCATAAATCCAGTACCTCTAATAGGTGTGTCATCTTATATGTTGTATGGTGAAGTGTGTATGTGTTGTGGGGGGGGGCAAACAATACGTCTACCACACTCATAAATCCAGCACCTCCAATAGGTGTGTCATCTTATATGTTGTATGGTGAAGTGTGTATGTGTTGGGGGGGCAAACAATACGTCTACCACACTCATAAATCCAGTACCTCCAATAGGTGTGTGTCATCTTATATGTTGCATGGTGAAGTGTGTATGTGTGGGGGGGGGCAAACATACGTCTACACACTCAAAATCCAGTGCACTCCAATAGTGTGTGTCATCTTATATGTTGCATGGTGAAGTGTGTATGTGTTGTGGGGGGGGGCAAACAATACGTCTACCACACTCATAAATCCAGCACCTCCAATAGGTGTGTCATCTTATATGTTGTATGGTGAGCTGTGGGTTTTGGGGGGTGAGCTTGTTTCTAACTTGTACAACACAAGACATTCAGGTCTGCAATTATAACATATAATACCAATTGTAATTTATTTTTTTGTCTGGAAGGAAAATGTTAAGTTACTTTCATTTCTAGTTATGAAACCAGTGCTAGATGGTTTCAGACCAATGGAAACAAATATATTTATAATTATGTTCCTTCAACTTGGCGCATTTGACCAGAACTTGTAAATCTGTTATTATGAGCTAAAATGAGTGTAAAAACTTGATTTGATGTTTACTTTTGTCCATCTTTTTTTTAGAATATGGTCAACATGAGTTTTAAAAAAAAACTCTTTTGGAAATGTTTTGTTAATAATGACTTTGAGATTCCATTTAAAAATGTTTATTCAGTGTAATAGGTATTGACACTGAATGACCCCCCAAGCTGATTACAGACTTATCCCACAGAAATCCATTAAGTCATTTTTATGAAAGTCTCAGACCTATAAAAAACAAATATGTTCATAATTTATAAATCTAAAATTTTCAACTGTTAATCAACATGTTTGATGAATGTTTACATAAGTTATAACAAGCTGCCATCTGTGTACAAACATTCTCAGCTAATATTTATCTACTTTCCAGCACTGACTCCGAGCCTGTGTATGACCAGCCCAATCTCTTCCACTCCCACTACTCAGACAGTGACCATGAGCCTGACCGGGGCTCCAGTGTGTCCCCACCCCCGCCCCCCGAGGAAATCTACAGCGAGGTCATCATCCCAAACATGAATGGCGAGCACCTGGTGAAGCCAAGCTATGTGAAAGCCAGAAACAATGTCTACGCAGGTAAGAGCAATAGAAAGTTTGAATATTCCAAGATTTGTTCAAATGAAGGAGTGATAAAATGTCCCATTAGTGCTTAGCCTTTGTTCTGTGATGTAACATTGTGAGGTCAGGTATTAAGTCCCTTGGTTTGCTATCTAAACCTGATATTCATTTTATAAAACCTTGATTTAAACAAAAATCAATTTTAAAAAAAAGAAAGCGTTTATCTAAAATTGTTGAACATGTCATTAAAGAGACAGATTTAGCTATTTGATCTGCAAGGTGCAAACAGTTTTTCAAGTCAATTGTCATTTGACTAGATGAGTCTGAGAGGTTTTTGTGCTTTTGTCAATTGTTTTCTGTGTGTGAGTCCTGGACAAACTCTGTGAAGCATGTAACATACTGTGGGATGTGTTTATGAGATGAATAAAACAAGGCCATGAATTGAGTACTTGTTATAATGTCCAATGCAAACATGCCAGGAAGCAAATGGGAGCACCGAAAGTCCCTCCCCATCATGCCCCTTGGCCAGCACTCGATATCTTTTGAGGCCAGCACCGCTAGCAGCAGCAGCAACAGTAACACCACCACCAGCAGCGGCAGCAGCTACAACAACTGTGCTGGCCTGGCCATTAGCCAGCCCCTGTTTGACTTAAACCAGAGGGCCACCAAAGACCCCCAGGAGTTTTTCAGAAAGTCCTGCAGCATGAAAATTGCGGCCGAGGAAGCTGTCGAGGCCGGAGACGAGGCTGAGGAAGAAGAAGAGGAGGAGGATGTGGAGGACGATGACAGAAAAGGGAACCGAATGACAGGAGTCAGAGGTGACCTCATTTTTCGGAGCATTCTTTGGATTTCTTTACACTTTGTTACATTTATGTGTCTTGGGCCACCTCTCTTTGTTTTTTCTCTTATGTTGTTGCAGTGTCTTCAGTTTCCTGTTGTTACTTAATGTATTTTGTTCCCCCTCTGAATGTTGTGTAAATATTTGGCTAGTGTTTTTATGTTTCAGCATCACTGTGTTTCATATATTCTGAAATGTTGTCATATCTAGAAGTGTAGTGTGAATGAAACCAGGCATTAGGCTTCACTGGACTGTTTTATTTGCCATACAATTAAATCTTGTTATCACATGACCTGAAAGGTGCTATTTGTTCACTGTGTAAGGTAGCCACAGCACCACAAACAAAGATGGTGTAAGGTAGCCACAGCACCACAAACAAAGATGGTGTAAGGTAGCCACAGCACCACAAACAAAGATGGTGTAAGGTAGCCACAGCACCACAAACAAAGATGGTGTAAGGTAGCCACAGCACCACAAACAAAGATGGTGTAAGGTAGCCACAGCACCACAAACAAAGATGGCGTAAGGTAGCCACAGCACCACAAACAAAGATGGTGTAAGGTAGCCACAGCACCACAAACAAAGATGGTGTGAGGTAGCCACAGCACCACAAACAAAGATGGTGTAAGGTAGCCACAGCACCACAAACAAAGATGGTCAAGGAAAAGCTCATAATCAGGGGCCCATCTTGATTTACTCTCCAGTTGAAAAGATATCCAGTTGAAAAACTCTCCAGTTGAAAAACTCTCCAGTTGAAAAACTCTCCAGTTTTTGGCCAAGATTATTTAAGATATGCTCTAATAGTTTCATATTTAAACAATTGTGGAATTTAATTTGGAGAAGTAGTTTAAAATGATTGCAAAATTTTTCCAAACATTGCAAACTTGGCTTCAGTGAGATGATTGAAGTCATAGTTACTTTGGTGTTTTTAAAAAATTTTCTGTGCATGTATCTCTTGTTGTTTTATTGAAATAGAGTGAAAGAAAACTCTTGACAAGTTAACATTAATTCCTTACCACCCACTTGTGTTCAAGATTTTATTTGGATATTCTATTTTTGTACTATTTAAAAGAATAAGCATTATTTAATGAATATATATTCTAGTAGTTTGTAATCTGAAATTTATAACAAAATCTCTGACTACCTTGCTTATACCCATCCATGTGTGATCAAGCTAGCTGTATACCACGTCTGTAATTAAAGATCTTTGCTTTTATGGAGCAATTACATATCACCTTAAATTTTATTATTTATACGTACATGAAAACTGCAATCTCACTTTGACAAAGATCACAAGAGGGAAAAGTCTCAGAACCAAAACAAACCAAGCAACAAAATGTTCTATTCAAAATGTCACACCTGATTGCGTTATCTCTATTTAAACTTGAGCTAAGAAATCATTTCATAGAAAAGTTTGCTAGAAGATAAATATGAGTTTTCCCCCCTGGCCTCTTGTTTGTAGATAGGTTGTGCCCTGTGCTTGATTGTTTCTATTAGTGTTTTATACATAAAACAACAAGAAAACTGTGTGCTAGATGGTGCAACAATGACAGTGCCATATTTAACTATTTGATAGTGGGCATTCAAACATGTGGCAATACATACAGGATTATTTGATAAGCACCAAATAAGGAAACAGCTCAATCGGACATCTCTTTATCATATTTATCAAGATATCACTTGCATATAATATAACATGACCATTAATCTTTTGGTTATCCATTAAGACTACATTTTTTTGTTCTGTAAAGTTTAGCCTTGCAGGTTCATTATTTTTAATGTTTTTAAAATGTGCATTATTAGTGTCATTTTAATTGAAGACCTTTTTATTGGAATCTATTTGTTGTATGATTAGTCAACTAGACGTTGTATTTATTTTAGAAAGGTAGTTTTTGGATATATTTTACATCCTCTGTTTAATTATTGTTTACGTACTTTTAGAATTCATTACTCAAAAAATATTTTTGACCCTTTTTAAAAAAAACTTGACCATAGCTCATTTTAAAGGTTTGGTTCAAATCCTACAAACTCTCCCACAAAAGCTGAAATTAGGCCACAGCTTGATTTTCTCTACATTTGTTTGAAGACAGAGATTGCTAAGTGGGTACATGCTCCCCCATCATCTTCTTGAATATGAGAGATAATGGCAAACAACTTTGAAAAATAATTTTTGATTGAACATTTGAAACAATAAATATTTCAAACAATAACTGCAGGTGTTTAACTCAAATGGGTTTTCAAAAACTGTTTTAAATAAATATAGGAAATGCATATTTGTGGACAAATTTTCTACTTACACACATATATATATATATATATATATATATATATATATATATATATATATATATTATATATATATATATATATATATATATATATATATATATATATATATATATATATATATATATATATATATATATATGCTGTATGTATCAGTTGAGTGAATCTTTTGATTATTGTGTGAATTTTTTCCTGGAACCCCACTCCCCACCCGGTTTCCTCTTTTCTGGGTGGGGGGCAGGCCTCAGCTTATTGTCTTAATGTCAGCCTATCACCTGTGTGCTACTAGCACACCTGACCTGGCACCTGTGTGCTACTAGCATACCTGCCCTATCACTTGTGTGCTACTAGCAGCTACTAGCATACCTGCCCTATCACCTGTGTGCTACTAGCAGCTACTAGCATACCTGCCCTATCACCTGTTAGCACATCTGCCCTATCACCTGTGTGCTACTAGCACACCTGACCTGCCACCTGTGTGCTACTAGCACACCTGCCCTATCACCTGTGTGCTACTAGCACACAACTGGTCACACTCTGATTATAATATGACGTTTGCCTTCCCAACAGCTTGGGCACTCAATGAACAGCGGCGCAGGAAAGGTCAAACATTCCCTTCGGCTTTGAATCAAAGCTCGAGTGGTGAAGATGGTGATTAACTGGGTTTCATTTTTCCTTGTTTTTGAACGTTCCTTTTGCTTTGCTTTTCTTTTGTGACAAAATAGTGTTGTGATAACACACTTACACCCACTAGTGTGACAGAGATGGTTGTTGTGATAACACACTTGCCCCACTAGTGTGACAGAATTGGTTGTTGTGATAACACACTTGCCCCACTAGTGTGACAGAGTTTGTTGTTGTGATAACACACTTGCCCCACTAGTGTGACAGAGTTGGTTGTTGTGATAAAACACTTGCCCCACTAGTGTGACAGAGTTTGTAGCACTGTAGACATCCAATCATAATATTAACTGTTTTAAATGTATCTTGTCAAAACCTAGAGTTGCTAAATCAGAAATACCACCAGAAAAAAAAATAGTGACGATCGAAGTGTGGAAATTATTCCTATCTTAACAAATGTTGACTGTCTTGATACAATATCAAACAAGAATTACCTCCCATGCAATGTTCCCTTTAAGCTGTGCGTCCATGCAGATCTGACCAATGCTGCGCAGCAGTTCGGAATTACGTGCATCAAATTTTGTAAAATGTTGCACAAAAAATGAATCCTGCGCAACTTTGCACATCAGTTTTTTACTTTGCACATCAGTTTTTTACTTTGCACATGGACCATCGAACCTTAGAGGGAAGATTGTGTAACATCTTTGTGATGTTTTACTTATTAATATATCTTGTAGACGTTCTTTCAATACATAACCTTGCATACAATAATCCTCTGAAGAACTGGTTTCAATAAAACAACTTTAATATCTACACTATGCACAGTACATATATAATTTGAGGTTATACAACGTGGAGTTCTCAGCACACGTCCACCATTTACACACAGAATTCTGAAAACACACTGATAATACTATCGAACCTTCTACCCCATTTTTTATGCGCTTTCACTCACGTGACCTCTCCGTCATCCAACTCGTGATTCACACGTGACACATTGCTCCCATGGTGACACATTACCTCCAATGGCGACAGTCTGGTAATGAAGACGTAGAGTAGTGATGTTATAACAATAACAAACATTACCTCCCATGGTGACACATAACCTCCCATGTTGACACATTACCTCCCATGGTGACACATTACCTCCCATGATGACACATTACCTCCCATGGTGACACATTACCTCCCATGGTGACACATTACCTCCCATGGTGACACATTACCTCCCATGGTGACACATTACCTCCCATGGTGACACATTACCTCCCATGGGGACACATTACCTCCCTTGGTAACACATTACCTCACATGGTGACACATTTCCCATGGTGACACATTACCTCACATGGTGACACATTACCTCCCATGGTGACACATTACCTCACATGGTGACATATTATTTCCCATGGCAACACATTACCTCACATGGTAACACATTACCTCCCATGGTGACACATTACCTCCCATGGTGACACATTACCTCCCATGGTGACACATTACCACCCATGGTGACACATTACCACCCATGGTGACACATTATTTCCCATGGTGACACATTACCTCACATGGTGACACATTACCTCCCATGGTGACACATTACCGCCCATGGTAACACATTACCTCACATGGTGACACATTTCCCATGGTGACACATTACCTCACATGGTGACACATTACCTCCCATGGTGACACATTACCTCACATGGTGACACATTACCCCCATGGTGACACATTTCACATGGTGACACATTACCTCCCATGGTGACACATTACCTCCCATGGCAACACATTACCTCACATGGTAACACATTACCTCCTATGGTGACACATTACCTCACATGTTGACACATAACCTCCCATGGTGACACATTACCACCCATGGTGACACATTACCACCCATTGTGACACATTTCCACCCATGGTGACACATTACCACTCATGGTGACACATTATTTCCCATGGTGACACATTACCTCACATGGTGACACATTACCTCCATGACGACAGTCTGGTAATGAAGACGTAGAGTAGTGATGTTATTACAATAACAAGCAAGCATTACCTCCCATTAATAAAGTATTTAAAAAAGACATTATCATCTTGATTTAGTTGTTTTCCTGACCCACATTAGTCCTAGAAGTTACAGAAACTACAATTTGAACAATTCCCAGTAACATCTGTAACATCTGACTCTGTATTCAACACTGTATTTTATGAAAGTAGTTATGTTGTAAACTTTCATAAATAACTTCAACCCTCATTTTTTATTTTCCATTTTTTAAAAATCTTTTGTATGTGTATGTTTGGTTTGTGATTGTTTACAATTTAAAACAACAAGTGAAACATATTTTTTAAAGTGGCTATTAATAATGTCTTGATTATATGAGCCAGCTTGGTTTTGTTGGTGTTGTATTACTTTAGTCATCTCAGTTGTGCTGAGCTTGTTGGTGTTGTATTACTTTAGTCATCTCAGTTGTGCTGAGTTTGTTGGTGTTGTATTACTTTAGTCATCTCAGTTGTGCTGAGCTTGTTGGTGTTGTATTACTTTAGTCATCTCAGTTGTGCTGAGCTTGTTGTATGTTCATTTTAATGTATTATTCACATTGTTGTTAGTTAGTGACATGCATTTGACATTTGACGTCATTTTTTCGCCTTTTGTTTGTTTTTGCATTCATAAGTCTTTAAATTTAAGAGAGAAAACAAGTGTTCCCCGCATGGTGAGTTATTGACAATTGGTAGATGCAAGATTTGAACTTAGTGGAGATAATGAGAAACTTTGTTAGCTCACCATTACACAGAGATAGTTCTTTAAAAAAACCTCTTGTGGCTGTTAGTCATAATGGCAAGTTGTACGGTGTACTTGGAACTGCATGGTGTTCATTCCTTGATTTTAGTTTATTGCTAACTAGAAAGCTACTTACCCCAGGTCAGAGTAACTGTCTTGTCTTACAGTGGGATTTTCTGAAACGGGATAAAAATTTGTTATCCCTGTCTATTGAAATTACCGCTCATCATTATTTTCAAGAGCATTTAAATTAATTAATTACCCATGCCACATGACAGTTGCTGATTAGAATATGGTTACTTTACCTTGTGTCCTTTCTTGTCTGTTTAAGAACCAGTGATAATTAAGATACTGTTTTTTTAAAAACAATATTAGTGTAGTAAAATCCATCCATCACATGATGATGAGTTTGAGCCTGTATTTGTAAAGGATAGTCTGGATTAAATAACTAATAATGTGCCAGCAAATTTTGGCAAATGAAGGATTGCTCAATAATGGAGAGACTAACTAGTCACCTCACTATTCCTATCTGTACTTGCCCTCACTGTTTGAATACTTCCTCTAGCATGCCACACACTCTCTCTTTCTCTCTCTCTCTCTCTCTACCAACTGCAGGCTGGCCAGATACTAACAACTCCAATGCTACAGGTCAAGGCGACCCCTTACGCCCAGGGCAGGTACAGCACCAGCAAGTCGGCCCATGACATGTGGTCAGAGAACGATGCTATCAACAGGAGGAAAGTCATGAACACTCGTTCTCAGGTACACTAAACAAAACAAAGTTTTAATCAACTATTAAAAAACTAAATATCCAATCCACTTTTCAAACTCAAAGTTAAATTATTTGTAGGTTTGTCCATGTCATTTGTAGGTTTGTCCATCTCATTTGAAGGTTTGTCCATGTCATTAAACTCTGAAAATAAAATTGAGTACAATTAGACTTTGTAATGGTGCTTATTGGTCTCAATGTTAGAGTAAAGAGGAAGCAGTTTTNNNNTTACAGTCGAACCCACTTACCTCAAGCTCGGTTAGTTCGACCACCCCACTAACTCGACGTTTTTTATTGGAACCGCCAAATTCTCTCTTTGTCTAAGCATTTTTTCATCGGCTAATTCGATTTTTCTAAGTCGCCGAAACCTAGTACCTCGAGCACAAAAGAGGGCCAAATTTGCAATTTAACTTGGTTAGCTCGATCCTCGTCGGTTGGCCTAGCAATGCACTCTGGCATTTTTAGTTAAAAACAGTGTTGACATCTCGCTTTTCTTCGAGACTTCCGGCTATTGTGTGATTCTACGAGATTTCAATAAAAATTACCGGATGTTTTGCGTGTGTGAATTATAATTAGACGTGTATCCATGGAGTATGTATTCACCCGAGGTACTGGACAATCGCGTTAGCTGTCGTTATTCGTCATTTCGCAGTGCATATTATATTATTATTAAACTTAATTCATTTTCTGATGTATTAATCATTTTATTTTTTAAGATAAACGAATATCTTTAGAAATGAAAATAAAGGTTTGTATCGAGAATCGACATTCGACGTTGGTTTTTATTTAATCAAATAAAAAAATTATTATTCTTTTAAAAGTTTGTTGTTGCTTTGTTACCAGTAAGATACGTGACTGTGACTAACACGCGCGTGACAATGAAATGAAATCATTTCTGATAAGGAATGATTTTTAAAAAAATTCGCTTAGACTTATTTGCCGGCCGAGGTCTAACACAGTACACACAGCCCACAGCGTGCTGTGATCAACGGTCAAGGCCGCAATAGTTTTATTTATATTACAAGTTTGATTGACTGAGGAAATTCGAGAACGTTCTGATAGTAACAGATATCCTGCACGTCAAAGGCATTAAACTTAAAATAACCATATTGATTTCTTTATTACTATTTTAAATTTGCTGATACGACGGCAAACGCGAGCGGCTGTGACACGGCGAAGCGTAAACTTTGACCTTTTAGCGCATGCGCAGACAATTATAAACTGGTTACTTATTTTACATTAAATGGAATCGAAACATGACAGAGACGTAATCAAAGTCCTTTTCTTCGGCATATATATATATATATATATTATATATATATATATATATATATAAATTCCCGATTAGTCATAACTTTTTCCGACTTTCAAGGCCGAGAATTTATTTTTAAGAATTCCCGACTTTGTCCCGTTTTCCTGAGCTGGAACCATGGTTATATTTAAATTTTAAACGGTCCTTAAAAACAAACGGTCATTACAACCTTAGAAAAGAGTGAAGAAATATTAGGTTTCCGATACGATTCCGGTTAATCATCCCATCACTAATTAACGCTAACTAATTAATCATGTACATAAAGAAATTTCAAGCACATGTTAATATTTTGCCGCCATATTGGTTTTTGTTTTAACTCGATCGTCGGTTATCTCGACGCCATTTTTCACACCCCAACGCCGTCGACTTAACCGGTTTCGACTGTAATTTGTTTTGTCCATACAATGTTCAGTCCCATGATATGCACATTGTTTTGTTAGCACATTTTATAACCATGTGACCTCTGACCTCTGTTATCTCCTGCACGTCTAAATTAATTCTGATTTTCTTCAAGTCTCAGAATGCAGTAATGTTCAGATCTCACCCTAGCCAAGTAACAGCTCCACTGGCTATACCAGAGCCCATTGAGATTGCTGACTACAGCAGTGTCAAGGTAAAAACGAATTCCGACTCTTCTGGAAACACATTAATCAACGTAGCAAAGATATCAAAAGATTCTTTTCAAGCTATTTACTGATTCAAATTGATTGCTCTTAAAGGTCAACAGATTTGTTTATCACATTTGATAAGTTGAAATTAATTGTCACTTTTTGCTGGACTCAATGATATGTGTCTAAAATGACAGAATTGTATTAAATTAAAATGTAAAGTATGTTATTGGTATAAATTCCTTTGTCCTAGATACATCCATATTAATTACACTGTCTCTCCCCCCCCCCTCCCCATGAGCAGGATGCTGTGCCATCACAAGACCTAGGGGACAATGACTACCAGATAGTGGATGATGCCCTGCCCCCCGGTCAGTTACACAGAATCAGGTCGACTAAATCTCCACTCAGGGTCCCAGGTAATCAGGGAGTTTGAGCAGTTTAGTTATTTACATAAAACGGTGCACATGTGACGGTGTGAGTGCTAGGATTCAGCTGTAGGCAGGTTGTGCTGAATTGACCAAGACTTGTACCTAGAGTCTGCACTGAAGTCAAGATTTGTACCTAGAGTCTGCACTGAAGTCAATACTTGTGCCTAGAGTCTGCACTGAAGTCAAGATTTGTACCTAGAGTCTGCACTGAAGTCAAGACTTGTATCTAGAGTCGGCACTGAAGTCAAGATTTGTACCCAGAGTCTGCACTGAAGTCAAGACTTGTATCCAGAGTCTGCACTGAAGTCAAGACTTGTATCTAGAGTCTGCACTGAAGTCAAGACTTGTATCTAGAGTCTGCACTGAAGTCAAGACTTGTATCTAGAGTCTGCACTGAAGTCAAGACTTGTATCTAGAGTCTGCACTGAAGTCAAGACTTGTATCTAGAGTCTGCACTGACGTAACCAAAGAATTCACTTATACTCAAAAGCATCTGAATTGGGATCATTTATGATTCTAGTTCCTTTAATTCTTTTTTAATGCCAATCTATGCTCAGATATCAAACACTCCTGCTGTTAGATCAAATATATAACTTTTTTTTTAGTTACTTGAATGTTTGAAATATAAAAAAAATATTTTCCTTGAACTTATTATTTCTTACACATCTTCCCCAGGACACACAGACTCTGAGGATTCAGAGTTCTCCTCCCTTGAAAGAGATGAGTTCAACAAAAGCAGACGGACGACTCCCCATCGCCGTAAATCCAAGCAGCGCCAAGCTGTTGATAACAGTGCCATCTATGCCAGTCCCACCCCAGCAGCCAAGGGCAGACCATTTGGATTGGGGCGCAAACAAAGTACTGCTTCTCATTAATACCTTCACATAATGCTTCATAAGCTTTCAGAGTTTTGAAAAACAAAAGAATTACGTTGTTCAAGAGAGGATAATAAAAAGATTAAAATTTTGTTTAATATTGTTTAGAAATACTTACTTTATAGATGGACATAACAGATTTTTCAAATCAATCAAATTTTCATTGCAGATGAATTTAAAATTATTCTCCAAAGTTGATTTATAAGTTTATATTAAGAAAATTGTATCTTTACAATCTCAGTAATTTAATTTATAGAATTACATTTTTAAAAACATCTATCAAATTTTTGAATAAGTGTGAAAACAAAGAAAAATATAAGAAAAATTTGAAGAATTTTTTATTTGATAGAGTTTTTGACCACCAGAGCAAGTTAAACATGCTAGTCTGGCATGGATAGTTTTATCGCCATAGAAGAAAGCATTCATTCATTCATCTTATAAATTCTGATGTGTGGTTACATTTTGCAATATTTTAGTCAGATTTAGATTAAGTCTTTGAATTTAAACCAAACTAAATCTCTTTCAGTTGGAAGCCACTCTCCGTCTGAAGATGGCAGCGAGGGCACCGGCGACGAGAAGCTGTCCTCCAATAAAAAAGAGAAAAAGCGCCGGTCGTTCAACCACCGCAAGTGGCGCAACCCAGCGTCCACGCTGACCCACCAAGGTTCTAGTCCCCCCATATCAGACAGTGATCACCTCATAGGCTCACCCCCCGGTATTCACTCTTATCATTCTCTCCATTGTCCCACTGCTGCACAGACTCTTCTCTTTGTTGTCCTAGCTATGGGCTGGAACAATAATCTATCAAACAACAGCAAATAAACAACTTTGTACAAAATAAATAATTTTATTTAAACATTAAACTCTGATGGTTTTTGAAGTAAGATGCGAATAGTACAGATAAATTAAATATTAATAAAAAATTATTATTATGTTTTTAAGTACTGTATAGAAAACCAAAGAGACATTATGTTGGAACTGACTCAGTTTTGACGATCTTTCCACTATCTGTAGAGAGTTGTTGGCACTCAGCCTCCACACACTCCTTGTAATGTTATTGATGGGAGGAGGATTTACATTTGTTGGTTTTTTTAAAGTGATTTTTAAAATTTTATAATTAAAAGATAAAAGCTGAATGATAAACTTGGAGCCATATTTCCTCATCACTCTCTTAGCTTTACATATGATTCTTTGATCTTAGCTTTACACATGATTCTTTGATCTTAGCTTTACATATGATTCTTTGATCTTAGCTTTACACATGATTCTTTGATCTTAGCTTTACACATGATTCTTTGATCTTAGCTTTACACATGATTCTTTGATCTTAGCTTTACACATGATTCTTTGATCTTAGCTTTACACATGATTCTTTGATCTTAGCTTCACACATGATTCTTTGATCTTAGCTTTACACATGATTCTTTGATCTTAGCTTTACACATGATTCTTTGATCTTAGCTTTACACATGATTCTTTGATCTTAGCTTTACACATGATTCTTTGATCTTAGCTTTACACATGATTCTTTGATCTTAGCTTTACACATGATTCTTTGATCTTAGCTTTACACATGATTCTTTGATCTTAGCTTTACACATGATTCTTTGATCTTAGCTTTACACATGATTCTTTGATCTTAGCTTTACACATGATTCTTTGATCTTAGCTTTACACGTGATTCTTTGATCTTAGCTTTACACATGATTCTTTGATCTTAGCTTTACACATGATTCTTTGATCTTAGCTTTACACATGATTCTTTGATCTTAGCTTTACACATGATTCTTTGATCTTAGCTTTACACATGATGCTTTGATCTTAGCTTTACACATGATTCTTTGATCTTAGCTTTACACATGATTCTTTGATCTTAGCTTTACACATGATTCTTTGATCTTAGCTTTACACATGATTCTTTGATCTTAGCTTTACACATGATTCTTTGATCTTAGCTTTACACATGATTCTTTGATCTTAGCTTTACATATGATTCTTTGATCTTAGCTTTACATATGATTCTTTGATCTTAGCTTTACATATGATTCTTTGATCTTGGCTTTACATATGATTCTTTGATCTTGGCGGACTTCATGTTAAATGAATGTCTACTTACTTTAGCTTAATCTGCTTCACCTTTTGTTCCATTTGTATCACTTCAATGTTCTATGTCAATGAATCCTTTTATCTCCATGTGCTGTCAAACCAGGGCCGTCTTAACGCATAGGCCCGTTGGGCATTTGCCCGGGGGCCCACGAGCATAGGGGCCCCATCGAAATATGTTTATTTATATATATTATGTATATTTATTTTTTATTCCTGCGGGGAAGGGACCCAACACTGTTTATTTGCCCGGGAAGCCCAAACTGGTGTAAAGACGGCTCTGTGTCAAACATCACATAAATGTCAGTGGAGATGTTTTTGTTGAAAAAGACCTCCACAAATGCAAACAGTTTTAATGTTAAAGAAATGTTAATAGTTGCCTCATGCAATTCTTAGTTTTATTTAATTTTAATCATGACATCTCTTCAATGTTAAGTGATCAATAAATTCTCAATACGTTTTTATATCAGATGTAAGTCATAATATCATAACTTTTATTCTGTTGCAAAATAGCTTTTTAGAAAGATAATAATTTAAAATGTTGTTTTGTGATTTGTCAAAAATATTCTCTAGCTTTTTGTGGTGTAAAGTGATTTTTCATGTCTACAATGAATTTCCTTTATTTGTAAACTATGCACAATTTTATTCCATTCTTCTGTACTACTATGCAATGTACTTACTTGAATGTATATCATTGTACAATGTATGTTCCTTGACTCAGTGTAACAGTACTATACATTTCCTTGACTGTGTATAACTGAGTACTATACATTTCCTTGACTGTGTATAACTGAGTACTATACATTTCCTTGACTGTGTATAACTGAGTACTATACATTTCCTTGACTGTGTATAACTGAGTACTATACATTTCCTTGACTGTGTATAACTGAGTACTATACATTTCCTTGACTGTGTATAACTGAGTACTATACATTTCTTCAACAGCTCATTCATTAGATGACATGGCCTTCTACAACCCTGCAGCACAACATTTCCAGACACTACCCAAGGTAAGGTCATAACTCACTTAGGTTGTCATGTTCCAGTGATAAGATTGTCATGTTCCAGTGAAAAGATTGTCATGTTCCAGTGATAAGATTGTCATGTTTCAATGATAAGATTGTCATGTTCCAGTGATTATAGTATCATGTTCCAGTGATTAGATTGTCATGTTCCTATGATAAGTTGTCATGTTCCAGTGATTAGATTGTCATGTTCCAGTGATAAGATTGTCTCGGCGCTATTTTTCATACCCCGAGGTCGTCGACTTAAGCGGATCCCACTGTAGTTACAAATAAATTGTTTTTCTACAATTAACTAATATATTTTCTCTATTAAATAATTTAACATTTTGTTACACTCCTGCACTTGTAGGTAGGGCTGTCAATGTTGTTGAAAAAAGCTGCCCGGGTACCCATCCAAATTTCGAACGGGTACTCGGGTTACCCGTTCAAAACATCGCATATTTTCCCCATCATGACCGCTATACAATGCTACCTAGCCACCTTCCATGCACCTCATTTCACACAGTAGCCACATGGCCGACGTCTTAAGGGCCGGGCTGTACATAAATGACGTCAAGCGATTTTGGCAGATTTTTTACCCCCCTCCGTCACACGTTGTCACAAAAACTTTAACCCCTCTCCAATATGTCACAAAGCATTGCCCCCCCCACCCCCCAATAAAAGCCGTATTTCTATTTTGAAAATGGGTATGTGTCAAATAACTTTATTGTCAGTTAATTTTGTATTTAATGTGAAGTTGAACTCTAAAAATCGCTACACGCTTAAATCCATGTAAAACGTCATTAAATAAATTGTAAGCAATCAAATGTTTCAGTGGAATTTTTTTTTAAAGTTGCGCATTTTGATGTCACGTCACATTTCTTAAACACATCCCTCCCCCTCATCACAAATGTGTGACCCCCTCCTCCCTTAGGTGCGTAACGTCATATTTGAACGACCCTTTATTCATCTTATACTGCTAGTAACTAATTTAATGACTTTAAAAGCTGACAAATTTGGGTGTATTATTAAAATCAGTTTTGGGCAAGGCACACAGGGTAATGAACACAAGAAACACAATCGAATGGAGGGAGGAGAGGGGGGTAGAGCCAATCGGAAACCCAATGTCGGTGTATTTCAAAGCAATGTTAGTGTCATAGCAGGGGTGTTTTTATTAAAAACAACAAACACGGCCTCTTTCATCTTTATGCCGACGTCTTAACCATCTTACATTTTGTTAGTAATTATTTAATTTATTAACCTTAAAAACTGACAATCTTGTACGCATTATTAATATCAGTTTTTCTAGGTCAACACGTGTTAACAAACACAAGAAACACAAGCGAATGGAAAGGGCGCGGTTATAGTATAGGAGTGAATGGGGGAGATGGGGTAGATAATTGGTAACAATCGGTAATCCAATGTCGGCATATTTCAAAGCATTGTTAGTGTCAAAGCAGGAGTGTTTTTATTAACAACAAACATGGCCTATTTCAGCTCTATACAGTCCATCCTTATTTTCGGCAGAGGAGTTTTGTCTTCCTTATATGATTCATTCAAAGAACCAAAGTCTTCTTGTGTTTGCGATTTCTGTTTCATTTTCAGAAAAAAAAGATATATCAAAATACATTGTAGTTTGTCGACACCGTATTTTATTTCCCGTTGACAGATATTTCTCCTTAGATGTATTTCACAGCATATATTTGAAACAAAAAATTTCATTTCATTTGATAAATTGTTTCGCGAGCCGCAAATTAAACACAAAAAAGCCGCATGCGAGCAGAAGTTTGGTTAATATAGACATTGGCGACACATTTTCACGGGTACCCGGGCGGAATTTTATTACCCAGGTAATCTCACGGTCCCGGGTACCCGTTGACAGGCCTACTTGTAGGTAGCATTACATTTAAATATTGTAAATCGTGCAGTCATATTTTTTTACAAATTTTTGGTTAACTTCAAAAACTCAACTTGTTAAACTCAACTTGTTAAACTCAACTTGTTAAACTCAACTTGTTAAACTCAACTTGGACATTAATGTTTAATGTTTTCAGGCTCAAAGGTTCATTGGTCCGTGTGCAAAGTAACGAACTTTTGTGCAAATTTGCACAACATACATTTCGTGTGCAAAATTTGACAACCCGCAAAAAATTTTTTTATTATCCTTATCAAAATTTGCTGGGTGGCAATTCTAAACTAATCAGATATCTGCACAGTCACACAGCTTAGAGGGAACATTGTTACCAGGATGTGGAAAAGATATCAACACTTTTTAAATTTATGAACTCAATGTTCAGCCAAATTTAACGTAATTTTTAATAATTGTTGTTATTTTCAGCATTCTGGGACCAACATTGGCGGGGGTGGTGGGGCTGATGAGGCAGAGGATGAACTCAATGACAGTGGCAACTGGGCACGGTTCAGATTCACACTGAGGGACAGAGACAAGCAGAGGAAGAAAGATGAGAGGAGGCGGCAGAAGGAAGAGGTAGGAGATATCTGCTTTTCTGGGGTTTGACTTGGTCTGTTGTGGTAAATCCAGGGAATATAGAGGGGTGGGGGGAGAACATTCTGGAGCTGTAGAGTGGAGGGAAAAACTTGACTCCCTTCAGGCAGACATAACCAAAGTCTTGTACTTGACTCCCTTCAGGCAGACATAACTAAAGTCTTGTACTTCTAACACCTTGAAAACATTCTGTGACACCCTTAAAATTGTGTTTATCTTAAAGTAAATTTGGTGAACAATTATTTCTTTTAAAAAAGTTTACATACAGAGATAATGTCCACTTGAGTTTGCTATTGTTTACCTTGTTGAAAGTGTGCCCCCCCTACTTTCAATGTCAGATAGTTGGTCACCCATAAAATGATAACCTGAGCCAAACAATGTCACACCTGATTTAAAGTTGATGTTTGTATGTAGTGTTGTCATCCTTAGGTTTTTTAAGTCATCTTATTATTTTACAGTTCATCTTTGTGTAGCGCTCTTTTAAGACTCTTTTTACTGATCTAAATGAACAGAAATGGATTTTGACAAAGACATCATTTTACAATTCAAAAAATAAACACTAAAAATGTCTAGGGTATTTATTTATGCATAAAAACATAGTGTCAGGGGTATGAGAATCACTGAGTGAATGCTTGTTGACGGTGTGAACTCTCTTCATGAATATAATGTTTTGAGTGAAATCCTGGTCACACGGGTGTGTGGCCAGAGGATGCGCCAGGGTCAGTTGGAACCAGTTTGGGGCTTAAAAAGGGGGAATGAGTGGAGTCGAGACGCAGTGTGTTGCGGAGAGACCGGTCGGGCTAGACCGAGGAGTTACAGTGAGACAAGGGTTGAGATTTTAACATCACCCAGAGGTGGTGAGGTTGGACCGAAGCATGCTTGAGGGTACAGGCTGTTGTTTATCGATGTATTTACAGTCCAGACAGGGCAACCAGACTGTACAGTTGTGTACAGTAAGAATAAACATTGGATTGTTACCTCGAATTGTGTCACTTCTTGAGCGTTGAAAGTAAGCGGAGAGCAAGTCCCAATCCACCTAACATCTGAGACATAACACATAGCAGTCTTGTATAACAACAAAACAAACTCTTACTGGCTTAATCAGTGACTCTAAAGATAAAGTCATGTGTGAACCTGTCCTGCCAAACATGGTCATCTTGGTGATATGTGTGAACCTGTCCTGCCAAACATGGTCATCTTGGTGATATATGTGAACCCGTCCTGCCAAACATGGTCATCTTGGTGATATGTGTGAATCCGTCCTGCCAAACATGGTCATCTTGGTGATATATGTGAACCCGTTCTGCCAAACATGGTCATCTCGGTGATATGTGTGAACCGGTCCTGCTAAACATGGTCACCTTGGTGATATGTGTGAACCCGTCCTGCCAAACATGGTCATCTTGGTGATATGTGTGAACCCGTCCTGCCAAACATGGTCATCTTGGTGATATGTGTGAACCCATCCTGCCACACATGGTCATCTTCGTGATATGTGTGAACCTGTCCTGCCAAACATGGTCATCTTCGTGATATGTGTGAACCTGTCCTGCCAAACATGGTCATCTTGGTGACATACACGTGAACCCGTCCTGCCAAACATGGTCATCTTGGTGACACAGGTGTGAACCCGTCCTGCCAAACATGGTCATCTTTAAGACACATATGTGAACCCATCCTGCCAAACATGGTCACCTTGGTGATATGTGTGAACCCGTCCTGCCAAACATGGTCATCTTGGTGATATGTGTGAACCCGTCCTGCCAAACATGGTCATCTTCGTGATATGTGTGAACCTGTCCTGCCAAACATGGTCATCTTGGTGACATACACATGAACCCGTCCTGCCAAACATGGTTATCTTGGTGATATGTGTGAACCCGTCCTGCCAAACATGGTCATCTTGGTGATATGTGTGAACCCGTCCTGCCACACATGGTCATCTTCGTGATATGTGTGAACCTGTCCTGCCAAACATGGTCATCTTGGTGACATACACGTGAACCCGTCCTGCCAAACATGGTCATCTTGGTGACACAGGTGTGAACCCGTCCTGCCAAACATGGTCATCTTTAAGACACATATGTGAACCCATCCTGCCAAACATGGTCACCTTGGTGATATGTGTGAACCCGTCCTGCCAAACATGGTCATCTTTAAGACACATATGTGAACCCATCCTGCCAAACATGGTCACCTTGGTGATATGTGTGAACCCGTCCTGCCAAACATGGTCATCTTTAAGACACATATGTGAACCCATCCTGCCAAACATGGTCATCTTGGTGATATGTGTGAACCCGTCCTGCCAAACATGGTCATCTTCGTGATATGTGTGAACCTGTCCTGCCAAACATGGTCATCTTGGTGACATACACATGAACCCGTCCTGCCAAACATGGTTATCTTGGTGACACAGGTGTGAACCCGTCCTGCCAAACATGGTGCACTCCACATTTTGGCACAGAGCAATATTTAAGTGTTTTGTTAAATGTGGAGGAGAGATTGTTTTTTTACCAAGTGGGATTTTAATAAGACATATTTGTATAGAATAATGTGTAGGTGCATGTATTTTATTTAACACTACTTATCCTGGTAGCAACAAATCTTTTCAAATCAACGATTTTTACTTTGCAAAAAAATGTTTATGAACCCCTGGTTCAAAATATTCCAAACTGATACTAGCTTGGAACTTAACCACTGCCAGCAGGTTTGAACGTAACCACTGCCATAAGATTGGAACATAAAAACTGTGAGTAGGTTCCTGTGTGTGAGAGGCTGTCATGTCACTGGATGGTTGGCTTCCTGTGTGTGGCAGGCTGTCATGTAACTGGATGGTTAGCTTCCTGTGTGGCAGGCTGTCATGTCACTGGATGGTTGGCTTCATGTGTGTGATAGGCTGTCATGTCACTGGATGGTTGGCTTCCTGTGAGTGGCAGGCTGTCATGTAACTGGATGGTTGGCTTCCTGTGTGTGATAGGCTGTCATGTCACTGGATGGTTGGCTTCCTGTGTGTGATAGGCTGTCATGTCACTGGATGGTTGGCTTCATGTGTGTGATAGGCTGTCATGTCACTGGATGGTTGGCTTCCTGTGCTTAGGAAGAATGTCATGGCACACAGCAGACCCCATGGAGCACCTTAACTCATTGATTCTTTGGTTTTTGCTCTTGCGAGACCCGTTGATAGTTCAATAATGCCTTTATTCCAGCAGAACCATGCCTGGCCCAGGTAAATAGGGCATTAGAAAACTTACTCTTATCAGTCGCCCTCCTGGCAGTATCACTGATATGATAACACAGTAACAGGCTCGGGATATTGGCAATCAATGGGCACCTGAGTCACTAAATACCAGTGGCACAGTTTCAATGAGGTTGGATTGGGAGGGAAAATCACTAGCTTAAAGATGGCACATTGTAATACAGTAGTGGCGATTGAGGAGACAAAGGCAATGCTATAGAAATTAAAATACCCATACTATGTACAACTTACTTGTTGGCCATATGGTACTATGTACAACTTACTTGTTGGCCATATGGTACTATGTACAACTTACTAGTTGGCCATATGGTACTATGTACAACTTACTTGTTGGCCATGTGGTACTATGTACAACTTACTTGTTGGCCATATGGTACTATGTACAACTTACTAGTTGGCCATATGGTACTATGTACAACTTACTAGTTGGCCATATGGTACTATATACAACTTACTAGTTGGCCATGTTGTACTATGTACAACTTACTTGTTGGCCATATGGTACTATGTATAACTTACTTGTTGGCCATGTGGTACTATGTACAACTTACTTGTTGGCCATATGGTACTATGTATAACTTACTTGTTGGCCATGTTGTACTATGTACAACTTACATGTTGGTCATATGGTACTATCTCCAACTTACTAGTTGGCCATATGGTACTGTCTACAACTTACTAGTTGGCCATATGGTACTATGTACAACTTATTTGTTGGCCATATGGTACTATGTACAACTTACTAGTTGGCCATATGGTACTATGTACAACTTACTTGTGGGTCATATGGTACTATATACAACTTACTAGTTGGCCATGTTGTACTATGTACAACTTACATGTTGGTCATATGGTACTATCTACAACTTACTACTTGGCCATATGGTACTATGTACAACTTACTTGTTGGCCATATGGTACTATGTATAACTTACTTGTGGGTCATATGGTACTATGTACAACTTACTTGTTGGCCATGTGGTACTATGTACAACTTACTTGTTGGCCATGTGGTACTATGTATAACTTACTTGTTGGCCATATGGTACTATGTATAACGTACTTGTGGGTCATATGGTACTATGTACAACTTACTTGGTCATATGGTACTATGTACAACTTACTAGTTGGCCATATGGTACTATCTACAACTTACTAGTTGGCCATATGGTACTATGTACAACTTACTTGTGGGTCATATGGTACTATGTACAACTTACTAGTTGGCCATGTTGTACTATGTACAACTTACATGTTGGTCATATGGTACTATGTACAACTTACTAGTTGGCCATGTGGTACTATGTACAACTTACTTGTTGGCCATATGGTACTATGTATAACTTACTTGTTGGCCATGTTGTACTATGTACAACTTACATGTTGGCCATTTTGTACTATGTACAACTTACATGTTGGTCATATGGTACTATCTACAACTTACTAGTTGGCCATATGGTACTATGTACAACTTACTTGTTGGCCATATGGTACTAAGTACAACTTACCTGTTGGCCATATGGTACTATGTACAACTTACTAGTTGGCCATATGGTACTATGGATAACTTACTTGTTGGCCATGTTGTACTATGTACAACTTATTTGTTGGCCATGTGGTACTATGTACAACTTACTTGTTGGCCATACGGTACTATGTACAACTTACATGTTGGTCATATGGTACTATCTACAACTTACTAGTTGGCCATATGGTACTATGTACAACTTACTAGTTGGCCATGTGGTACTATGTACAACTTACTTGTTGGCCATATGGTACTATGTATAACTTACTTGTTGGCCATGTTGTACTATGTACAACTTACATGTTGGCCATTTTGTACTATGTACAACTTACATGTTGGTCATATGGTACTATCTACAACTTATTAGTTGGCCATATGGTACTATGTACAACTTACTTGTTGGCCATATGGTACTAAGTACAACTTACTTGTTGGCCATATGGTACTATGTACAACTTACTAGTTGGCCATATGGTACTATGGATAACTTACTTGTTGGCCATGTTGTACTATGTACAACTTATTTGTTGGCCATGTGGTACTATGTACAACTTACTTGTTGGCCATACGGTACTATGTACAACTTACTTGTTGGCCATGTTGTACTATGTACAACTTGTTGGTCATATGGTACTATGTACAACTTACCAGTTGGCCATATGGTACTATGTACAACTTACTTGTTGGCCATATGGTACAATGTACAACTTACTTGTTGGCCATATGGTACTATGTACAACTTACTTGTTGGCCATGTGGTACTATGTACAACTTACTTGTTGGCCATGTGGTACTATGTACAACTTACTTGTTGGCCATGTGGTACTATGTACAACTTACTTGTTGGCCATGTGGTACTATGTACAATTTACTAGTTGGCCATATGGTACTATGTATAACTTACTTGTTGGCCATGTGGTACTATGTACAATTTACTAGTTGGCCATATGGTACTATGTATAACTTACTTGTTGGCCATGTGTTACTATGTACAATTTACTAGTTGGCCATATGGTACTATGTATAACTTACTAATTGGCCATATGGTACTATGTACAACTTACTAGTTGGCCCTATGGTAATATGTACAACTTACTTGTTGGCCATGTTGTACTATGTACAATTTACTAGTTGGCCATATGGTACTATGTGTTTGTTTGTTCGTCCGTTGATACGATGAGGACCACTCCAGTTATCCGAGGGTTGGTTGTGCGTGCGCAGATGGCTGATTAGGCCGATCCTTTCACGGAAGGTTCGGGAACAGAAGGGACAAGGGACGAGTGCGAAATCTCCTGGAGGGTTGACCGCATGGGCCTTTCGGGCTTGCCTCTTCTTTTCTGCGGCGGTGATCCGGTTTGCCTCACATGACCTGGCACCTTCGTGGATGGAAGAGCGCCAGGTGGATCGGCCCACTGCAGCTCGTTCCCACGTGTCTGGATTGATGGCAAACGCTTTCATTGAGGCTTTCAGTTTGTCTTTGAAGCGTTTCTTTTGCCCACCGTGGGACCTCTGGCCATATTGGAGCTCACCGTAGAAGATTCTCTTTGGCAGTCTCTCGTCTGGCATTCGGACAACGTGCCCTGCCCAGCGAAGCTGGGTCTGCATCAGGAGGGTGAAGATGCTGGGGAGACCTGCCTATGTACAACTTACTTGTTGGCCATGTGGTACTATGTACAACTTACTTGTTGGCCATATGGTACTATGTACAACTTACTTGTTGACCATGTGGTACTATGTACAACTTACTTGTTGGCCATATGGTACTATGTACAACTTACTTGTTGGCCATGTGGTACTATGTACAACTTACTTGTTGGCCATGTGGTACTATGTACAACTTACTTGTTGGCCATGTGGTACTATGTACAACTTATTTGTTGGCCATGTGGTACTATGTACAACTTACTTGTTGGCCATGTGGTACTATGTACAACTTATTTGTTGGCCATGTGGTACTATGTACAACTTACTTGTTGGCCAGTATGGGTGTTGTATGAAATTTGGTTAAAATTATTTCTGGTCTACTGTGTCTATCAGGACTGAGCCAGTTGTTAGTGTGTCTATCAGGCCTGAGCCAGTTGTTAGTGTGTCCATCAGGCCTGAGCCAGTTGTTAGTGTGTCAATCAGGCCTGAGCCAGTTGTTAGTGTGTCAATCAGGACTGAGCCAGTTGTTAGTGTGTCTATCAGGACTGAGCCAGTTGTTAGTGTGTCCATCAGGCCTGAGCCAGTTGTTAGTGTGTCAATCAGGACTGAGCCAGTTGTTAGTGTGTCTATCAGGCCTGGGCCAGTTGTTAGTGTGTCCATCAGGCCTGAGCCAGTTGTTAGTGTGTCAATCAGGCCTGAGCCAGTTGTTAGTGTGTCAATCAGGACTGAGCCAGTTGTTAGTGTGTCTATCAGGCCTGAGCCAGTTGTTAGTGTGTCTGTCCAAGATATTAGTTTACATTTTCATACATATTTTTACATGTGGTCATCGCCGTATTTAATGTTGATTTCTTGTGTGAAAACTGAAATTAAATCCCTTATCACCAGCGCCCCCCCACCCTCATCACCAACCCCACCAACAGCAGACTCACACAGCAGACTGACATAGCACACTGACACAGCAGGCTGACAACACACTAACAACACACTGACACAGCTTACTGACATAGCACACTGACACATCAGACTGACAGCACACTGACATAGCACACTGACACATCACACGACAGCACACTGACAGAGCACGCGATAAAGTGGTATCGTCTGGTATAGCACAGTGGCACAGCACACTGACAGTGCACACGATAGAGGGGTAGTTGCGGCATGCATGTTTTTAGTGACGTCAAGCGTAGAGAAGATGTTTGGGCGACAATGAGGACTGATGTAACCCGGTATGTCGCGTTTTGGACGCACTGTTTTGTGTTACATGTGGGATCAACCCTAACCCTACGGTTGATTTATTGCCGTATCTTTAAGCGACGCCGTGAAGATGAGTCAGCGGCATGTTTACATTGGTTACCAATGGTGAATTTTCAAGGGGAGTCACTCTCGCTTGTTTGTAAATGATATAAATAGATAGTTATTATTGAATTGTCAGATTTATCTCCAAAAATACTCTGTTCAAACGATTGTAGCTTGACTGTGCTGCTGGCTAGGACCACGTGATCATAGACAAGTGGGTTTTATTTTGGTCTACGTGCTAGTGTCTAGTGATTTGTTTGATGCCGTGTGGAAAATACAAGTTGAATAATTTTTAAGTTATTTTGTCATTGGACTCATTGGTGAAACGTACATTTGAATCTTATTTAATTCTAAAGATCTGGTTCTAGTTCAATAAAAAGACAAGAAAATTATATTATATTATATTAAAACTATAATTATATTCCAAAGGAAATATTCATAATAAGTATAAGAGTAAGAGTGTGTGTGTATAAATGTAAAAATGGGATGTATAGCTTTTTAAAAATTACTTGGACTTACACAGCAAGTACAGAGCTTAACTTAAATGACATTGTCAGTGATCAACTTCTGGTGTATTACTTTGTTTAGTCCTAGATGAATGGTGCCCTCTTTGTAGCTATTATTAGATTGTAACTGTAGGAGGATACCAATCACTTGGTGCCTTTTTTGACTGCACTCAACTATTTATAGTTATCTCTCCTCAATTGGAATAGTTATAAATATTGGACTAACTACATTGAATATTGGTCTACATTGAATAAGTTGGACTACATTGAATATTGGTCTACATTGAATAAGTTGGACTACATTGAATATTGGACTACATTGAATATTGGACTACATTGAATAAATTGGACTACATTGGATATTGGTCTACATTGAATAAATTGGACTTCATGGAATATTGGACTACATTGAATATTGGACTACATTGAATATTGGACTACATTGAATAAATTGGACTACATTGGATATTGGACAACATTGAATATTGGACTACATTGAATATTGGACTTCATTGAATATTGGACTACATTGAATATTGGACTTCATTGAATATTGGACTACATTGAATATTGGACTACATTGAATATTGGACTACATTGAATAGAAACAAAACTTTTATTTTTATGTGCCCTATTCTGTAATAAATGATAGCATAAGAAATCTCAACAAATTATAATGGAATGTTACTACATGATTAACATGTTACTTTCACATTACTTTTACTTCAATACGTACTAAGTTTAACTTATACTATTGCGCTTGGTCTCATACACCTACCTGAATTAAAGGGAAAGCATTGCCCTTGTTTGTTTTTTTAAATTGAGAATATTTTTTGAAATCATAATTCAGAAATAATAATATCTTTGATTTCCAAGTGTTAGCTATCTGCTCAAGGTCATGTAGCTATACAAAAACCAATCAACTCTCAGTATTTAACTGCACAGTTTGCTGCTGGAGATTAGAAATGTAACCTCTTATAAATTTTAGCAGAAAGTCAAGTGGTTTGTTAACTCAGCCAATGGGGTGTGGAAGCCTGTCTACAGTTGCTGTTTACTCAAGGCAAACTTCAGCCTTGGGTCCAGGGCATAGAAGAGAGGATGTCCACAGACGCAGGCTGACCAAAGGTCAAATAGGGGACCCAAGTTCCACAGAGTACTCCCTCTTTGTGGAGGCTCACATCAGAGAGAGCAGTATAGGCGGATCGTCACTGTATGAGAACCCTTCAAAGCTGGATCATCTGAAGATACCACAGAATATTGTGAACAGAGGCAGTCCCGCGTCAGCTCAATCTGGCCAGGACAAAGGCAGTCCTGCTGCAGTTCAATCTGACCAGGACAGAGGCAGTCCCGCTGCAGTTCAATCTGGCCAGGACAGAGGCAGTCCCGCTGCAGTTCAATCTGGCCAGGACAGAGGCAGTCCCGCTGCAGTTCAATCTGGCCAGGACAGAGGCAGTCCTGCTGCAGTTCAATCTGGCCAGGAGATTTTATGGAAAACTGTGCACCAGGATCAGGTGGATTCTCCACAATCTGCACTGTTTGCTGGGGGAGTTGTGATAAATGGCAATAATGAAGTGCATGCTAATCTGCTAGAAGATCAAAGAGACACGGAATTACACAGTAGTCTTCACAACGGCCATCATAGTCCAATGATGGGTGAACTTGGCAGTCCTGGTCAAAGGGAAGATTCTAATCATTTCTGCAGTGATGTGCTGGAGTTTGACGGTGAGTGGGCTAATCATATTGTTGGAGTGAAGGATGGTGTAGAGGGGGATGAAAATTGTGAGGCAACTCTGACAGAGAGATCACAGTACAAGGTTGACAAAGAAACAGTCCCACTAAAAGTTGATGAAGAAAACACAGTCTCACCAAAATTGGATGAAATGAAAGTGTCACCAAAAAGGAGTTTGGTATGTTTGATCACAAAATACAATGAAGTATTTGAAAAGTTGTTATGATTAATATTATTTAGCATCAATTGTGTAACCAGTAAATGAAAATGGGTATAAATTTGATTTTTTATTTTACACATGAAATATTTTGGTTATTTTTTTTTCTGAGAAAAGTTTGGTTAGAGTGTTGTGTTCAAATCTGATACTGACATTTTTTTAACCAGGCTAAAGTTTCTTATTTTTCCTGTGATTTTAACTTCATGACCCCTAGACAATGAACTCCTCATTTTCTTGAATCCTGCTAGACTAAGCACAAGTATTATGTTGTCCCCTAGTCAATAAACTCCTCTCTATTTTGATGTCCCATCAGACCATGTACTCCTATCTTGATGTCCCATCAGACCATGTACTCCTATCTTGATGTCCCATCAGACCATGTACTCCTATCTTGATGTCCCATCAGACCATGTACTCCTATCTTGATGTCCTATCAGACAATGTACTCCTATCTTGATGTCCCATGAGACAATGTACTCCTATCTTGATGTCCTATGAGACAATGTACTCCTATCTTGATGTCCTATCAGACAATGTACTCCTATCTTGATGTCCCATGAGACAATGTACTCCTATCTTGATGTCCCATCAGACAATGTACTCCTATCTTGATGTCCTATCAGACCATGTACTCCTATCTTGATGTCCCATCAGACCATGTACTCCTATCTTGATGTCCCATCAGACAATGTACTCCTATCTTGATGTCCCATCAGACAATGTACTACAATTTAAACAAAGTTAAACTAATGAAATTGAACATATTTTATATCTGTTTAATGAGAATTCAATTTAAACAAAGTTAAACTAATGAAATTGAACATATTTTATATCTGTTTAATGAGAATACAATTTAAACAAAGTTAAACTTGAGAGATTGAAAAACAAAATTTTGTATCTATCTGTTTAATGCAAATACAATTTAAAAAAGAAACAACTAATGAAATTGAATATATTTGGTATCTGTTTAATGATAATACAATTTAAACAAAGTTAAACAAATGAAATTGAATATAGTTTGTAGCTGTTTATAGTTTAAAATAAATATTAATATAATTAAGGCCAAGTCAATAATTGTGGTTACATGTTATATTTCCAGGAGAAAAAGGCCAAAGAAGCCCAGAAGAAGTTTAAGAAAAAAGAGAAAGCTTCTGGCACATCTACTAGTGGAGTGTCTTTAGAGGACTTTCCCACTGCATTAGAAAATCCATTTATTCCACAGTTTGTATTCAAGTGTGTCTCCCATATAGAGGCAGAAGGTGAGCACATGAGCTTTACACTTCACAGGTATTAACCCTTCTGGTACTTAGCGCGTCTTTTTGCAGCCACCTTCATTTTTCCATTTTTTGACCAGCTGTATTTTTTCCCTGTGGGCTGAGCGTGTCTATTTGCCACATAGAGGGTACTGGATATAAACACAAAAACAAGGATATGACATTTCACCGCAATCTCGGGCAGAATGTTTAACGATTAGGGGAACAGTCGAATTTTATTTTGCTTTTTAAATTATGAAAATCGACCAATAAATGAATTTTCTGTGTGGATCTGTTTTGTTGTTACCTAACAATGTTGTTAATGGTGACTTACGCACACTCGATAAAACCTATTATATTTTTATTGCATTAAACTTTTTTTTATGTAATAAATGTTTTCTTAATGAAAAATTAATTATATATTTGATATTAGTATTAGTGTCCTTTGTCACCAACTACACCCTCAAAAATAGGAGCTTTACGTTTTTCTTATACATCATGATTTCTATAATCTATGTTTAGAATAATTACTATCCTCGTCTAATTAATGTATTAATTAATGAAAGAAAAGTGTGAACCGAAGAACAGCAGTTTTTTTAAAATCCTGATTTATTTCTGCACAGATAATTATCTTAATTCTATTATCAACTGTTTTAAACAAAAAAGTTAAAAGATAATTTGCAAACCTATCAAATTTTGACTCGTTCCAAAAATAATGTCTGGGACAGGAGGGATAATTAGTAAAATAATATCCGGTACTAAAGGATGTATTAGAAAAAGTAGTTTTGTACCTGAAGGGTTAACAAATATTCATTTCTAATTATTCCCATAGTTTTTGGAACATGTTTTTTTAAAAACTAGTGCACATAATTAAAAATATTGAAAAGACTAATTAAACCTATGCACATATTTGGCTATTTTTCCACTGTAAGTCATTGAGAATTCATTAGAGAGCAGTTTGTCTTAGTAGTTACCCACTATTTGACAATTGTCTAAAGAAATATTGAAACATGGTAGCAACAATTTGATGAATAGTTCAAACAAGTCACTGAAATGCTATCGAGGAATTAACGAACAAATTATATTCTCAATAGGCTTAAAGACTGAAGGGCTGTACAGAATTCCTGGAAATAAAGCACAGGGTGAACTCTTTGTCAATAGGTTTGCTGTTGGTGAGTAACACCAGTCTGTCCAACATAACTCAGACCAAGGTCACTTGTTCAACATATCTCACAAAAAGGCCACTTGTCCAACATAACTCACAAAAAGGCCATTTGTCCAAAATAACTCACAAAAAGTCACTTGTCCAACATAACTAACAAAAAGGCCACTTGTCCAACATAACTCACAAAAAGGCCACTTGTCCAACATAACTCACAAAAAGGCCACTTGTCCAAATCATTGTGGGTATTGATTTTTTTTTCTAAGGCATGTTTTTATAACAAAATGACATTTTGGACCTTTTTAAAAAAATTTTTTTTTACATTTCTCATTTGATTGAGAAATTGGATAAGTTTTTGACCGTGGTGGTGAATTGTCCTATACAATGGGTTGTGGAGAATGACGATGAATGGACATAGGATATGATACTTTGGAGACCATCCACGATTATATTACATATAGACGTAACTAAAAGAATGTTCATTATAATACGCAGCGCAAGACAATACATAATTTTAGTTATGTCTCGTATATAAAATACTAGCTGGGGTACCCGGCATTTCACGATTTAAAAATTGTAAACAGATTTTTTAAAAAAAATAAAAATTCCATACCGTTGGACCTACGGTGCTGAAATTTTGCATGGGACCCTCATTTGACTCGGGACTATGCCTGTCAACGGGTATCCGGGACCTGGGTACCCGTTGCCGTGTGATTACCTGGGTAGTAAAATTCCACCCGGGTACCCGTGAAAATGTGGCTTCAATGTCTATATTCTAAAGTAACGGATTCCAAACTTCGGCGCCCATGCGGCTTTTTTGTGTTTACATTGTGGCTTGCGAAACAATTTATCAAATGAAAATTTTTTAATTTTTTTTTAAAAATGAGCTGTGAAGTACATCTATGGAGAAATATCAGACTCGGTCAACGGGAAGTATCTGTCAATGGGAAATAAAATACGGTCCCAACAAATTGCAATGTATTTTAATACATATTTTTTCTCTCAACGTGAAACAGAAATCGCAAAACACAAAATGATTTTGGTTCTATAAAAAAATCATATAAAGAAAACTAAAGTCCTCTGCCAAAAATAAGGATGGACTGCTTAGAGATGAAAGACGCTATGTTTGTTAAAAAAAAACTCTTGCTTTGACACTAACTTTGCTTTGAAATACGCCGATTGATACTAGTAGTCAAGCTAATGTTGCTTATCTACCCCTCTCTCCTCCCTTCACTCATTGCATTCGCTTATACTTCTTGTCTTCAGTAACACGTGGTGACCTAGAAAAACTGATGTTATTAATGCGTACCAGGTTATCAGTATTTAAATTTAATAAATTAAATAGTTACTAACAGTGTAGGATGGGCAGACGTCGCCGTGAGGAGGGACTGCATAGAGAAGAAAGAGGCCGTGTTTTTTTTCTTTTCTTTTTCATAAAAGCACATTGGCTTTGACACTAACTTTGCTTTGAAATAGCCGACAGTGGGTCACCGATTGATACTATCTAATGTCGTTTTTACCCCTCCAACCCGATCTCTCTTCACTCCTATAACCCAGTGCTTCTCAAACTTTTTAGTATGGCGGACCGGCAGGAATTGAATTTTTTCCATTGCACCAGGAACCGGTACACTATTTTCCCGGTACTTACATGGTAGCGAAATGTATTTTATTTCCTTTTATTTCTTTCGTTTATTAGCTTATTGTCAAAAATGACAAATTCTATTGTGTTAGGATTATTGGTAGCAATTGGAGGATTAAAATTATATTTCTCTCTCCTTTCTTGATAACTTCAGCGGACCACAATTTTGAGAAGCACTGCTATAACCCCCACCCCTCGCATTCTCGTGTGTTTCTTGTGTTCATTAACACGTGTTTGCCTAGCTCAAAAATTGATATACACCCAAAGTTGTCGGTTTTTAAAGTTAATGAGATGGGTAAGATGTCGGCCGTGTGGAATCATGCCAAGCGAGTTGACAGTGACACGGCAAAATGCAACATTGTAATGAAATTGTGTCTGCGAAGGGAGGCAACCCAGCACGAAAAAACGCCATCTGAACGCTATTCATAAAATTGATATTGGTAAACAAATCGCCGACCCACCCAATATCAGAAATATGTTGGTGTTAACATTAATAACAAAGGCAGTAACACTGACCAAAGCACGATCAGTTGAGATTTAACGCAGTATCGCATCCGTCATCGCCCTTAGCATTGACCACCGACGCCAAGTGGAAATTAACATTAAAGGTATGAGTAGTATGACACTGAACGTTACGTCATTGCTGTTGTCATTTTGTTTGCATGTTCAGTTTACTGAAGTTTTAGTTTATGATTATGACGAAAGCATTTACAGCAGGAATTGAATAAAAGTTTTTAGTGCATTATAGTTAATTGTAGAGCATTAGTTAGTGTTACTGGAAGCAAGCCGTTGGCTACTACTACTGTGTGAAATGAGGTGCATGGAGGGTGGCTAGGTTGCACTGTATAGCGGTCATGATGGGGAAAATTATGCGACGTTTAGAACGGGTTACCCGGGTACCCGTTCGAAATTTTCACGGGTACCTGGGCAGCTTTTTTCAACAAATTGACAGCCCTACCCGGGACAGGTCATAGGCTATGTTTCAACCCCAGATGACCACCCCTAGGGTAACCTAACCCTATTCTGTTTATTGATGCTAAGAAGTGTGAATTAAATAAAACTATTTATTGTGGTTAAGAAGAATAAACGGAATTAATCTCTTTATTTCTCAAGATCTTATAAAATTAAATGGGGGATAAAATCTTAAACATTACCCGAAAAAAGACATTTGGTGCCCCGAAGAAATGGACATTATGAGTTCAGTGCACTGCAGTATTTTAATAAAGGCTCTCACATACTTATATACCAAGTTTGGTCAAGAATCATTCATTTACACAGTACAGTGGGACCCGGTTAAGTCAACGGCTTTGGGGTATGAAAAATGGCGCAGAGGTAACCGATCATCGAGTTAAACGAAAACCAATATGGCGGCAAAATATTAACATGCGTTTGAAATTTCTATATATACATGATGTGCGTTAATTAGTGATTATCTTAAAAAATAAAATGATTAATGCATCAGAAAATGAATTAAGTTTAATAATAATAATAATAATAATTGATAATTTATATAGCGCTGTATCCCAGTAAGGAACCGGGCTCACAGCGCTTTACATGGAGATCATAACATACACATAATAATTAAATAACCATTCATACCATTATAACAACATAAAGGACAGTACATTACACATAAGCTACGCTAATCATTAAAAACAAATGTTGTTTCATTAATTTTGTAAATACATTTTGAGAAGATGCGTCTTAAGTGCAGTCTTGAAGGACTTGGTAGTTGGAATACTACGGATGTGTAATGGTAGAGAATTCCATTGTTTGGCTGCACAAAAAGAGAATGACCTTTCGCCAAAAGTTTTAGTTTGTGTCTTAGGAACACAGAGAATACGTGTGTTTGCAGAAGAGCGTAGCTGACGACTGGGTGAGTAGACCGACAGAAGTTCAGTAAGATAGGAAGGAGATGAGTCAGAAAAGAAGTTGTGACAGAGAACAGCCAGTTTGTAATCAATGCGAGCTTGTATAGGTAGTCAATGAAGTGAGTAAAGTAGCAGAGTAACATGGTCATGTTTTATTGCCTTAAGAACTAGTCTGGCAGCTGAATTTTGATTTTTCTGTAATATTATAACATGCACTGCAAAATAATGACGGATTAAAGACGGCTAACGCGATTTTCGAGTAGCTCTGGTGAATACATACTCAAACTAATCACACACAGAATCAAATTGAAAGTAAAAACATCCGGTGATTTTTATTGAAATCTCGTAGAATCACACAATAGCCTGAAGACTCGAAGAAAGCGAGATGTCAACACTGTTTTGAACAAAAAATGCCAAAGTGCATTGCTAGGCGAAACAGACGGGGATCGAGCTAACCGACCGTTAAGTTGCAAATTTGGCACTCTTTTGTGCTTGAAATATTAGGGCTCGGCGACTTTGAAAAATCGATTTAACCGATGAAAAAATGCAATGACGAAGAGAGAATTTGGCGGTTCCAATAAAAAATGTCGACTTAATAGAGCTGACGAGTTAACCGGGTTCGGTTTAAGTGGGTCCAACTGTAGTAGCAAACGCTCAAACTAATCTTTATAGAGCTCATATAAGCAAAAAAGCAACATAATGGGCCCAGTTACCCTAGGGGTGGTCACCTGGGTTGAAACATAGCCTATGACCTGTCCAGGGTCAAATGAGGGTCCCATGCAAAATTTCAGCACCCTAGGTCAACAGTATGGAATTCTATGGGTAACAAACAAACAAACTTTCATCTTTATATATTAGATAATGCGCACCAATCGGGAATATATTTTTTAAAAGTATTGTCAATATAATACGCACCTTATTGCGCGACATTGTTCAATATAATAAGCACCACGGCTGTAGCACAAAAAAAAATTGTTACATAGTGATAAAGATAATCTAAAAATTCTTTTTTTAAAATTACAGTACATTCGATTGATCTGAAATTTTGATACATCATTTTTATCATCGGCACAAGTCTGCCTGCAAAATTTAAGCTTGCTAGCTTACGGGGAAGTGGGTTAAAATTGATCCAAAGTTTTTTCGGCAAACTATCAAGCAGACAGCACGAGTTAATATAAAGGATTTAAGGAGTAAAAATTACTAAGTAGTAGTACAATTTTGTATACTCCACCTCTCTTAAGACTAGACATGTGACTTGAATAGATATTATTATAGCAGGCTGCTTGTTTATTTATTTACTACTAGCTGATATACCCGGCTTCTCCCGCGCCCACGCATTAGGGATCCAATTTGTGTATCCCGCCCATTACGATCCATTGAATAATGGGATCACGTTCTAGTAGGGGTCTACCGATATGCATTTTAGCCGATATTGCCGATACCGATATTATCGATATTTTTTTGCCGATATGAGTATTTGTTTAGGATAAAAACCAGCGGTCATATTTGATGATGTCATTCTTAAATTATCACTCTTATTTATTTATCTTTTATGTTAGGGGACTACCAATAAGCATTTTTGCAGATTACACCGATATTGTTTTCCCATATGAGTGACGATATGAGTATTTGTAAGGACAAAAACCAGCTGTCTTGTTTGATGACGTCATTCTTAAATTTATCATTCCTAATTGTTTATATTTTATATTAGGGGTCTACCGATATGCATTTTGGCGATATTACCTATATTTTTTTCCGATATGAGTATTTGTAAGGACAAAAAACCATGTGGTCATATTTGATGTCATTCTTAAATTTATCATTCGTAATTATTTATCTTTTATATTAGGGGACTACCAATATGCATTTTTGCCGATATTACCGATATTTTTTTCCCATATGAGTGCCGATATGAGTATTTGTAAGGACAAAAACCAGCGGTCTTATTTGATGACGTCATTCTTAAATTTATCACTCGTAATTATCTATATTTAATCATTTAGGGTCTACCCATATGCAGTTTTGCAGATATTACCGATATGAGTGCCAATATGAGTATTTATTAGGACAAAAATAACTGCGGTCATATTTGATGACGTCCTTCTTTTTTAAATTTATCACACGTAATTATCTATATTTAATAATTATGGGTCTACCAATATACAGTTATGCCGATTTTACCGATTTTTGTGTGTTGTGCCGAAATGAAGTTTCTTTGTTCACAAGTTCCAGATCAAGACCTACATAGGACATCATGACAAAACAAACCGTTCTTTATAAAAATTACAAGCAAAATTAGGAACTCCTTTTTAAACTTCACCTTTGACTCATAATTATTAATCCTAACAAATAGTCAACACCTTTTCCACACACTAGCCACCTTTTCTGAATGAACAATGAGAACAAAGTAATAGAAGTAATAGTAATATATAGTCAAATGAGGTTGAAGGATGAATGGTGTGCCATGACAACAAGTCTGACACACGGTACATTTTGTTATTCCATAGGAAACGAAATGTTTTAGACTATCTGCGATTCTGCGTGCATCTTTGCTATTAGAGCATTTACGAGAACATAATGTTTACAAGTTATCCATTTATTAAAGCAATTACGGTATACTTGGCATCTGCACTATTATACACAGTATTTCAGAGCATACGAAAATCGGCCGATACCTAAACATATCATAGCACACTGTATGACGCCTGCGTACATATTAATACTAGGACTCTTTTGACTATTCAATACACGGTTTCGGGTCGATATATTAATTTGTCCAGAATATTGTAAATCTAAATCATAGTTTTTTTTCTGTTTTTTCTTTTGGTCTGAATGACATTATTATTAAATATCGGTGACGTCAATATCGGGACCTTTACATGATACCGATACTGCCGATATCCAGATTCGGTGCCGATATATCGGTAGACCCCCTACGTTCTAGGTTAAATCTCTTTCCCCCATATGAGTCAAAGTTGTAGATTACATTCCCCATTATGATCCCGTTGCGTAATGAGATCCCATTCATAAAGTAAATCCTTTTTCCCTATAAAATACCTTACTTTGAAGGGATCACATAGTTCAGTATATCCCATTGCATAAGGGTATCCCATTTTGGTAAAATCCTTTTCCCTCATATGATTCATACTTCATTGAGATATCATACCCAATTATGATCTCGTTGCATAATGGGATCTCATTCCGTTTTACATGTGATACATAGATGGGATCACATATCCCAGTAGTATCCTGTTGCATAATGGAACCCCGTTCTTGATCGAATCCTTTTCACACACTATTATCCCATTCGCATAAGGGAATCCCATGCTTTGTCGAATCCCTTAAGCCAAGGTGATCCCATATTTTGATGAGATAACATACCCCCATTGATCCCAAAAATCCATTTTTAGTTCAAATCTCTTCACCTGATCAGATCCCATACTTCGGTTTTCATTTATTTACACAGTATGATCCATTGCATTATTGGATCCCGTGGCCTGAGATATCTATTCTGGTTTTCGTACCTTTTCTACGTTTGATCCCGTTAACAGGCTGTATTACAAAGGTATATACTAGGGGACAGCCGAATATCCGGAATGCCGGATATCCGGAATGCCGGATATCTGACCAAATATCGGGATTTTCGCCACTATCCGATTCGGCAAATACCTATGCCAGATCCGAATAGTATCCGGATATCAATGTAGTAAAGAATTCTTACAATTAATTAAATTAATATTAATTAGTTTTTAAACAAATATATAAAAAGTATTTAAAAAAGTAAAAAAACAATAACAAAAATCAGTACATTTAACAAGAATTTTCTTCAAAAACACACAGTTTAACCGGTATTTACTAGAACTAGTAACTATATTTTATTTACATCTATAGCCATTAAATTATTTTCATTGTTATAGCTGATATAATTAATTTTATGTTAAAAAATAATAATTTTTAGTTAATTTGTAATTATTAGTTTATACTATAAACTATATAGTTAAACAGAAGCCATGGAAACTGGGACAGCTGAGAGTTGGCTTACGTTTTTTAATTTCTTTTTCATTGACTAGTACGTTGACAGTAGTCAATCTTTCACATACTTTCAATTCAGTATTCAAATTTAAACATTTTACATATATGATAATAAGTTATATCATTTTAATAATTCATTGTCCGTTGCACTTTAAATGGCAGTTACAATTGTCGATTTGATTTGCGAACTTAAAAATAAAAATGTTGCTTTTCTTACGTGTTATATCTTATTCAGTCTTATAATTTAAACACTCTAGTCTATTGTGAATATAATAATTATACAAAATAAGTTAAGTAACACATTAAGTTATACATTAAATTATTAATATATAACAATAATAAACAAATTAACAAGCGTTGACCCATTCAAATCTACTCAAAATGAAGTAAAAGAATCAATTTCAATACGAGAAAAATATATAAGTTAAACAGTTACAAGTATAGGATATTACTTTACTATCGTAAGATAACAAACTAAGTTAAATAACAGCATATTACTTAAAATTGTCTGATAAAAGAACAGTTTATTATGGTTCTTTTTTACACAGTCTGACTTGAAGTTACCTAAGAAATTGTTGACAAACATCTTTAAAGTATTCCAGGCTTCCAGTTTCAACTGTGGCCAATGTAGATGTTAACTCCTCATCTTTCATTACTTCATTGGATCTGCGGTCCAACAAAGATATCTGTCAGTCAACTTTGCTCACTTATGTGTGCACATTTTTCTGACAAATGTAGAAATCCAGAGCCAGTATGGTCCATACTCTTGACAAAAAGCTTTCATTAACCCGAGTTTTATATGGAGTGGTGGAAGGAGAACTCGATGTGCTTTATTACCTAAGGCTGTAACTTCCCTGGTGAAATCTCTTGATAGCCAAACTTTCTTGGCATAATGCTCAGAGTCTGCTCTGCTATCCCAGAGGCACGAAAAGACATGGACATTTTGCATACCCTCCTTAGAGCCCTAATATGATGGCTATGACCTTTAAGTCCGTGAGGAGTGGAAAGTTCTTGTAGATGGCCTATGCCCCAGACGGGGTAGAAAGCATAAGTAAGTAAAGTATCAACCACTTGTGCTGGTCATAATTCAAAGAACTGAGCAACTGTTCATGTTTTCATACGTCCTTTCAATGTTACACGAGTGTTCACTGGAAGTGATGATACTGTGTTTCCATTTAATGGAAGAACTGCTTTCCTACTGCACTTTGAAGAATCTCCACTGATTGTACATGCTCGTTCCAACAACATTCGTCCATGCAAAAATAGTAGTCTGTCACATGACTTGAAGGCTCACGCCAAATCATGGCACACCAATGAACAGCATACTTTTCATATATACTTTTCTTATATAGAATAAACCATGAAAATTTTTTTTGAGGGTTTTCTCAGAAACCTGAGGTGATACACACAAACGAAGCACACCAAAGTTTATAATTTTTAACAAGCTTTCAGAAATTCATAATGTTTTACTTGCAGTTTTTTGTTATAGACCAGTGTTATATGACTGATAAACAATAAGCTAAATTTTAAAAATGTGTCCCGTTAAAAAATAAATGTGTCCAGCAAAAAATAATCTAATAAATTTAATGAGTCTAGAATATTTTAGATTAAACCCAAATCAATTAAATGATAAGGCTAATATTATAAATGATAAGGCTAATATTATAAATGATAAGGCTAATATATATAAATGAAAGGCTAATATTATAAATGATAAGGCTAATATTATAAATGATGAGCTAATATAATTATAAATGATGAGGCTAATATTATAAATGATGAGGCTAATATTATAAATGATGAGGCTAATATTATAAATGATAAGGCTAATATTATAATGATGAGGCTAATATTATATTTAAAGTTGAACAAGTAATGGGGGTAAAGATTAAAACTTGTCCCCATAAAAAAGGCTAAAAAAACCCCAGAGATCTAGCAAAGATAAAATTAGAATATTCTAGAATATTTTAGAAAAGCCCTTAAAAAGTGAATAATATGAATATGACTACAATAAAATTAATAGACTATGTGTGGCGTCTGTCCGTCTACGAAAGTCATAGATTTATCTTTATTTTTGCAGCTCTTGGTGTAGCTGATGAGACCAATCCTTGAATGGCAGTCTCTTCTGCATGTCAAACACACCAATGCGGTGCGGAGAGTTGCCTGGCTTTCCTCCTCGCTCTTTTTTCTACCATTTCTGCCCTGGTTTGTTCCTCGCTTTTAGTGATCCTTCTTTCACTATAGCCCGCCACGTAGACCTATCCTCTGCCAGGTTTTCCCAGTTTTGTATGTCGACCTCTCCAGTAAAGATAAAGCCTTGGCGTATTAGGATAGAGAGCTAGCTGCTGCCCAAACAGCAGATCCCCCTCTCCACGCCAATGGTGGATCCAAGGGAACGACTAATGTCGATACGGCTTGGCATCATTCACGTTGCAGGAGCTGCCGGAATGCAATTTGTTCCAAAAGCAGACCGCCTTAGGTGCTCCATTTTCTGTCGGGGTTTACTCCCCTAGCCTTTCCCATGTGGGTATAGCCGCAAGGCAGCGGAGGTTTAGATTAAGAGTTTCCCTCTCCTAGATGAGCTACCCGACCATGGTTAACGAGTCTCATCTACCCGAAGCTACTGGTTTTGAGGCACCAATTGACCGCCTTCATCCCTTCTCCTGTTGGTAGAAACATGGTCCGCCTGGCTTTTGTGTGAAGCCACGCGTGAAGGCCAGGAGCTGGATTTTGGTTGACAGAGGCATTAAGAGACGCAAGCCTTTTAAGGCATTTGTAGCGGAGTGGATGCTTATCTTCCACTGGCAATGACAACCTTGGACCATTAATAGACTAATAGTATTAGTATTAGAACTAATTTGATATGATATGATTATGAAAATAATTTGGAAATAGAACATAGTATAAATTACCACGACTATAGTAATTTGTAAAAAAAATATCTTAACGTAACTTACCTTAAAAGTAAATTTTAATCGTGCTCTCAGTTCTTTGATTATTGTCACTGTGTAAATATATATATTTATTTAAACTTTTTGTATTTGTAATTTTTATTTGTAATCGTCATTTAAAAACAAATCCAAATTATAGTTGCATTCGATATTGGAATTTGAAATAAAGGGTAAATAATACCTGAAAATAAATTAAAATAGGCTTTCGGTCGTAACAAAATGATTGCAGGGCCTATAAACAATATAATTTGCAATGCCTGTCCGTGACGCTATGCGAGGTAACTCCCGATAAAAAAATGAAGATATAGGAGTAAAAATGTTGCTTGCGAGGTTTAAAAAAAGTGTTTCTGTTTCTAGCCATAAAATATTGTGATGTGACGTCATTATTTGAACTTTTATTAATTTGTGAAGGAAACGAAGTAGAGCCATGTGTTATTTGATGTGATTAATATTATTTTTTGTATTAAATGTCCGTTTTCTGTGTATGTGTCCATGTCAATATTACGTGCTTAATATAAATTTAATTTTCTTTATTAATATACTAGAAAAATACCCGCACTTTGTAGCGGGAGTGTGCTGACCCTTTATCCAAGTATCAGTTGCTGGTTATTACAATTTTTATTTGCCAAGTTAAATTTCAGATTCATCTATTTAGTTAAAATCTTATGAGAAACAGAGATATGCCATTTTACCGCGTGAGTTGTTTTCACTTAATGCAGTGCCTTTTAAAATAACATTACTATTTAAAAGATATGATTTATTAAATAATGATTCTTGTCGACCATAATAACTAAATTTACAATTTCATTCCCACTTGTACAAAATTAACATAACTTATAGGTTTTCCGAAAGAGCTCTACCACCCTCGTCACTCAAAAATGTAATATATAATTACGAATTTGCATCATATCACAATTGTAAGCTATATAATATTTGTAACCACGTCTATGAGATAAAGAACATGTGGCACTATCCCTTTAAAATGGCTAAAGCTAAGTGACTCATAGCGCAAATAAACAAAATTATAAATGTTCTTTCTAAAATACTTTTTTTAAAAAAACCGGTCTTATTAAAATGATATAAAAAAATGTGCACACAATATTTAAACAATATAGAAAGCTTGCCGCATAAAATAAAGTCTTGTTATAAAGTAAATGTACTGGACCAAAATAACTCCTCCTTTTGAAGCATTCATAATTGTTTAAACATGGAAATAATATTTAACATTTTTTATGTCTCTATATTTTACGATTTATATTTACGTTTTATCAGCAATGTGTAAAATTTCAAAAAGGAATTTTTTTTTGGTTCCCTATTTCGGATAAGGCATTATATTTTGTAAATTATATTCAATGCACACACATACACCAGATTTTATATCTGAAAAATTTAAAAAAAAAGAAGAAAAAAAAGATTCAACCGTCTGTTAATAAGCGCATCTTAAAATTGATTAAAAGGCAATTTTAGAAATGGCCTATGCTATTCTGAATACATAGGAATAACATAAAACATATTCAATTCGCAATTCATATTAATTAAGCGTTTTCAGGATCACTTCATTAAATTTAGTCAACTTTTGTTAATACGTTCGGTAGCGAAAATTTATAATGTATAGTGTATATAAAGCTTAAGTAAACAGTTTTAAAGTGTAAGTTTATTTGACATAGGCCATCACTTTCAACATAAAATAAACTCGCTACATCTATGGTTTTTAATTAAATGTCGAGTTATGAATTAAATTTTTAATAATCCCAATTTTATTCATTGCATGTAAAATATTAATACAATACATCGTGAAAATAATTTAAATAAAATAATTTAAACACATATGTAATATATAAATATGTATATATATCAGTTGATATTTTTATGTTTGTTTGTTTATATCCATTAAAAAACGCCACTGCTTTGTTGTCATTTTTCCAAAAGATCTCTGCCACTGTCGTCACTAAAAAAGCTCTTATATATTTACGACACTGCATCGTAACACAATTGTAATTAATACAATATTTGCAACAGCGTCTATGAGATAAAGATAATAAAGATAAATAAAGAAATTAGGCTATATTCCTAATTTTAAAAAAACAAACAAAACAAATCAATTTTATGTTAAAAACGCACGTGAAACCATGACAATAATTGATTTTAAAAATGGCCTATGTAAATCCATCATCAAAGGATGGAACACAACATATTCAATTCGCAATACAAAATAATTAAGCGTTTTCAGGATCACTTTATTTAGTTTAATCTACTTATGTTAATAGGTCCGGTAGCCTAAGTTTAAATAGTATAAGTGTATAGGTTATGTAAAAGGCAATAGCTTATGTAAAAGACAATCAAAATGTAAATGTTATATTAATAGGACACAGCTAAATTTAAGATGCGTACACGAAAATGTGCACACAGTAAACAGGCGATAAAAGATTTTAGAACGCGCACCGCTAAAATTGAAGCCTTGAAAAAAATACTGACACAATTATTACATAATTATGTTTTTATTAAATGTCGAGTTATGGAACAGAAAATAATTAAAACAAATTCGCAATTAAATTTAAACGTGTAAACAATTAAATCTAATGCATCGTGTGGCAGTTGTAATTAAATATGTGTACGTGTCTATCTAATATATAGAAAGTAACAGTAAAGAAAATGACAATTCTTTGTACTACACAGCTCAAATTATGTAGCGTACACGAAAATGTGCGCACCGTAATTAGACATTATAATATTTTTTGAATGTGCACCGCTGAAAATAAAGTATTGGGGAAAAAAAAACGTCACCAAAAGTAACTCGCTTTGAATGGTATTTGAACGTCCGCGTAAATTTGTTCAATACAGAAATGAGGTTACATTTTTTATTCTTTGTGTCTGCATTTTCTGATTACTTAATTTACGGCATTCGGGCAAAAAGGACAATTACAAAAACTAACTTAAAACCACCTTCAGGGTAAAAGGAACCGTTCTGCCAAATTTGGTATCCGTCCGTCATTTGGTTTTTCCATGATTGTCTAACAGAAAGTCGAAAAGTGAAACATACAAACATACAAACACCAACTGAGCTTTATATATTAGATAAAATTCGTTTTTGTGTTTATGAAGTTTACAATTGGTTGTCGTTTGGTTGTCAAGTTTCGATGCGTTTTGAACTACAAAGCCATTATTTATTACTGCAAATGAAATTTGCCAACTTATGCTTCAGTTTAGTGTTTGTTTTTCTTTTAAATACTTTGAGATTGCATATTTAAAAATCGGACTCCTCCCCACAAAAGTTTTTTTTAATTGTTATTTACATGTAATATTTTAATGCGTCTTAGACTAGTTTGGAATGAAAAATCTTTGCTTTTAATATAGAACTGGAAGGGGTGCTGACTTGACAATAATGAAAACGTTTATTAGAATTCCTAAAACGTGCATATTAAATTTTATATACGATTACCTGAAGATAATGTAATATTTTCTTTTATCCAGTGATTAACTTTACTTCAAATGTTTCATGCAAAATAAATAGTTCATTGTTATTCATATTTGTAAATAGTTACAATTTTTTATTTACATGCTTTTGATAATGTAAAGGTAATAATGTATGGGCCAATGGGCGCATAAACTGACAAGTCATAATAGATCTTGAAAAGGTGCTGACTTGACAATAAAAAAACCGTTTATGTGAATTACTAACACGTTTATATTAAATTGTAAATATGATTAACAGTTGATAATTTAATATTTTCTGGTATCCTGTGACAAACTTTGCTTACTACGTTTCATGCAAAATGAATAGTTCTTTGTTATTAACATGTGTAAAAATTACATTTTATTTTTTTACATGTTTTGGTAATGTTGTGGTAATAATGAATGGACAAATGGGCGAATAAACTGACAACTCATAATCATCAATGAAGCTTAAACTGCTTCAAATCACAGATGTGCTTGATGTGGATCACTTTACAGTCACATAATTTATTTTTAAGGCACTGTGCTGTATTATTGGTGCACTCATAATTGGTGCGCACTATTCAATGCCGCAAGTTAACGTCCGGCTGACTCCTCAGCAATATTTGTTAATACTGTACTTCGAACTTCAAACTTCTTTGCTGTAATATCACCTTATGCTGTGTGTAATTCACTATGTATTTACTATTATCCTGATTATATCATTATTATTCATGCAAACTTATATAACGCGAAGCTTAAGCTTGGAGGTTTTCTCATAGCACACATTCGTATATATAATCAAAATATATACTCTGCTATATCCGTTCGTAAAGCTAGATTTTAGAAAGTGCACCGCTAAAAAAATAACGCTGAATTAAATACTGAAAAGAAAAAAAAACAGAAAAACCGCTATTTTCAAACGTCCGCATAAAATTGTTCAATATGGAAAAGATATTTAATTTTTCTCTCTTGGTCTCTACATTTTCTGATTGTTTACTATGCGGCTTTCAGGCAAAAGGGACAATTACAAAAACTGAAATTTTGAAAACTTCCGTCGTTTTTGATGGGTAATACACTAGTTTATACATATTTACACAACTTTAAGTGGTTCCAATTCTTATTCAGTTCTAGAAAATAAAATGAATTTAAAAGCTCAATATTTGTTTCCATTTCGAGAAAAGTATTGAATGAAATAGGAACAATAACTCTTGGTTCATTAAAATGATTATTAAAATTTTCATTCGCAATTTAAATTATATAATAATTAAAAAATAAAATGGGCCCCGGTCCCAAACGGCGACTGATGTAAAGTTAAAAAACCCCTCTAGATTTTGACCTGCATAATGATGGATATATGTGCCAAGTTTGGTTGAGATCCATCAATCCATGTAAAAACGTATGCTTAACAATTGAAAGCAGACCCACCCTACGTACATACGCAAACAAACAAAGTTTGATTTATTTATATATATATATATATAGATATATGATTACAATACTGTATGGATGATTCTCAGAAGATTAAGTACTTTCCTGAATGTTATTTGGGCTGTTCCTGTGGAACTGGGTCTGCCAGCTGTTTTATAGGCTAAGTCTATTATAGTTACTAAGATTTGATGATTTTTTTTCTTTAGTGTTACTGAAACTTAATGATTTTTTTCAGGTGTTAAAAAGTCTGAATGTTGTTTATTGTTAATGAGAATTAATGTTGTTTTTTTGGAAACACTGGTTTGTGTATGTATTAATCTTATTGTTTGTTTTCCCTCAGTTGGTGTATGTATAAATCTTATTGTGTGTTTCCCTCAGTTGGCATATGCATTAAGGTTAAAACCGCTTGTTTTTGAGGACCAGTTAACCGTTTGAAAGAACAATGGTTAAAGATTAACAATCTTGATATACATATATCGTATTGTTTCCCTCCCTCAGTTGGTGTATGTATAGTTTCCCTCAGTTGGTGTATGTATAGTTTCCCTCAGTTGGTGTATGTATAAATCTTATTGTTTGTTTCCCTCCAACCAGATCCCAATGTGGACATATCCTCACTTGAAATCCCAGTCAATTCCATCGCAACCTTGTTGAAAAGTTTCTTCAGTGATCTCAGTGAACCCTTGATACCTGAGAAGTTGTGTGATGAGCTCATGGAGGCAGCGGGTAGGTGTACACCCCAACCCTTTTCTCCCTGTCCCCCCTCATCTCCCTATCCCCCCATCTCCCTGTGCCCCCTAATCTCCCTGTGCCCCCTCATCTCCCTGTCCCCCCTCATCTCCCTGTCCCCCCTCATCTCCCTGTCCCCCCTCATCTCCCTGTTGCCCCCTCATCTCCCTGTGCCCCCTCATCTCCCTGTCCCCCCTCATCTCCCTGTCCCCCCTCATCTCCCTGTCCCCCCTCATCTCCCTGCCCCCCTCATCTCCCTGTTCCCCCCCCATCTCCCTATCCCCCCCCCATCTCCCTATCCCCCCCCCATCTCCCTGCCCCCCTCATCTCCCTGTCCCCCTTCATCTCCCTGCCCCCCCTCATCTCCCTGTCCCCCCTCATCTCCCTGTCCCCCGCGTCTCCCTGTCCCCCGCGTCTCCCTGTTCCCCCTCATCTCCCTGTTCCCCCTCATCTCCTTATCCCCCCTCATCTCCCTGTCCCCCTTGTCTCCCGGCCCCCCTCATCTCTCTGCACCCTCCCCCCTTTAATTCCTTAAAAGTTGTGTGATGAGCTCATGGAGGCAGCCGGTATGTGGACACCCCAACTCTCTTCTCCCTGCTCCCCCCCCCCAAATCTAACTGCTACAATCACTGTTCACCCTCCCAATAAAAGAACAATTGTTTTAAAATGTTTTTAAAAAGTGAATATAAATTTTAGGTAGATAATTCAAACAGAATTTTTTTATTTACAAAAAGTAAACAATTGCTTTTGAACAATGGTAATATTTTGAAAGTAAGAAATATTGCCAGTCTCTGAGAAGGTATGAATGAAAATACCATTGTAAAATATTTGTTAGTGTACAGATGTTTTTAGAGTTATCTTTGTTTGACCAACTTGCTGCCATGAGATGACACATGTTTACTTTGTTTGACCTACTTGCTGCCATGAGATGACACATGTTTAATTTGTTTGACCTACTTGCTGCTATGAGATGACACATGTTTACTTTGTTTGACCTACTTGCTGCTATGATATGACACATGTTTACTTTGTTTGACCTACTTGCTGCTATGATACGGCACATGTTTACTTTGTTTGACCTACTTGCTGCTATGAGATGACACATGTTTACTTAGTTTGACCAACTTGCTGTCATGAGATGACACATGTTTACTTTGTTTGACCTACTTGCTGCTATGATATGGCACATGTTTACTTTGTTTGACCTACTTGCTGCTATGAAATGACACATGTTTACTTTGTCACAGAAATGACAGACAAAAGCAGCAGACTCATCATGTTGAGGGGGGTCATTAAAAAACTACCACAGCAAAACTTTGAGGTTTTAAAGTACATCATTTCTCACCTGTATAAGTAAGTGCTGTTTCTTTTCTCACCTGTATGAGTAAGTGCTGTTTCATCTCTCACCTTTATAAATATGTGCTGTTTCATTTCTCACCTGTATAAATCAGTGCTGTTTTATTTCTTTAAACGTTCCCAGAGGAACTAACCTAATGTTTAAATTCTTCAAATTGTAAAATTTTGTCTTGATTACAATATTTGTAAACACTTCAACAATGAAAATGAAGATGTTCAGGGTAATGTTTAAAATAATGATTGGTATCAATTAAAGAAAGTACAACGTTGAGCATTTCTGTTACACTTGGTATGGTGTAAGTAGGGAATAAAATGAGATAAGAGTCATCATAACACTGTGGACGAATTAAGACAGTTTTAAAGTCCAACTTGTGTTTATATTCCCATGTATCTTGTGATGGACTTGGCTGAACCCAGTGTTATAGGGCCTTTAAATTGATGAGATACAATATTCCCATGTGTCTTGTGATGGATTTGGCTGATCCCAGTGTTATAGGGCCTTTAAATTGATGAAATACAATATTCCCATGTGTCTTGTGATGGACTTGGCTGAACCCAGTGTTATAGGGCCTTTAAATTGATGAGATACAATATTCCCATTTGTCTTGTGATGGATTTGGCTGATCCCAGTGTTATAGGGCCTTTAAATTGATGAGATACAATATTCCCATGTGTCTTGTGATGGATTTGGCTGATCCCAGTGTTATAGGGCCTTTAAATTGATGAGATACAATATTCCCATGTGTCTTGTGATGGATTTGGCTGATCCCAGTGTTATAGGGCCTTTAAATTGATGAGATACAATATTCCCATGTGTCTTGTGATGGATTTGGCTGATCCCAGTGTTATAGGGCCTTTAAATTGATGAGATACAATATTCCCATGTGTCTTGTGATGGACTTGGCTGATCCCAGTGTTATAGGGCCTTTAAATTGACGAGATACAATATTCCCATGTGTCTTGTGATGGATTTGGCTGATCCCAGTGTTATAGGGCCTTTAAATTGATGAGATACAATATTCCCATGTGTCTTGTGATGGACTTGGCTGAACCCAGTGTTATAGGGCCTTTAAATTGATGAGATACAATATTCCCATGTGTCTTGTGATGGATTTGGCTGATCCCAGTGTTATAGGGCCTTTAAATTGATGAAATACAAATGAACAATATTTTACAATTATTTTTTCTTCCTCTTTTCATCAGAGTGGCACAAAATCAAGAATTTAACAGCATGAACAGCAGAAACCTGGCCAAGTGCTGGTGGCCGACCCTGATCAGGCTTCAGTTCAAGAGCTACGAGAAGCTGATCCAGGGCTCACAGGTTCCTGAGGACATAGTCCAAAATTTAATTGAGCAGTGTCCATTCTTTTTTCATGGTGGTAATGAAGTATGACAAGACCTCCAGCAGCAACTCTTTGTTTCTCATGTCGGCAGGAGGATTTTTAACACAGTCTTTGACCTGGCAATTAGTTGACTGTTTCTGGTTGATAGAGGCAGGCTGACTGCTGCTAATAGTAACAGCCTGATGATGTGCTGAAATTGATAGTCGAGCTGCTGCTGATGCTAGCGACAGCCAAATGTTAGATATAGTGACAGCGGGACTGCTAATTCTTGTGACAATCGGGCTGCTACTAATAGAGTTTGTCAGATGGCTTCTGATAGTAACAGCCATACATTTGTCAGCCAGGGGTTGTAGACACCTTAGATTGGATCATCTGGAAGCTGACCATTTAAATACTGTATTTGTAGAATAAAATTATAGAAGGTGCTCCAAGTGAAATCAAACGTTTGATGAATACGTCCACAAATCATGGGAAGGGGCGGCCTTAGCAGTATGCTGGGCAAGTGTCACATGTGGGGCATTGGGCAAGTGTCACATGTGGGGCATTGGGCAAGTGTCACATGTGGGGCATTGGGCAAGTGTCACATGTGGGGCATTGGGCAAGTGTCACATGTGGGGCATGGGGCAAGTGTCACATGTGGGGCATTGGGCAAGTGTGGGTCTTACATGTGTGGACTTTATACTGTTTAAAAAATGTCATATCACAAGGCCTGATCAGGCACAAGGCCCCTAAGACATGGGCCACTGGACCTACTTGCCACCCCATGAGGCCCATAAAGGCATGGGGCCACTGGCCCTACTTGCCACACCCTGAGGCCACCTCTGCTTGCAGGGTTCTAGTAACTTAATGAAACTCTGCAACAGCTCAATTTTCTCAGCTGTTTTGGCTTTCTGAGTAGAAATATTTCAAAGTATTAAAACTCACTTCTAATCATAATTGTATATAGTACTTATGTTGTGAAACAACAAGCAAATATTTTAAAATTTATACTTAAGAACTTCTCTCATAATAAACAAGACAATGGTTTCAATAACCCATTGCGTACCAATGGTTCTATCAGTATCTGGAACATAATATATATATACCTGCAACAATCTCAGTGATTGCTGATGATATTTGAATGTTTTTTGTCTTGGTTTTTAATAATTTTTTCCTTCTGTTTTAAAGTATTTACTGAGTAATGCCAGTGAAACAGTTGGAATCTTTGTTTATCTCCCTTGCTTATGCTCAAATTTGCTGTGCCACCATGGGCCACCAGTATATCATGTTGTGAGCCATGGGCCACCATTAAATCATGTTGTGAGCCATGGGCCACCAGTATATCATGTTGTGAGCCATGTCAATAGACAAGACCATTTGATGCTGTTGTGAACAATTTCCATCATCATTCTCTCTTGTATTATTTTGTTTTTAAACCTAGAATAATTGTGTTATTCTATTGTTGTGATTGTCTTATGTGATATCCCTGAGTTTAAACATTCGTCGGATGGAAAGCAAGTTTTATTATTTTTATCTTCCCTTTTCATAGCCCTCTAGAAAACTTAAATTGTCCCAAAACTTTATTTTCATTGACAACACTTCAAGTTGTTGTTTTTTTGTTGTTAAAAAGGGGGTAATGTGAACATTTAAGCATGCTGATCTGCAAATTTTATTTGATTATTCAGTACTTAGATTTGAAAGTTTACTTAGATTTGAAAGTTTACTTAGATTTGAAAGTTTACTTAGATTTGAAAGTTTACTTAGATTTGAAAGTTTACTTAGATTTGAAAGTTTACTTAGATTTGAAAGTTTACTTAGATTTGAAAGTTTACTTAGATTTGACCAACTTTTGAGTTGATCATAGTTAAGATTAAATTTGGCAGAAGTGGCAGAAAGTTCATTTTCAAAATAGGCTCTCTGTCCCAATACACTGCTCTTTGAGAGCAACATAAGCTCTGTATCCCAATACACTGCTCTTTGAGAGGAAAATAGGCTCTCTATCCCAATACACTGCTCTTTGAGAGGAACATAAGCTCTCTATCCCAAAACACTGCTCTTTGAGAGGAACATAAGCTCTCTATCCCAATACACTGCTCTTTGAGATCAAAATAAGCTCTCTATCCCAATACACTGCTCTTTGAGATCAAAATAAGCTCTCTATCCCAATACACTGCTCTTTGAGATCAAAATAAGCTCTCTATCCCAATACACTGCTCTTTGAGAGCAAAATCTGAGAAATTGTTTTATAAAAGTTGAGGTGGGCATTAGATGTCATAGTGTAAAGATTGCTCACCAAAAGTTAGATGCAGCCAACTGGTCTTTTTGAGAATTTTATGTGAGGTGGTTTAAATGATAATTGAGTTTCTTGCTTTAAACTAATAAGAATATAATATGTTGACCATTTGACGGCAAAGGCTTTCACTAAACTTTGTACCTACCGCTGTGTGACAGTATGTTATTATCCTCGTTTATGTAAGAACTTTGTCAATTTGATGTTTAATTCATAAGTAAGTTTGTAATCTTTGGTTGTGAATTAAAACATTTTTTAAAAAAAAGGCCAAACTTGATGACACAATAAAATAATGTTTTCCTAGTTCACTCAAATCATTTTAGATAATCTTGTTGTTACAACCATTTCTTCTCAGGAATAGTTAGAAACTTTTTAAATAAATGTATTTTCTACCAAACAAAGTTTATTAAGATATAAAAAGATGTTTACATGTGGATTGAGCCTGAGCTACTATTTATTACGATACTTTTACTTTGCACAATGAAACCCAATCTAAATTAATTTAGTTAAAAAAGAAAGCTCTTATAGTTGCAAAGCTGTATTGACCCTCTCATCTGGCATTTCAAACGTTAGCAGCCACTGAGTCTTGGGTGTTACAGAGATCTCTGCCTCTTCACTTTAAAAAAATTATTTTAGAGTTTAGTGCATTTCTTATTAGCTGAGAACAAGTCACATAAGACCCCCAAAAATATCTGTGCCTAGTGTTGTCAGTCTTCTTATTATTCTTTAGGTCTTTTTGTAATGTACAAACAAATGTTGCTTTCATCAACCACTGTTAGTTCTTGTTATTTAGAATATATGTGCATGCTTGAAAGGAACTCGAGCAGTTGTGTCAGTGGTTCTCATGCCAATATAAAATACCTCACATTTGAACTGACACCAGACTGTCAACAAATGGTGTGGGCCCAATCACAATCTTAAGACAACCGATGGTGTGTGCCCAATCACAATCTTAAGATTTTTTTTTAATTTAAAATGTGATTTTTTAATTTTTCACCTTAAAAAAATTGATATATTTTATAGCTTTTCTTAAGATGTTCCATAAAAAAGCCACTTTTATAAAAAAACTTATTATTATTGTATTAAAGCTAACTGTAGAATCATCATATAAATGACATCATCACATGACAGTTCCAGTCCAAGCAGATATTAAATCCACACTTCAATGATTGTCACCTGGGATTTTTACAAGTATTTTTTGCAATAAAACTATTGTTAATTAATTGCCTCACTGTATGTGAAAATATTGATGTGTTTTACTTGTGAATCATTGAGAATAACTCTGGATATTGTGACAAAGTTTAGCATTCTCCTTTCATTGACCACAACCAGTCAGCAATGTTTTATCCTAGAATTTACAAAGATTCAATTTTATTGAAAAGTAGTTAACAAAAAATACAAATCTTAAATTATTATATCTTTATTGCTTTTAAAAATAATATATTAGATTGTTGCATGTTTTGAGAAATGTTATCTTTGTTGAATATCAATGGCTTGATTGTTATCTATGCTCTATACCATTAATTTAAGTCAACATCTGGAGCAGTCATAGTCTTTGTAAAAATTAACATCTAACTTACCTTATACAGTGTTTTGATCTGGGTCATTCAAAATAGACTAAAACAAGTTGAAGAAGATTCAACAATTTTTAAATGTAATGAAGTAAAACATTGTAATTTTTTCTGAATTATAATTGTACATTTGTCAAGAAACTGTCTTTAAAATGTTGAATTAGTGACAACTCATCCCCATAAAAAGGTTGAATTAGTGACAACTCATCCCTATAAAAAGGTTGAATTAGTGACAACTCATCCCTATAAAAATGTCATTGAAGTTTTTCACATAAGGCTTGGGGAAAAGCAGCCATCTTTAAATCTCAGGAAATTAAAGCAAGGACCAATTGATTTCAGTGTCAGGAGAACATTCATGTTTATTCACTTTCAAGAGAATTTAGGAATAGTCTCACGAATATTTTAACCCAAATGAAGAAATACTTGCACAGTCCTAAGTGGGTGAAAAATGGTGTAGCATTTGTTGTAGAGCCATTTTAGCAGGCTGATAAAGTTTATGAAAAGTTAATCATTTTTAGAAATGGGTAACTGCAGTGGCTCAGTCACTGTGACAGATATAGACAGCTAAAGCTCACAAGGGGATTGTTATGTTCTTTTTTTTTACCTTGCACATCTACAAAAGTCTAACATTGGCTGTCATTGTCAGGTGTCCTGTCTGCATCAGTCTTGTACTTGTATACAGGGTGAAATTGTGGGAATCATTTCATGGCATAATACAAGTAATTGATCAGTTGTACAGTGAGTGATCCATTACAACATCAGCTGTACAGTGATCCATTACAACATCAGCTGTACAGTGATCCATTACAACATCAGCTGTACAGTGATCCATTACAACATCAGCTGTACAGTGATCCATTACAACATCAGCTACTCATTGTTTAGAATGTCAAATCGTGTAATAGTAAATAGAATTGTGTTAATCAAACCATTATCTGTCTCATACACACATTACCTATCCCTTCTTTAATGACCTGGAATACCAGTGGAAGACAAGCCTGATTGAGCCAGCTTGAATTTCAGGTTCCTCACACAAATTTTTAATAAATTTGTACATTTTGCCATGAGTAAACTAAAGAAAAACAAATGGCCATGAAGAAGTATCTTTGATAAAATGTGTTCTAGTGTAAAGACTTCCTTCCATACAGTAATGTAGTAGCACCAGTAAGCTTAAAGATGATGGTACACTTGTATTCAGGGCTCAAGAATTACTTTATTTGACAGTTTTTGGCTTTACAAAAATGACAAATGAAATGAACACACCCGATGTCATGCTACAAACATCTGACAGATGCATTTCAAATTTAAAGTAAATAAAATTCTTTTAGCAACTTTTTTTTTAAAGTCCTAAATTTCTGAAAGGATATTTTAGAAATGTTTATGTTCAGTTGTGCAAATTCTTAAAATATTTTTTTAGAGATTAGAAATCCTCTAAGCTAAACAGCACAAGCTTCCAAAAATCATGTTCAAAAGTATAGGACTGAAAGTAAATGAAAATAATTTAGTTTATAATTAGTCTGATAGACTTAGTAGTACTACTTTGTTGTTAGAAAAATTTCTATGACTTTCATTCAGTTTAAATGCATATGTGAACTTACAGAGAGAATCACATTGTATACATTAACCGGTACATTTGAATTTGTTTTACAAACTATAACAAGCAACAGTTTTAATATGAGGGTTCATTTAAAACACAATTCATAAAATATTGAAAAATGTAAATCAAAAACGAATAGCAGAAAATCTGTACAAAGATGAAAGTTGGGGATCTTTATATTTTTTACTTCCACAATTAATCCTATTTATTTGTCTGGGATTTTACTATCATGCAGCATGTCACTAAACACGAAGTTTAGAAATTAACTTTTTGAGATAAAATACTTGATATTAATTAAGAACCAGGTGTAGGGGCGGGGGACGATTTGTAGTACAAGTGAGCAATCAAATATTTTCTTAGAAATTTTAATTATAATGCCACTTATGAATAAATACTTTCAAATATTTCAAGTATATCATTCTCATTACAGGTTAACATCCTCATGTTGTTTTTGTTAACATCCTCATGTTGTTTTTGTTAACATCCTCATGTTGTTTTTGTTAACATACTCATGTTGTTTTTGTTAACATCCTCATGTTGTTTTTGTTAACATCCTCATGTTGTTTTTGTTAACATCCTCATGTTGTTTTTGTTAACATCCTCATGTTGTTTTTGTTAACATCCTCATGTTGTTTTTGTTAACATCCTCATGTTGTTTTTGTTAACATCCTCATGTTGTTTTTGTTAACATCCTCATGTTGTTTTTGTTAACATCCTCATGTTGTTTTTGTTAACATCCTCATGTTGTTTTTGTTAACATCCTCATGTTGTTTTTGTTAATATCCTCATGTTGTTTTTGTTAACATCCTCATGTTGTTTTTGTTAACATCCTCATGTTGTTTTTGTTAACATCCTCATGTTGTTTTTGTTAACATCCTCATGTTGTTTTTGTTAACATCCTCATGTTGTTTTTGTTAACATCCTCATGTTGTTTTTGTTAACATCCTCATGTTGTTTTTGTTAACATCCTCATGTTGTTTTTGTTTCCCTCGAAATTTTCATAAGAGTTCAGGAAAGATTTTGTGAGATTTGTACTTCCGTGATCTCATCCTCTCAACTTGATTCTGTCAACACCCTCTACCATTGCTATATATTTGATTCTGTCAACAGCCTCTACCATTGCTATATATTTGATTCTGTCAACAGCCTCTACCATTGCTATATATTTGATTCTGTCAACAGCCTCTTGGCATGTTACCATTGCTATTTTTTTTCAGAGTTTAATTTAAGAGGATATATACCACTCTCCAAGGTCACACATTTTCAAAAACACGTTTTTGTGTTAGGGATTTTATTTTATTTTTTTAATATTCAAAATGTCAAAAATAAACTAATTAAAAGAAGCACAAATGTAAACTGTTCCAATACTTGATGGAAGATTGTGTTCAATCAAAAATTAAAATGTACAAAATGCCTTGTAGATAACTGATTGTAAATAGATGTTTCCTATTTTGTTTATGTTGAGACTGTGACTTGTTAGTATTGTAGCTGCATTTGTTATGCTAAATTGACTAATTTTTTGGGCAGCCGCTTAATCAGTGACTCGGCATAGTGACATTTTACTGCACATTTTTTATATCTCTGATTTAAATTAAATGTATTTTTTGTTAAGTTCATGTTGACTTTAATTTTTAAAAAATTTTGCCATAATTTTAAATTAGATTGGAAGTTGGAAGTACATTTCATATATTTTATTGGAGGCAAATTATTTTTGTTCCATCACTGCTTGTAAAAAATATTATTTTTAAATTTTAAGTAATTAGTCCAGAAAAAGAATGATTGTTTTTTAGTGTAAAATTTTACTGTTTCTACTAATTAAGAACTGATTTTTTAAAAAAAACTTATACAAGCAGGGATGTAACTCAAATGTGTGCTGATGGTTATTCCCCCCCCCCTTTTTTTCCACCAGCAAGTACATGCCACCTCTAGCAGTGTTTCAAAGGGGACTTAGTAATAATTGATATAAAATCTTATTTCCTGGAATGCTTAAGCAGTATTGCACTTATTTGAGCATAGAAAATATAGAAAACCTTTACCTTTCTGTGTCTTTTGATATAGAACTAGACATAACACCACTCACCTCTGAGTAACATACTGTGATCAGCCCCCTTTAAATAAAATATAGAACTAGACATAACTCCACTCACCTCTGAGGAACATAATGTGACTAGCCCCCCTTTAAATAAAAATCCCCCTTGTTATTTACTTCACTGTTTTGATGTGCAGCGTAATGACTCCTCTGACAAATTTAAACAAACAAAAAAATCAGCCTGACCCAAAACCACAAAAGCTGATTTTTTTAACATGACCAGTGTTAGTAAAAAGTTATTTTACTATAGAATGGAGTGAGCGAATAAGTCTTCTAGGGTTTAGCTGTCTTTGTGGTATACTAAACAGTCTAGTCAGCAAGCAAGCCTGTCACTGGATATTAACATTTGTTTTTTCCCATCAAATATTGTGTGTCAGTGTCAGGTGTCTTATCAAGTTGTGGAATACTTGATCATTACAAGCTTTCTGTAAGCTTAACGACAAACCAATGTATTTTGGTGTACGACCCATTTGTGTACACTGCATATTGTGTGCAATCTTATTATGGCAGTTTTGTTTCATGTAACCATGCAGATACTTAATTATTAAAACTGATTTTTGAAAAAAGTAGAAGCTGATATTGTTTGAGTTTCAGAGATGAGCCATTCATGTTAAAACTAAATGTAAGTCATTTTGAACATCCCACATACTTTTTAACGCTGATACCGATCATGAATATTGAACATTGATTCAAGTGTTAGTTTGTGCATTTTTTATTAATTTTTTTGTCCAGTGCTCAAAGTAAGAATATTAAGAAAATCCTAGATAAACATTTGTTTCAATGAATGATAAAACTTTATAAAATTAATATTTACATTTTTGTCTACTGAGATTAAAAACAGCTTTACTTTTATAATGTTTAATATTAAGTAATAAATCTGACCATTTTGATTAGTGGTCTTGAGCCCACTCCACATACAGGAACTAGCACACACAAAAACTCAAGATTGCGTGGGTGTAGGCCTATCTCTATATTTATACAAGTGAGATGATGGCAGAGTAGCAGATGCTGGGACCCACATTGAAATTCTTGTGTACATTAGTACTGTCACTGTTACTGTTACTGTCACTGTTACCGTCACTGTAACAGGGTTTTGGGATCCCTCATCTAATGGATGGCTTTTTAAATTTTTATGTTGTTGCTCATTGTTGAAGAAATAAGTAATAATGTCTCTTGATCACATTTTGTTGATCACATTTTGTTTGACCTTTTTCAGATCTTGGCTTATGTCGCCTTTGTCAGATGATTAATTGGATCAATAATTGTACTTATTATTTGACTATGTGGGTTATAGTTGTTGTTTGCTATCAATTTTTAACTACATTTTGTTTGGTCACTCTCATTGTCATCCGTTAATGGCCAGCCTTACCTTTCAGCCCTGTCACAAAGATAAAATACAAGAAGAAAAAACATTTTGTTTCAAAAATTCTTGTTTTGGACTTGGTTCCTTGAATGTGTGTTGTGTTAGTTGTTGATTATTGTTGAATGAGAATGTATCAAATAGTCTTACATTCTAACTCTATGCAGCATCACTGAACCGGGGAGTTCAGGCAGTATATACTATAAGGCTGTAACTTATTCACAGTATACGTTATAGCTGTTTTTAAAGAAAGAATTATCAAGGGAGATAAAAAAAATAATATTTAAAAGGAAATAAGGGAATACTTGTTAAAAATTTTCTAATAAAAAATTTAAACTTTAATTTCAGATTATCTTTGCTCTACCACACCGATGTATAAATATTCTGAAGTGCAAAATTATTATTAATAGAATTAATTAGAAGCCATGTGACAGTTACTTTCAGTTTTAAACTAGCCTTACTAGCATTGACGTTTGTTTGGAGCCAATGTGACGTTCCTTCTATCAGTATAACTAATTGAGGCTTACTGATCTTATAAAAATACTTCTAAAAGAACCCCCCCCCCATATTATTTTAAATCATACTGGGCAATTATAAAATTTACAAACATAAATAACTACTAGTATTGTAAGCTCATAAGTATAAGCTCTCCTTATTAAAATACTAGACTGCATATTATCATGCTATCCTAAAAAGGTCATTTTCGTCCCCTCAGACCGAGCCTCACTGCTTATGGTGTTAAGTCTATACATATACTTTGAATGGGAGTTGGCGGAATTTCCCCACTTTCACTTCGTGTTCCATTACAAATGTTTGATGTCTTTGCTGGGTTCCTAGTGAATAATGCAACTGGAAATTGGAACCATAGCATCAATGGTATTTTATGATATCGACAAATAATCAACCTGAGTGGGATGACAATGTTAGTGTTTGGGGGCATGGGCCCCCCCCCCTTTACATTTGAGAAAAAAATGTCATAAAGTTGTTACAATAAAAACTGAACTAACTTTCCTGAAAGTTTATTACATGGAAGACAGTTTACATTTATCAAACATAAAAAAGAATTATATCTGCAAGTATAACTGATTACAATACTGATTGTTCTAAATATTCCAGTTGATTAACAATTTCTGTAACATTTTCAGCAAAAATCCGCAAGCGTTTATATTTATGTGACCATCTAGTTTCACATTCAAAGGAACATTTAGAATAAGTTTTCTTTTACTGATTACTTTCTCGGAAAAACACTATAATTGACTTAATTGCTCCTATTGTGTTTCTTACACATTCACATTATTTAAATCGTTCACAACAAGATTTAGTTTATGTGAACTGCAATGTACAAATGCTGCTTTTGGGTATTTTTTTCGAATTATTGCTTGGACTCCTCCTTCTTTACCTGCCATTGTAGAACATCCGTAGTATCCTTGACCAACAAGCTTTGTCATATTTAATCAAAATTCTAATGAATTATTGATGGTGTTGGTTAAACCTTCAGCTGTTCTATTGACAATTGGAATATATCCCAGGAATTCTTCTGTGACCATCATTTTCCCATTTTATTCTTTGACAAATCTAAAACCAAGTGACATCTGCTCAATGCCTGAAATGTCATTTTTCTCGTCGGCAAGTATAGAAAATGCAACTGAATTATTTGTTTCACGAACAATGTCTTCACGAAAGAGAGACCCACAAATTTCGATAATAGTGTTTTGCGTAGTTGCCGAGATACACTCAGCGGCATGGGCGTCGCTAGGAATTTTTCCAGGGGGGGGCAAAAAAACGCCACAAAATCTTCTAATAACGGCATTTCGGAATCCCGCGATTGGTCTACTATTCGATTTTTAAAATTCGATTTTTTTTTAGCCAGTAAAAAAATGTCTGATATCCATCCTTGGTAATCCTGCAGTTTCTAAACGTAGATTATTTCACAGCAAATTCAATTTTCTCGTGAGAACTTTAGTTTTTAATTTATTAAATGCATTAATAAATGTTGTATTTTAGCTATTGCAACACTAATTTGTAAGTCTTATTAATTTCTAAGGCTTTTTTCGACCCTTATTTTATACTGAACTTGAATTTAATTGAAAATTGTACCTGAATGGCATTATCAGTTAAAATTTAAAAAATTGATGTTTTTTTGCCCCCCCCTGGATAAATTCCTAGCGACGCCCATGTTTGGGGGAAGGGTTTGATATCGGGGTCAGATTTCGTTTGGAGGTGGGGGAAACTGGAGGGGTGAAAATTTGTGAGACTTTACATAAAAAGTGACTTTGTTGAAACAAATTGCGATGTTAATACTCAATTTTTACATGTCATTTATTTTTACACATTATTTACAGAAAAGGTTTATATTTTCCTAGACGCCCCGCGGCGTAGCATACGCCGCAGACTTGCTCATGGAGAGTACTTTTACCCCTTTAATGCACTTTTTTAGGCTTTTTCAAAAGCCCAACTAACTTGTCCTTGTTTGATCAATACGAAATATTAAACTTTCTGAAATGCACACAAAGTATTTTATAATAGGGGTTGTAGGGCGCCTATGGCGCCCCCTTTGTTTTTTGATGTTATAATTAACCATCATCAAATCCTCTTTTTACATTGTTCCCTTTTTACAAATTAAAATATCAGCGAAAACAATGACGTCATATAATTTTTTTTACAGTGCATATTTAATTTGCACACCTTTTGATGCATTGGTGCAGTAATTTGGTGCGCTGCTTTCTAAAATTAGTATCTGTTGCACATGCAGATTCTTGTTGCCTCGCAGGGTTTGACCACGAAGAGAATTATATATATATAGAGAGAGATTCTTTGTAAAAACTATGCAATTAACCCTTGGTATGCGAGGGCCTGACCAAGTAACAAGACGCTACGGAAGAGAATAATTAGGTTATATGTTCTTTGACAGTTGTGACAGTTTATGTGGAAATACAACTACAGGAGTCAAAGAATAATGGTTAGAGCTTGATGGATGATGGGAACAACTATTATTATAATGGTTAGAGCTTGATGGATGATGGGAACAACTATTATTATAATGGTTAGAGCTTGATGGATGATGGGAACAACTATTATTGACCTTTTAGGTAGTTGGGGTATCTTACTTGAATTTCTTACTAGATTTTCCAAGGTCAGGGATTCTCAACCCCTTTTTGAACCCCTATCAAGACATCCTCCTGGTCAAATAATTTTTTTATGCGGCGAACTACGCGAAAATGTAAAAATAGCCTACCAATGATATTTTCTTCATAAATGAATAGGTTGCTCTATCCCTGGGACATTTAAGTAGGCCTACATCAGGGTATTTGGGCACATTTTATGGGAACCCTTTGGTTCACAAAAGGGCAATGCTAAGTGTCACTGGCAGAAGGGCAGACACAGGCGCGTGACACAGTAATGAAATCAGGCATGATTGAAGCGGGGTTGTTTATTGTAACCTAACCTTCTATATATAGAATTCTCTTCATGGGACCGTGCGAGACACTAAGACGAAAGCAAGTATGTGCAAACAAGCATGACGAATGACCCTCGCTGGGGTCAACTAAACACAGTTAACGGTTTGCAAGCGAAGGCAGTGGAGGGGTGACCAACAATGGTCCTTGCGTTTCACTTGCATTGTTCCTTCACAGAAAACGTGAGATTTGTAGTGTACTGGTTATCACGTCCGCCTCATGCGGGGAAGGTCCTTGGTTCAAGCCCCAGCGAATACATTGTTTTTTTGTTGTTGTTATTGTTTAAAAATGTTTGTTTGTGCCCGTTCTTTTAACTCTTTATTGCATAGCATACGCCGCAGACTTGTTCATCATAGACAGTGCAAAGAGCGATTGTGAGAGTACAGACACAAAAAGCAGCACCAAGTAAATAAAAAATAGCGAGTAAACGTGAAGACATGCACACTGGGGTTGTTGTTACCCACCTCCCATTTAATACTAATTTGGTTTGTGTATTTTGTATTTCATTTAATACTACCATCCCTTAACCCTTAAACATAAACTGAGATTGGCTGACCCTAGCGAGGGTTAGTCATATTTAGCGTTGTTAATTGCGTGTTTTTTGTTGATTGTTGTGTTTAAAACGATTATCGATTATGTAACTCCGATTTTAAACCGATTATCGTTTTATAGCTGACTTCATAGAAGTTAGGGGTGTACCGAATTTTCCCTGCAAATGTCTCGAAACCAACAATGAGTTAACAGTCCCCCCCCTCAACCGACATTCACTTGCGTTGTTTTGATTTCTTCGTGCTGTAGTTTGTGTCCGTTCTTTCGCCACTTTCTTTGCACTCTCCATGAGCAAGTATGCGGCATATGCTTCGCCGCGGGGCGTCTAGTTCTTAAATAATTTAGAATTTTTATAAAAAGTAAAGACAAATTCAACAGAAAGTTAAAATATATACATTTTGAGGACCTTTGATAATCTTCACTTTAGAAAATAGGAAGTTAGGTAAAAAGTAATTGATAAATAGATAAATATGATGTTGGTATGCAAATGCACTACTCGATAAATAGTTTCGGCGATTCGGTACTATATTTTACTAGCAATGCCAGCAGTAGCACTAGACCAAAGACAAGAAGTAAACAACATTAGCAAAAATGCTTTGCCACTACTGGTAATAAAATAAGTAAAAATACAAGAATTTTTTTTTAGTTGACTTAAGATTTAAGATTAACAGGTCAATAAATATAACCAATTTCAATTGCCAATTGTCTAGTGGTAAATACTAAAACTAGGCTAATTACGGCGTTCGACGCATAAAATAAAATATTTTATTTTATTAGTTTTTTATTTTTAGTCTACTTCAACTTCCCGTTTTAAATTTGACAGTTCTCTATTTAAAGAATGTTATGTTGCTAGTGTTTCGACTAGTTGTAACATTAGCCAGTAAACTACGGCCATGACTAGTCGTAGCAATAAATATAAAATTATTTTGTATTAAGTTAGGACAATGATAAATCCCTCTCCGCTCGAAAACACAATAAGCGTAAAAGTAAAAATGATACCAGCGTCAACAAAATTTACCCTCTTCATCACTCGTCACTGATGACAAATTACACAAATATTCAAAACTTGTGATGTAAAACTCAGAAAATCACCGTCAGCGGCGTCAGCGCTTACGCCCATACAGAAAAACTGAAACGGTATTTGCGATTTTTTTCGAAATGCGCAGAGCGATGCGCGAACGACTATCGAAGTACCTATACTAAACATTAGTACTTCTGAGATAATCAATTTTAATTTAAAAACTGAGTTTTTAAGGCATATACTAGTGCAGTCCAAAAAAAATAAAATAATAATAATAAAAAGTTATAATTTTTAAAAATCCCAATACTGTCGTCTATTTTTAAATCCTTAATATTAACTCGTGGCGTCTGCTTGATGCTTTGCTTGATTGTTTGCCGAAAATACTTAAGATCGATTTTTAACAAACTTCCTCATATGCTAGCGAGCTGAAATTTTTCAGACTTGTGTCAATGATAAAAATTATCTATCAAAATTTCGGATTGATTGAATGTACTATAATTAAATTAATGAATTTTTAGATTATCTCTATTTATCTCTATGTAGCATGTTAATTTTTGTGCTAGAGCGTCCCGGTGCTTATTATTTTGAACAACCTTTTTTAATATTTTCCTATCGCGCGGTTCGGTGCGTATTATATTGACAATACTTTTTAAAAATATATTCCTGATCTGTAAATGTTAGTAATTGCTAGTCTGTCTCGCAGTGCACAGTATAAGCCCTTATTAAACATGTTTTTAGAACCCTTTTCCTGTGATCAAATCGAGCTAAATTTAGCAGGTAGACTGTAGTATTTTTTTTTACTATAAATCCTTTATATATGAGACATAACTACAATTTTGGATTGTCATACGATGCATATTATAATGAACATACTTTTAGTTATGTCTCGTAAATAAAGGATTTATAGTCAAAAACTTTTTTTTGCGTGTTTTTTTTCTTCTACTTTTTTTAAAACCATAATTAGGGTGTTGGCAAACTTGGTAATTTTAATTTTTGTACTGCTTATTCTGTAAAGCGGAGTTGTTGATTAAATATATCTAAGTAAATTTAGATTTTACAATTAATACACACATAAATAAGCCCAGATCTATTAATATTGTATTATATATGAGTATAAAATATAAAATATTATGAAGAGTTTGTTAAGATATTAGAGCAACTTAGTTTTTTCGAAGTGTCTGTTGCTACGACTTGTCGTATAATAAGAAATAATTTTATTGCTTCGACTAGTTCGAGCAGTAGTTAACTGGCTAATGTTACAACTAGTCATAACACAAGCAACATCCCACATTTTAAATACAGTCGAAACCGGTTAAGTCGACTGCGTTGGTGTATGAAAAATGGCATCGAGATAACCGATGATCGAGTTAAAACGAAAACCAATATGGCGGCAAAATATTAAAATGCGCTTGAAATTTCTTTATATATGTGTTGTGCGTTAATTAGTGATGGGACGATTAATCAGAATAGTATCGGAATATCGGGACCCTATTTCTTCACTCTTTCCTAAGGTTGTTAAGACCGTTCGTTTTTAAGGACAGTTTAAGTTTAAATATAACCCTTTGTTGCGTTAGCGCAGACTTAGAATTCCTTCGGTAACTTGATGCTAATCGGACTAACCAACAACAATGGTGTGGGAGATTGATCAGATTGAGAGTGGGGGTGGGTAAACTGTCTGTAGTCTGTTATATTATATATTTTAAAATCTGGGGAGCCTTGTTTACAGTAAGCAGCCTATGATTTTGGTATCGCCCCATCACTAGCGTTAATAAATGAGTTTTTTTTTACACAACGGCGTTGCTGTTATTTGTCTATCATGACTCATGACAAAGCGAACTCTTCTCTATAAAAATGTACACAAATAAATTAGGAACTCCTTTTGAACTTTTGAACCTTCAACTTTGACACATTTTAATTAATTCTAACCAATAGTTAAATGGCTTTTGCACTTAGCCACTTCTTATGAATGAAACAATGAGAACAAAGCAATAGTAATTGAGTCAAAATGAGGTTGAAGGATGAATGGTTGCCAATGACAACAAGTCTGCACACAGGACATTTTGTTATTCTATATGATCCCCTCAGCTTACAATGGAGTTAGTTGGTAAACTGTCTGTTTTTTTGCCGTTATTTGTTTGATGAACCCTTGGCATGCTATAAAAATGTACATAAGATCTACATGTTTGCTAACAACAAAAGGTATATGTGCACCAACTAACAGCAGAAATTTACAAATTTAAAATAAAAACCAACATCGATTATCGATACAAACTTTTATTATATTCTCCAACATTGCAAACACAAAATTGGCGAGTCATTTCACTCTGACACAGCTCTGAAAAGTATCTGAATGCGGGCTGTGACGTCACCAGCACACCTCGCAAGGCTGAAACTTTTTGCGTGGCCTTGTTGGTTATAAAATAACTAAGAACAAAAGCTGGTGATTGGCATAGTACCAGAAGCAACACAGGCCTGAACGCAAGTGGGCTGTGACGTCACCAGCACACCATGCAAGGCTGAAATTTTACGCGTGGCCTTGTTGGTTATAAAATAACTAAGAATTTCAAAAGCTGGTGATTGCCATAGTACCAGAAGCAACACAGCGCTGAGAGCTAAATGCAAACGGGCTGTGACGTCACCAGCAGACCCTGGTGAGGCAGAAAATTGTTCCCTTCCCTTGGTTATAAAAAAATCATAGCTAACATTTTCAAAAGCTGGCGATTGGTCATGGGGATCGAGATAACCAATGTTAAGTGGCAAATTTGACCCTCTTTTGTGTTCAAGGTATTAGGGTTCGGCGACTTAAAATAATCAAATTAACTGATGAGAAAATGCAAAGACAAAGAGAGAATTTGGCGGTTCCAATAAAAAACGTCGACTTAATAGGGTGTGCGAGTTAACCGAGCTCAAGTTAAGTGGGTTCGACTGTATTGCAATTATCATTTTTATGCCAAGTAATGCAAAACTGATACTATGTTATTAAATTTTAATTTATTTTGCAGCACCCCAGTCGTATTGAAAAGATGGTGTTTGTCAACTATATGCCACCCCCTTTGAACTGTGAGGACAGAGCGGACTATGATGCCTGGCTTGAGCGTGTAAATTACTTGTGTGATGATTTACATTGGTTGCTTCAACTTCCACATGATAAATTCTGGTGCCAGGTGAGTTACCTCCATTGGTTTAGATTACTGGTTGTCAAATAGCAACTCTACTTAAATAGTTACCTTGAACAACTAGGTACAAGTGTGGATGAGACAGCTGACAGAATGTTGTTAGCATTGATTGCAAACTATGAAACAAAACAACTGATGCCAGCCAATACCTTTTACTTTGTACAATAAATAATTTCTTTGACCTGGTATATACAAAAAATTAGATATGTATTTGAATTTATGATGGACATGCAATATTCTGGGGCACCATCTTATTGTTAAATTTGAGGAATATAGCTTAGTAACGTTCCCCCTAAGCTGCATGGCTGCGCAGCTATCTAACCTATGCAATGCAGCTTTTTAGAGTTACTTTACAGTTAATTTTGATGTGTTTGTGGGATGTACAATTTTTCATAGAAAATTTGGATTTTGTACCAAACTTTGCACCCAAGTTACTTTTTTGTACATATGAAACAACAAAGCTTAGATGGAACATTGTAGCTCAGTTTTGTTTGCTTAAGCTTCTTACCTTGATATTCATTGAGCTTAAACATTAATTTCCCTTTTTTTCGGTTTGAAATTTAACACAGAACTTTGATGTTTTTACCCAAGATGTGTTTTACATGTATTTCTAGAATGGCATTTTGAGTTTAAACTTAAAGAAAAATGTTATTGTTTTTATTCACTTACCAGAATCATATTTTAAATTTTAGCAATTGTGTGACATTGCCTTTAAAGTACCAGCTATCAACCCCTTGCATCCGGTTTAGATAAAAAATATTTTTTCTCTTCCCTTTTACCTGCGTCAATTTTTGTTTCTTTTTGATGTCTCAATTAAATAAAGTTTTTATTCTTAAGTTCTTATTAGCTGTCCTTATAATCTCATTTATAACTGGACCAAAAAACTGACTGTTTTTGTTTGTTTGTTTGTTTTCTGTTTCCAGGCTGTTTTTGATGAGAGTCTTCACAAGGCTTTAGATTCTTTCCTTCGGTTTTGTCCAAGGTAAAACACATAGTGTGGACAACCTAGACACACACTTAGCTATCTAATATATAAAGATGAAAGTTTGTGTGTTTGTTTGTTACCAATGGAAATCCACACCGTTGGACCCAGGATGCTGAAATTTTGCATGGGGCTCTCATTCGACCCTAGACAGGTCGTAGGCTATGTTTCAACCCCAGGTGACCACCCCTAGGGTAAGGGGGCCCATAATCAGAAAATGTAGAGCCAAATAAAGACAAAATAAATTCTCATTTCGATATTGAACAGCTTCATGCGGGCATTCAAAACGAGTTCATTTTGGTGCGTTATTTTTTACAATACTTTATTTTTAGCTGTGCGCTTTCAAAAATCTTTTATTGTCAAATTACGGTGCGTACCTTTTCGTGTACGCATCTAAAAGTGAGCAGTGTAATTTTATTATAATAACATTCATATTTGTTTTGGCCTTGCGGTACAAAACAGTGGCCTTTTATACAAATACTTTCTTGATATTATAGATCTGTTAACACTATTTCATTACATTTGTCACACGATGTATGGTATTTATTTTTAAATTAAGAGTTTTATTATGTTGTTTCTAATGACTCAAATTTTAATTTAAACAAATACTAATTATGTGAGGCTATTTTATGTGGAAAGAAATTGCCCAAGTCAAAAAAGCTTAATCGTAATTTAGAGGAACTATACGTTTGTTTTTCTTAAAATTTGTTGGGTGTTCTATATTAATTTTTCTTGCTTATTTTACTTGCTCAATCCCTTAAATTTAATTATTAAAGTTAATCATCAATGAATATTACATGCATATAAAAGCCTACGACCAATGCTGAGTTTTTTTTATTACATAAGCTCTATAAATTTACAATTTAAACCTTTCTACCGGACTTATAAACATATGCATATTAAACTCAATACAAGTGAACCTATAAGCAATTAATTAAGTTGGGCGGCGAATTGAATATGCCATGGTCATTACGCTGTAGCGGAATAACAAAAGCCATTTTAAAAATAGATGTTTAGTCAAACATAGCATCTTTTTTTCCTATTTCGTAAATAATTTATTTATTTTTCAGAAACTAAATCTGGTGTTTGAAATATAATTTACAAACTATGATGTCCCATCGGGAAACATGGTCCAAAACATACTTGAATTCCTTTTTAAAATTATACCTATTACATAAAAGCCGTAAATTTAAATCGTATAACATAGAGACAAATATAAAAAAAGCATTATATATCATTTCCATATTAAAACACTAATAAATAAAGACAATCAAAAAAGTATACAATTTATTTTTGGAGCAGTACTGCATTACAAGACTTCATTTTAAGCGCCCGCCTTTAAATTGACTAAAAACGGTGCGCAAATTTTATTGCAAGCTTTTTAAATAAGACTGATTTAGTTTCTTCAAATTCTTTTAGAAACTTCATTACATTTACTAATGAAGTTTCAAAAAGAATTTAAAGAAACTAACTCAGTCTTATTTAAAAAGCTTGCAATAAAAAAAATGACTTAAAAAGGGCATTAATTTAATTTAAAATCCTGCAAACAAAGATTTCTCATTGCTATAGATTCAACGTATCAAGAGATTACATTCGGAATGAAACTCGTGTAGTCTTTAATGCGCTGATAAAACATAAAAGAAAAAAGGTAAAATGACCCATCGGGAAACATGGTCCAAAACATACTTGAATTCCTTTTTAAAATTATACCTATTACATAAAAGCCGTAAATTTAAATCGTAAAACATAGAGACAAATATATAAAAGCATTATATATCATTTCCATATTAAAACACTAATTAATAAAAACTATAAACAAGTATAAAATTTATTTTTGGAGCAGTACAGCATTATAAGACTTCATTTTAAGCGCCCACCTTTAAATTAACTTTAATTGACTAAAAATTGACTATAATTTTTTCACTTTTGTCCCTTTCTACAAAACGGTCCCATTTAGCGATGGATTCCAAAATCTTATATGTTGCTGTTTCACCAAGGGATTCAATTCTTTTTTGATTCCCGTTTTCAGATAAGACATTATATTTTGTAAAAAAAAATTCCTGTTTTTGTTTCTGGAAATTAGATAAAGGGCGATTTTTACTCATTACTTTTAGTTCAGAGTTCAGTCGTGCTTAATTGTTTTTAGTATGATTCGTAAATTTTACAGACTTTTAGTCAAATGGGAAGTTGGACCATTAGTGAGAGGGGGCTTAGGCTTTTATTAGTATAGAAAAGGGGAGGGCACTAAATGAAGTTAATCAAGAGAAATACAAAAAAATAAGAAGAAAGTAAATCGTTGCATACACATACATACTTAACAAATAACTATTTGAATATTTTCAACAACATAATAAAACTTGCTCATTACAATAAACTTACTTATTAAAGTTAAGAATCAATGATCTTGACATGCATATAAAGGCCTAGGACCTATGTTGTCATTTCATGTTTACATAATTTTATGTTTACATAAGCTAAACAAATTAACTATTTAAACTTTAGCTAACGAACTTATTAAGAAAGTCATTAAACTTAACACAAGTGAACCTAAAGATCACTAATTCCGTGTAGTTAGAAGCATAAAAATCTGGGTGGTTGTTAAGTACACTTCCGTGGTGGTAACGAGCAAAAAAAATATTTAAATATCAATTTTCATATAGCCCATATAATGAAAAAAACGTCTTTGTGCCCCCGGCCCCCATGACTGAATTGCAACTTTTTTACGCAAATGATCGTCGTGAGAGGCTACTCAACAACTTCCCAAAGTTTCATGCTTCTACCTACACGCGAAGTTGGAGAATTCAATTAGTGATGAGTCAGTTTTTTATATAAGATAAAAACTACATAGCCTATGACCTGTCCCGGGTCAAATGAGGGTCCCATGCAAAATTTCAGCACCTAGGTCCAACGGTGTGGCATTCTATGAGTAACAAAACAAACAAAAGAAACAAACAAACAAACTTTCATCTTTATATATTAGATGGGGTTTTCCCGCTTTGGGAATGTTAATGTTTGACTGTTGCACAGTGCGCACTATTTTGACACATGCTTGGTGTGACGTAGTTTGGTGTGGGATGACGTCAATAGAGAGATATGCTAGAGGGACGATTTTGTAGTGGAGAGCACGCACAGTGTTGTTATTATTTTGCCTTGAAGGATTTCTTTGTTCAATTAAAATATTGATTCTTCTGATGGTGTTTTTACTTATTGAGTTGAAGCCTTGTGAGTCATAAAAATCATTAGAACTTGACATTCTTAAGAAGAACAAATGAAATTAATCTCTTTAGAATGTGTTTTTTAAGATTTTACAATAACTAACCTTACCTAACCAAACTTGAAGTAGTAAACAAGTTTATATATTAGCCTTTCTAATACCTTTCAGCCATTTAGTGGTGCTAATAGAATACATTAAATTCATCTGTTCATTGATGTTAAGAAGGATGAATTAAATACATATATTTATTGATCCGGTGAAGGTTAAATTAAATTAATCTCTTCTGAATATTTTTTTTTGGATCTTATAATCAATACAAAATATCACTAAACAAATTATATATCCAAAACTTAAATTAACACTTCACCTGTTTTACAAATGTCCAAACACAATTGATGTGTCCGAATTAAACAAATAGTCATGGGGTAGCAAAATTTAAACTAATTTAATAATTTACTTATAAGTTACTTATTTATCTAAGTTACTTATAAGTTTATTGATGCTAAAAGGGGGGGGGGAAACCTTCAGTATGGTATTTAAGAAGAAAGTTTAACAAAGGGAAATACTTAAAAGCAGTTGTACACTAAAACAATATATAAGCTATTATGTTCCAATCTTTCTTCAGAGAAATCATGCCCCCAAAAAGAAAAACTCAATTAGGTCGTGTTTCTAAAACGGCAAAGAAGCAAGCCTTACATAGAGAAAATGAAACGAATGAACAAACACAGGCAAGACTTGCTGTTGAGAGAGAAAGAGTTTCAATCAGAAGAGCTAATGAAACCAGTGAACAAACACAGGCAAGACTTGATGATGAGAGAGAAAGAGGTTCCATAAGAAGAGCTAATGAAACCAGTGAACAAACACAGGCAAGACTTGATGAAAAAAGAGTCAGATCTTCAATGAGAAGAGCAAATGAAACAAATAAACAAACCCAAATAAGACTTGCAGACCAGAGAAATGGAAATTTAAACAGAAGAAGAAATGAAATGCAGCAAGACCTAAAAGGTGCTGCTCATCAATATGACCCAGATATTCCATACCATCAACATGAAAAGGTCAACATTGGTGAGATGAACTTGATCTGCAAGCATTGCAGTGCATTTAAATGGAAAGATGAGCACCCTGGAATGTGCTGTTCAAATGGCAAAGTTAAACTAGAGACTCTGCAACATCCACCTGAGCCACTTGATCATTTGCTTCAAGGTGTATCTCAAACGTCTAAACGCTTCCTAGCCAACATCAGAAAATACAACTCATGCTTTCAAATGACATCTTTTGGTGCCAGCAAAGAAATTCGTGAACAAGGATTCATGCCAACATTTAAAGTTCAAGGCCAAATTTATCACAGGGCTGGATCTCTGCTGCCAGCTGAAGGCGAACCTCAGTTTCTGCAGATCTATTTCATGGGAGACCAAGCTAGAGAAGTCCAACAAAGATGTGCAAACTTTCCAGACTTGCAACAAAATGTTGTTTTGGAGTTGCAAGAACTCCTACATGCAAACAATGCCTACCTTCAAATTTTCAAGACAGCTCTAGAAAGAATGCCAACTGATGAATACAAAGTTGTGATACGAGCTGACAAAGCACCAAGACATGAACACCAAAGGCGGTTCAATGTACCAACATTTGATGAAGTGGCCATTGTCATGGTAGGAAATGAATTTGACAGACGTGACATTGTCCTTCAAAAGCGAAACAACCTTCTCCAAAGAGTTGCAGAAACTCATCGCTCTTATGATGCTCTGCAATACCCCCTAATGTTTTGGCAAGGTGAAGATGGGTACTCCTTTGGCATTCCTCAGACAAACCCAGACACGGGAAACAATGTTTTGGGTAAAAAGGTTACAGCAATGGACTTTTATGCATATCGAATCATGATTCGCAGTGGTGAAGATAACCATCTCTTGAAATTTAGACAGCTGTTCCATCAATTCATCGTAGATATGTACGCGAAAATTGAAAGTGAACGCTTGCTCTACATCCGTCTAAATCAAAAGAAGCTGAGAGTTGAAGACTACATTCACCTCAGAGATGCCATTGCAAATGATGCCAATCCAAATGATCTGGGGAAAATGGTTATGGTGCCAGCAACATGGTTAGAGGAAAGTGCAAGAACTTTTTATGCGTGATGTACAATCAGGTGCTATGACTTGTGTACAGAGATTATGGTATGGCCAGATGGTATGTTGTCATGAGCTTTTCATGCAGTCCTGTATGGCATAGTATAGTGTGATCAGGGTACCTTGGCCAATCAGACTAGTGGAGCGACATGATTTGGATGGATGAGTCAAAGCGCAAGACTGATGAGAGTTAATGGGATGGCAGACGAGTCGTGTCGATGGTTTTAGTGATTTTGGTTGGGGTGATGGTATTTTTGGATGGAGTGGGGTTTAGTGTGATGGGGTGGTAGATTGGTTGGATGTTGTGTGGAGGTAAAATGATATATAAGTTGAGGGAGGGGTGTTTTTTGTAGTAGTTGATTTGGGTATTGGGTTGAGATATTTTGAATTAGAGTATATTTGTTGGGGGTGGTTTGTGGGGGTGGGTTTATTGTGATGGATGTGTAAAGTGGGGTTTAGGTTATTTAGAGGGGTGGATGGGTTGATGGGAAATGCTCAAAAAATTATCCAAGGAATTTGATACAAGAAACTAAAACTGGTGAAGATGGCTATCCTGTGTACAGACGCCGTAAACCAGGAGATGGTGGTTTTACTGCAAAAATCAAAATGAAGGTTGGTTCAACATATCAAGAAATAGAAATGGACAACAGATGGGTGGTTCCCTACACTCCAATTTTGACAAAAATGTTTCAAGCTCACATAAATGTCGAATCTTGCCAATCTGTCAAGGCCATCAAATACATCTGCAAGTACGTCAATAAAGGAAGTGACCAGGCCGTTTTTGGTCTTGAAGGAAACCAAGAGAATCCAGATGAGGTGCAAAAATTTCTAATGGGTCGTTACATCAGCAGTAATGAAGCAGTCTGGAGAATTTTGAATTTCCAAATTCATGAACGGTATCCAACAGTTGTTCACTTGAGTGTTCATCTTGAAAATGGGCAAAGAGTATACTTCAACCAAGAAAATATATGTCATCAAATTCTGGAGCCACCAAGAACAACTTTGACAGCTTTTTTTCAACTGTGCCAACAAGACGACTTTGCAAAAACCATTCTCTATTGTGTGGTTCCAAGGTACTATACTTGGAATGCTTCTCAAAAATTATTTAAACGCCGAAAACAAGGAGCAGATGTTGAGTATCATCCAGGGATAAAATCTTCAGATGCATTGGGACGTGTGTACACCGTTCACCCATCTAATGCAGAATGCTTCTTTTTGAGGATGCTACTTCATGTTGTTAGAGGACCAACATCCTACACTGACTTAAAAACTGTTGATGGTCATGTGTGTGCTACATTTAGCGGAAGCTTGCCAAATGCAAGGGCTACTAGAAAACGATCACCATTGGGTCTTGACCATGGAGGAGGCATGTACATCTCAATCACCTACCCGTTTGAGACATCTGTTTTCAATTTTGCTGACAACATGCTCTGTTTCTAATCCACTTGCTCTCTGGGATACATTTAAAACATATTTGAGTGAGGACATTATGTTGCAAACCAAGAGAGAGAATCAAACACTGCTAATTGAGTTCTCTAATGAGATTTACAACAGGTGTCTTATGTTGTTGGAGGATTTGTGTGTATCAATGTCAGGAAGGAACCTTGACCAGTTTGGGTTACCAACGCCTCAAAGAAATGAAAACAATCTTCAGAATAGTGAAATTCTACGAGAACAAAATTATAACACAAATGAATTGATGGCCTATGTCTCAGAAAATCAACCACGTTTAGTTGAGGATCAAAGAGCTGCCTACATTCACATCTTAGAACTGGTTACCTCAAAAAAAGGTGGAATCATATTCCTTGATGCTCCAGGAGGTACAGGTAAAACATTTGTGATCAATTTGCTCTTGGCTACAATCAGACGAGACAAAGGTATTGCTCTAGCCGTTGCTTCTTCTGGCATAGCATCAACATTGCTTGCAGGGGGTAGAACAGCTCATTCTGCTTTCAAGTTACCTTTGAACATGAACCATTCTGAGAATGTAACCTGCAACATATCAAAAGGATCAGGAAAGGCCAAGGTACTAGAACAGTGTTCTCTCATTGTCTGGGATGAGTGTACAATGTCACACAAGCGAGCTCTTGAAGCCTTGAACAACACTCTTCAGGATTTAAAAGGAAACACAAAACTAATGGGAGGAACAGTTGTGGTATTAGCTGGAGATTTTCGACAAACTTTGCCTGTCATTCCAAGGTCAACACCAAGCGATGAGTTGAATGCCTTCCTCAAAGCTTCAACTCTGTGGAAACAGGTCAAGAAAATGACTCTGACCACCAACATGAGAGTCCATTTACATGGAGATAATGCAGCAGGCTACTTCTCACATCAATTGCTTCAACTTGGCGATGGAAAGTGGCAGGTAGACCCAGCATCAGGAACAGTTTCTTTCCCATCAAATTTTTGCACTGTAGCAAAGTCACTTGAAGAGTTGAAACTTGCCGTTTTTCCAAACATCCAAGACCAGTTTAAAAATCCTGAGTGGTTGTGCGAAAGGGCCATTCTTGCTCCAAAGAATTCAAGTGTCAACAGCATCAATTCTCAAATTCACAATTTTCTACCAGGCATTTCAAAAAACTACAAATCTATTGATACGGTTACAGATCCGGCCCAAGCTGTTTACTATCCAACAGAATTTTTGAATTCATTAGATCCTCCTGGCATGCCATCACATAACTTGGAACTTAAAATCGGAGCTCCTATCATACTTCTGAGAAATTTGGATCCCCCTAAACTATGCAATGGAACACGATTGAGCATCAAGCATCTCTTACCTCATGTAATAGAAGCCACAATTTTGACAGGCTGCGCCAAAGGAGAAGATGTCTTCATCCCAAGAATTCCACTCATACCAACAGATATGCCTTTTGATTTCAAGCGCCTCCAGTTTCCAATCAGGCTTGCATTTGCCATGTCTATCAACAAGGCACAGGGACAGTCTTTAAAAGTGGCAGGCATTGTACTTGAGGAAGCATGCTTTGCCCACGGACAGCTATATGTGGCATGTTCTAGAGTTGGGTCACCAACAAATCTTTTCATTTTTGCACCAGACGGAAAAACCAAAAATATAGTCTATCGACAAGCCTTAATATAAGCAATATATAAATTACATGTACTTATTTTTAATTACATTTCAATTTATTTTTTGAATTGTTTTTCAATGAATGAATTGAAATAATTTTTTTTAAAATCTGTTGACTATTATTTTAATCGTGCGACGCCGGGTAACCCGGCTAGTTCTTATTAAAATATACTTCCTCTAAAAGATTAAGATCATTACAAAAAAACTTCTCATACATGGGTTTTCAACATTTGGTAGGTTAATACTGTCAAAGTCTTCATTAGCAAAATTTTCATTGAAATTTTCCAAACATTAATTTAAATTTTTTATAAGAAAGTGTCCATGGATAAGATTTTGACAGATGGCAAAATTTTCACAGATGGCAGATTTTGACACATGTAAAATTTTGACAGGTTGCAGATTTTGACTGATAGATTTTACAGATGGCAGATTTCAACAGATCAGATTTTGACAGATAGCATATTTTGACAGATCAAATTTTGAAAGATTTTGAATGATGGAAGATTTTGATAGATGGCAAATTTTGCCAGATTGCAGATTTTTACTCATGGCAAGTTTTGACAGGTTGCTGATTTTGATGGATAAGATTTTAACAGATGGTAGATTTTTTGGCAAATTTTGGCAGGTTAATGATTTTGACACATGGTAGATTTTGACGCATGTCAAAATTTGCAAGATTGGCAGATTTTGACGGATGGCAGATTTTGACAGATGAGATGCTGAATGATAATAGATTTTGACACATAGCAGATTTTGACAGATTGCAGATTTTGATGCGTGGCAAATTTTGACAGGGTGCAGATTTTTGTAGATATGATTTTACACATGGCAGATTTTGCCAGATCAAATGCTGACAGATGGTAGCAATCGACGGATGGCAAAATTTTCCAAATTGCATATTTAAAAAGATCAGTTTTTGACTTGCCAGATCAGATTTAAAGGATGGCAGAGTTTGATAGATGGAAGATTTTGACAGATGGCAAATTTTGACACTTGACAATTTTTGCCAGGTTGTAGATTTTGAAAGACACGTTTTTACAGATGGTTGATTTTGATGTGTGGCAAAACTTGCCCAATGGCAGATTTAAAAAGATCAGATTTTGACTGATGGCAGATTTTAATAGACAGCAGATTTTGACACAGCACATTTTGACACATGTCAAATTTTGACAGATAAGATTTAAAAGATGACAGATGGCTGATATGGATTCATGGCAAATTGTGACAGATGGCTGATTTTGGTGGATGAAATTTTAAAATATGGCAGATTGACAGATTTTAACAGATCAAACAAATGCTGGTAGAGTTTGACGGATGGCAAAACTTACCAGATTTAAAAGATCAGATTTTGACTGATGGCAGATTTTAACGGATGGCAGGTTTATAGAGATCAGATTTTGACCGATAATCGATTTGGACGGATAGCAGACTATGACAGGTTGCAGATTTTTACAGATAAGAGTTTACAGATGGCAGATTTTGCCAGATCAGATTTGGACACACAGTAGACTCAGTAGATTATGACAGATGAAAAATTTTGCCAGATTGCAGATTTTTACTCATGGCAAATTTTGACAGGTTTCTGATTTTGACAGATAAGATTTTAAAAGATGGTAGATTTTGATGCATGGCAAAATTTGCAAGAATGGCAGATTTTGAAGGATGGCAGATTTTGACAGATGAGATGTTGACTGACTGATAATAGATTTTGACACATAGCAGATTTTGACAGATATCAGATTTTGACAGATGGCAAATTTTGCCAGGTTGTACATTTTGACAAATAAGATTGTAACAGATGGCACATTTAAACAGATTTTGTCTGATAATAGATTTTGACAGATGGCAGATTATAACAGATAGCAGATTTTGATACATGTCAAATTTTGACAGATAAGATTTAAAAGATTACAGATGGCTGAAATGGATTCATGGCAAATTTGACAGAGGGCTGATTTTGATGGAACAGATTTTAAAATATGGCAGATTGACAAATGGCAGATTTTGACAGATCAAATGCTGGTAGAGTTTGACGGATGGCAAAACTTGCCCAAGGGCAGATTTAAAAAGATAAGATTTTGACTGATGGCAGATTTTGCCAGATGGCAGGTTTAGAGAGATAAGATTTTGACCTATAATAGATTTGGACAGATAGCCGACTATGACAGGTTGCAGATTTTTACAGATAAGATTTTACAGATGGCAGATTTTGCCATATCAGATTTAAAAGATGTTAGAGTTTTATAGATGTCAGATGTTGACAGATTGCAGATTTTTACTCATGGCAAATTTTGACAGATGTTTATTTTGACAGATAAGATTATAAGATTATAACAGATGACAGATTTTGCCAGATCAGATTTAAAAGATGTTAGACTTTTATAGATGTCAGATGTTGACAGATTGCAGATTTTTACTCATGGCAAATTTTGACAGGTGTTTATTTTGACAGATAAGATTAAAATAGATGGCACATTTTGCCAGATAAGATTAAAATAGATGTTAGAGTTTTATAGATGTCAGATGTTGACAGATTGCATGCAGATTTTTACTCATGGCAAATTTGTACTCATGGCAAATTTGGCAGGTTACTGATTTTGACAGATAAGATTTTAACAGATGGTAGATTTTGATGCATGGCAAAATTTGCAAGAATGGCAGATTTTGACAGATGAGATGTTGACTGACTGATAATAGATTTTGACACATAGCAGATTTTGACAGATTGCAGATTTTTACTCATGGCAAATTTTGACAGGTTGCTGATTTTGATAGTAGATGGTAGATTTTGACACATGGTAAAATTTGCAAGAATGGCAGATTTTGACAGATAAGATGTTGACTGATAATATATTTTGACACATAGCAGATTTTGAGAGATTGCAGATTTTTACTCATGTCAAATTTTCACAGGTTGCTGATTTTGATAGATAAGATTTTAACAGATGGTAGATTTTGACTCATGGCAAAATTTGCAAGAATGACAGATTTTGACAGATGGCAGATTTTGACAGATGGCAGAATTTGATGCATTGCAAATTTTGACAGGTGCTGATTTTTACAGATAAAATTTTAATAGATGGCAGATTTTGTTGGATGGAAAAATTTGCAAGAATTGTAGATTTTGACAGATGGCAGATTTTGACAGATGAGATGCTGACTCATAATAGATTTTGACAGATGGCAGATTTTGATGCTTGGCAAATTTTGACAGGGTGCAGATTTTTGTAGATACGATTTTACAGACAGCAGATTTTGCCAGATCAAATGCTGACAGATGGTAGCGTTTGACGGATGGCAAAATTATCCAAATTGCATATTTAAAAAGATCAGTTTTTGACTGATGGCAAAATTTGCCAGATCAGATTTAAAGGATGGCAGAGTTTGAAAGATAGAAGATTTTGACTGATGGCAAATTTTGACATGACAATTTTTGCCAGGTTGCAGATTTTGAAAGATACATTTTTACAGATGGTTGATTTTGATGTGTGGCAAAACTTGCCCAATGGCAGATTTAAAAAGATCAGCTTTTGACTGATGGCAGATTTTAACAGATAGCAGATTTTGACACAGCACATTTTGACACAGCACATATGTCAAATTTTGACAGATAAGACTTAAAAGATGACAGATGGCTGATATGGATTCATGGCAAATTTTGACAGAGGGCTGATTTTGATGGATGAAATTTTAAAATATGGCAGATTGACAGATTGTGACAGATCAAATGCTGGTAGAGTTTGTCGGATGGCAAAAACTTACCAGATGACAGATTTAAAAAGATCAGATTTTGACTGATGGGAGATTTTAACAGATGGCAGGTTTAGAGAGATAGCCGACTATGACAGGTTGCAGATTTTTACAGATAAGATTTTACAGAAGGCAGATTTTGCCAAATCAGATTAAAAAGATGTTAGAGTTTTATAGATGTCAGATGTTGACAGATTGCAGATTTTTACTTATGGCAAATTTTGACAGGTTTCTGATTTAGACAGATCAGATTTTAACAGATGGTAGATTTTGACGAATGGCAAAATTTGCAGAATGGCAGATTTTGACAGATGAGATGCTGACTGATAATAGATTTTGACACATAGTAGTTTTTGACAGATGGCAGATTTTAAATTTTGACAGGTTGTAGATTTTTGTAGATACGATTTTACAGATAGCAGATTTAATCAGATCAAATGCTGACAGATGGTAGAGTTTAACAGATGGCAAAATTTTCCAGATGACAGATTTAAAAAGATCAGATTTTTACTGATGGCAGATTGAAACAGATGGCAAATTTTGCCAGATCAGATTTAAAGGATGGCAGAGTTTGATAGATGGAAGATTTTGACAGATGGCAATTTCAACACATGACACATTTTGCCAGGTTGCAGATTTTGAAAGATAAGATTTTGACAGATGGCAGGCAGAGTTAAACAGATCAGATTTTGATTGATAAAAGTTTTTGACAGATGGCAGATTTTGGCAGATCAAATTTGGACAGACAGTAGATTTTGACAGATGGCGAATTTTGCCAGGTGGCAGATTGTGACAGATGGCAGATTTTGACACATTGCAGATTTTGATGCATGTCAAATTTTGTTAGGTTGCAGATTTTGACAGATAAGATTTTAACAGATTGCAGATTTTGCCTGGTGGCAGATTTTGTTGGATAGCAGATTTTGACGCATGACAAATTTTGCCAGGTTGCAGATTTTGACAAATATGATTGTAACAGATGGCACATTTAAACAGATCAGATTTTGACTGATAATACTTTTTGACAGATGATAGATTTTACTAGATGGCAGATTTTGACAAATGGCAAATTTTGACAGATCAGAATTTAACAGATGGTAGAGTTTGACGGATGGAATATTTTGCCAGATTGCAGATTTAAAAAGATCAGATTTTGTTTGATGGCAGTTTTGGACAGATCAGATTTTGAATGATAATAAATTTTGACAGATTGCAAATTTTTTTCGGGTTTCAGATTTTGACAGATAATACAGATGGCAGATTTTGACCGATAAGATTTTCAGACTGTAGATTTTGACAGATGGCAGATTTTGCCAGAGTTATTTTTTTCTGACTTGTAAATGTGTGCATGGAACAAAAATGTAAGACTCTTTGAATTACTATAACTGACGCTGACAGTAAAATCCAATCAAAAACAAATAAACCATGGAACAAACAATGCCTAACATTTCCATATATTTTCAGAGATATAAATAAATTTAAATATTACCTTAAACATAGAGCAAGGCTTTATATGAAAAGCAATTAGGGATTTAGTTTTATTCACTATTATGTCCTTGTTACTGCTAGGAACTGTTTGATAAATATATTGAGATGTTAAGTCTAGTTGAGATTTCATTTAACCTACAGGTCACACGATGGTCCCTTGAATCTACCAGAAGGAGGCAGACAGAGGCAACATGAACTTTGTCGACTTGTCTTCATGACTTATCTACGTATGTCTACTCACAAAGAATCAAAAGTAAATTTGTTAGGCTGTTGATCTAGTATTGGTGATAGTCAAGACGGACTTAGTGATTAAGTTTGTAATATAGGATTATCCTACTTGCCCATCATGTGAATGTAGTGACAGACCTATAATGCAAATCATTGTTTTTATTTTGTAATTTACATAAATTAAAATGTTCAATTAATGTGGTCATCTCTTTATATTTATTTAAATACAAAATAATTGTTCAAATGGCAATGTGTGAACTTTCCGTGTATTATAGTTGCTTGACTAAACATGTATTTCAGTAAAACACTTCATAACTTCATAACATGAGTTGGAAAACTTTGGCCAAGCACAGGACTTTGTGAAGCTTGTAAAATGTGGACGCAATCATTAAATTTACCTTAAAGTTGACCTGTTTTTGCTTGAAGTGAGGCTGAGGTGTTTTAGGGGTGGCCCGTTCACCTTGTATGACCCACTGACGTGTTTTAGGTGCTGCCCGTTGACATTGTATGACCCACTGATGCGCCCCAACAATTTGGCCTCCACTGCTTCATTAGAAACCCAATTAGTGCCAACCGTGAGAGTGTTATTTTGTGTGTGCCAGTTGAACAAGTGTTATTTTGTGTGTGCCAGTTGAACAAGTGTTATTTTGTGTGTGCCAGTTGAACAAGTGTTATTTTGTGTGTGCCAGTTGAACAAGTGTTATTTTGTGTGTGCCAGTTGAACAAGTGTTATTTTGTGTGTGCCAGTTGAACAAGTGTTATTTTGTGTGTGCCAGTTGAACAAGTGTTATTTTGTGTGTGCCAGTTGAACAAGAATCTACTTAAATATTATGTTTAGGGTTTTAAATTTCACTACTTATGATTACGGATATTTTACAGAACTAAAATTTGGTTCCCCAATAATCACCACTATTATTGCCTTAAACTTAAATATAAAATGTCTAATTACTTAAAATAAAATTCAAATGCATCTTGTTGTTGCTTTGTTTGCAGGAGAACTTTATCACAGCCCAAATCTTTGGTGAAATTCTTTACAATAATTTCTTGTTTGACATCCCCAAAATTCTGGACCTTTGCTCCCTGTTTGGAAAGAGCAATGGTCAGCTGTTGAGCAAAATGATCGGAAATGTCTTTGCCCAGCAGCCAAAGTACACTGACGACTTGTGTGAGACAGTCCCCACCATTTTACAGGTTAGTGTTTCTTTTTCATTGTTGGAGAATTGAACATAGAGATAGAGAGTTTGGAATTCATTGTTGGAGAATTGAACATAGTGATAGAGAGTTTGGAATTCTTTGTTGGAGAATTGAACATAGTGATAGAGAGTTTGGAATTCATTGTTGGAGAATTGAACATAGTGATAGAGAGTTTGGAATTCATTGTTGGAGAATGAACATAGTGATAGAGAGTTTGGAATTCATTGTTGGAGAATTGAACATAGTGATAGAGAGTTTGGAATTCATTGTTGGAGAATTGAACATAGTGATAGAGAGTTTGGAATTCATTGTTGGAGAATTGAACATAGTGATAGAGAGTTTGGAATTCATTGTTGGAGAATGAACATAGTGATAGAGAGTTTGGAATTCATTGTTGGAGAATTGAACATAGTGATAGAGAGTTTGGAATTCATTGTTGGAGAATTGAACATAGTGATAGAGAGTTTGGAATTCATTGTTGGAGAATTGAACATAGTGATAGAGAGTTTGGAATTCATTGTTGGAGAATTGAACATAGTGATAGAGAGTTTGGAATTCATTGTTGGAGAATTGAACATAGTGATAGAGAGTTTGGAATTCTTTGTTGGAGAATTGAACATAGTGATAGAGAGTTTGGAATTCATTGTTGGAGAATTGAACATAGTGATAGAGAGTTTGGAATTCATTGTTGGAGAATTGAACATAGTGATAGAGAGTTTGGAATTCATTGTTGGAGAATTGAACATAGTGATAGAGAGTTTGGAATTCATTGTTGGAGAATTGAACATAGTGATAGAGAGTTTGGAATTCATTGTTGGAGAATTGAACATAGTGATAGAGAGTTTGGAATTCATTGTTGGAGAATTGAACATAGTGATAGAGAGTTTGGAATTCATTGTTGGAGAATTGAACATAGTGATAGAGAGTTTGGAATTCATTGTTGGAGAATTGAACATAGTGATAGAGAGTTTGGAATTCTTTGTTGGAGAATTGAACATAGTGATAGAGAGTTTGGAATTCATTGTTGGAGAATTGAACATAGTGATAGAGAGTTTGGAATTCATTGTTGGAGAATTGAACATAGTGATAGAGAGTTTGGAATTCATTGTTGGAGAATTGAACATAGTGATAGAGAGTTTGGAATTCTTTGTTGGAGAATTGAACATAGTGATAGAGAGTTTGGAATTCATTGTTGGAGAATTGAACATAGTGATAGAGAGTTTGGAATTCATTGTTGGAGAATTGAACATAGTGATAGAGAGTTTGGAATTCTTTGTTGGAGAATTGAACATAGTGATAGAGAGTTTGGAATTCATTGTTGGAGAATGAACATAGTGATAGAGAGTTTGGAATTCATTGTTGGAGAATTGAACATAGTGATAGAGAGTTTGGAATTCATTGTTGGAGAATTGAACATAGTGATAGAGAGTTTGGAATTCTTTGTTGGAGAATTGAACATAGTGATAGAGAGTTTGGAATTCATTGTTGGAGAATGAACATAGTGATAGAGAGTTTGGAATTCATTGTTGGAGAATTGAACATAGTGATAGAGAGTTTGGAATTCATTGTTGGAGAATTGAACATAGTGATAGAGAGTTTGGAATTCATTGTTGGAGAATTGAACATAGTGATAGAGAGTGTTGAATCAGTGAGGTGATAATGTCAACCCCTTGTGTTTTATACTGGTTCAAAAGAACTTTATGACAAACACCACTTATAAGAACTTTATGACATACACCACTTATAAGAACTTTATGACATACACCACTTATAAGAACTTTATGGCATACACCACTTATAAGAACTTTATGACATACACCACTTATAAGAACTTTATGACATACACCACTTATAAGAACTTCATGACATACACCACTTATAAGAACTTTATGCGATATTCTGTTTAAAAAAGTACAGTTCTGGTAATTATCTTATTTAGCATTTGTCAATTTGTGATAAATTGTTTTAAAAAGTTAATGTTACTTTTGTCTCAATTAAATCCTTAGATATTAGTTCAAATCTGATGTAGCCGTGTGTAGGCTTCTAATATACAGTATTTTATAGTCAACAATAAGATGGAGGATTATAGCTATACAAAGTTTATTTGTTTTTATAATTCAGCAACCAAACACTTTTTACGTTGGGACCGGAACAACAACCAACCGCACCAATACGTCACTCAGTCACTACTTCCCAGTGCATCTCGGTGCGGTGCACATGGTGCGGCGCTATGTGGGTACTATGTGGGTATGCACAGTATGTACACCATCACAGACTAGGGGCAGTGTGTTACTGGCCCACCGGCGTGTCCCTGCAGTAAAACATACTCTAGCAGACGGCTACAGTTTCCCCAGGCCCCTGAATGCCTGTGCCCTCGCTGGTCAATACATAAAAAAAACGTCACATATAATGATAAATCTGGATAGAACTCTAGTTTAAAAAAAACAACACACAGCATGTCTGAGTAAGCCCTTTGCTGAAAAGGACGAAAAATTAACTGCGTGCCCAACAATGCATGAAGGATATGGACAAATAACAACAACACCATGATTATAACTAAAGTTAAAAAAACAACAACAAAAAGTCAATGATATAATTATGTTGTGGTGTCATCACGTCATTGTTCATGGGGTACCTCATCGTGTCATTCTTTGTTCTCGTCTAGGGACGCATGTGCTCTGCTGTGGTTTACACGGCTTGCGAGACGGGCTGACCTGCGCTGTGGGGTTTGAGGGGGTAGATTTGCCTCGTCAACAGTGTGACTATCTACTAAAGCGCCCCGTGGTCTTACCCGGTGGCAAATCATGGGATAAACCTCATCACTGTCACTTTCGGCTGGTGTGTTTGTGGGGCATGCATCTGACCTTGGTACCAGGTCAGAGAGCGGTGCTTCAGCCAGCAGAAGGTCTGCTCTGTTGACCGTTCGTTCTGGCCCTCCGGCAAGCGGCAGCAGTTTATACAAGTGCTTGTGGGGTAGGCGTGCGGTGACTCAATACAAGTCGGGCTGCCAGACGTCTTGGATTTTATTATGACCCAAGATTCGCTTTCTGACATAGACGAAGTTCCCGACTGATAGAGGGGGGTCACGTTTATTTCGGTTCGTGACGGTTATCTCTTCGACCACTTTGACCCTCAGATTCCGTAGGTCCTGTTGCTTCTTTTTATTACGGCGCTTGCTGGGCCGTGGGTGACGTACCTTTGTTGGCTGTTTACATATTGACGACATGTTTTCCTTGTTCTCCTTGGTAAGAAAACTGGCTGGGCTAAAACTCTGAGTGGCAGGTGCAGTCTTTGGCACGGTCTTTAATTCACAGCTGGCAGCTGTTGATGCCAGAAACTATGGTACTTGGTTGGCATCGGGTAGCCAAAATTTTAGCACATTCATGCCAAGCAGCACTGGCGCCTCTTTCTTTCGCACATGCGTTGCTCGGCTTATTGATGTTGGGACAACTAGGAAGGGGACGTTTCTTAAATACTGCCCGAACATTTTCACGTCGAGAGTTGTTACCCCGAGGTATGGTACTTCAGCCCCATTGACGGCTTGCAATGTGATGCAGCCTGTGTCAAGGGTGAGGTGGCCAAGATGTTGAGATGCCCAGGAATCAGAAATTGTGCTTACCTCGCTTCCAGTGTCGATCAGCGCCGCAACCTGGCGACCATTTATGGCTATATCCAGGGTTGGGCTGGCACCAGTCATTCCTATCGACTTCACTGTTATGCGTCGGTTAACAGCAGTGTGTGAAGGATAAGGTCTTCCGGACGAAGGTTGCTGTTGAGGCAATTCATGGTCTGGCTGTTGCTGACGTGTTTGTTGCTGCTGCTGAGGATGTTGTTGGGGTGCACCATTTTGGTGGGAGACGTACCTCTTTTTGGCCTGGCACTCATCTTCTATGTGACCTCTTCGATTGCACCACATGCAGGTCAGGGTGCCCCGCGGAGATGGTTCCAGGGGTTGAGTGGACTGTCTGCGTGCGGGCTGCCGATGTCATCGTGGATCCAGACTAGGCTGTCTGGGAGCTGGTGGACAGTGGACACCGTAAAAGTCCATGTCCCTTCGCTGCTGGCGAATCGACTGGTGGAGACTGTCTGCCACAGCTGCGACCTGCTGGTCTATGTGGGCCCTTAGTTGTTGTGTCATCTGTGCCAAGTCGGGGAGAGGTACTGAGAAGAGCTGAGCAGCTGCGGCGACATCAGAGAAGTCCTCTCTCATCCAGCGTTGAGCCTCCTTCCGGACTTGCTCATAAGAGCTGCCAGCGTGCAATCTGGCATATGCTCATATGTCACGACGTAGGACGGCTGGCTGAAGGCCTTGGATGAAAGCATCTCGGAGCATGTCGTCCGCCAAGATGCCAGGTCGTGCAGAGTTCGCCAGTTGAAACAGACTTCTTAAAGCCACTGAGTAATCGTCGACTGTTTCACCCAGGCCCTGTTGACGTCGGTAGAAGGCTGCTGTTAGAGTGCTTGCGTCTCTCTGCTCACCCCATGTCTGCACTGTCAGACGTAACAGTTTCTCAGGGGTATTGATCTCCTCCGGTGCCCGGTCCAACACTTCCTGGCGGGCACGCCCCTCTAAGGCGCCTATGATCCAGGTAACCGCAGCGGCAGAGGGCATGGGCTGTAATTGTAGTAACAGTCGTACCTCTTTCACGAAGGGTTCTGCCCCGCTGTCACCCGTGAACTTCGGTAGCTTTGGCAGACGACTAAACCGTATCCGTTCCTGTTCCATAGCTGAGAATTTCAAACAATTCACTACTTATCACAAACTATCCTCACTTTAGAACCCTGCTCGCAGCGTCAAAACTGTAGCCGGGTGTAGGCTTCTAATATACAGTATTTTATAGTCAACAATAAGGTGGAGGATTATAGTTATACAAAGTTTATTTGTTTTTATAATTCAGCAACCAAACACTTTTTACGTTGGGCCGGAACAACAACCAACCGCACCAATACGTCACTCAGTCACTACTTCCCAGTGCATCTCGGTGCGGTGCACATGGTGCGGCGCTATGTGGGTACTATGTGGGTATGCACAGTATGTACACCATCACAGACCAGGGGCAGTGTGTTACTGGCCCACCGGCGTGTCCCTGCAGTAAAACATACTCTAGCAGACGGCTACACTGACAATCAGTTTTCATGATGATTTCATTTGTGATGTATAATTTGTACCAATCATGTAACTAAGACAGAGTAAAGCTCAAGGTTTGATCATGTAACTAAGACAGAGTAAAGCTCAAGGTTTGACTTTCCAGAAAAAGTAACTAATGTACCAATCATGTAACTAAGACAGAGTAAAGCTCAAGGTTTGACTTGCCAGAAAAACTAACTAACATGATCATATATTCTACACCACTACAGAACAGAGCAATGTATTATCAGTAGCTTTAATAGATCCACCAAAGTAATAGGGAAAACTAAACCTTTTTAAGTAAAGGCCAGGCGTAGAGTATAGGATAAGAAAGAAATTCAACTGCTTAAAAAATTATATTAATGGCAGTACATGTAATAGGATTTTATAAAAGAAATCTTTAAATAATTATCATACCCATTGAATTTAAAAACAATGCTATTCAAATTTTACCTACTTTAAACTTGTTATTAATTTCTAGAGATGACATAGCCAGAAAATTGATGTTAAGGGCCAAAAGAAGCAATACAGTAGTTTATACAGTAGGTTATACAGCACCAACATTTTACAAAGGTTTTTATGGCTTTACTGCTCCAAATTTAGACTTTCATTACATTAAATACAGACTCAGTGAGTGAATACAAGCCAACCCAAAGATCATCTTATTAAACACACAATCAGTGAGTGAATACAAGCCAACCCAAAGATCATCTTATTAAACACACAATCAGTGAGTGAATACAAACAAAAGATCATTTTTATTAAACACACAATCAGTGAGTGAATACAAGCCGACCCAAAGATCATCTTATTAAACACACAATCAGTGAGTGAATACAAGCCAACCCAAAGATCATCTTATTAAATACACAATCAGTGAGTGAATACAAGCCAACCCAAAGATCATCTTATTAAACACACAATCAGTGAGTGAATACAAGCCAACCCAAAGATCATCTTATTAAACACACAATCAGTGAGTGAATACAAACAAAAGATCATTTTTATTAAACACACAATCAGTGAGTGAATACAAGCCTACCCAAAGATCATCTTATTAAACACACAATCAGTGAGTGAATACAAGCCAACCCAAAGATCATCTTATTAAACACACAATCAGTGAGTGAATACAAGCCAACCCAAAGATCATCTTATTAAACACACAATCAGTGAGTGAATACAAACAAAAGATCATTTTTATTAAACACACAATCAGTGAGTGAATACAAGCCGACCCAAAGATCATCTTATTAAACACACAATCAGTGAGTGAATACAAGCCAACCCAAAGATCATCTTATTAAATACACAATCAGTGAGTGAATACAAGCCAACCCAAAGATCATCTTATTAAACACACAATCAGTGAGTGAATACAAGCCAACCCAAAGATCATCTTATTAAACACACAATCAGTGAGTGAATACAAACAAAAGATCATTTTTATTAAACACACAATCAGTGAGTGAATACAAGCCTACCCAAAGATCATCAGCTTTTTGTCTTAATTGTCAAATCCGTCAATTAAAACTTTTTTCAAAAAAATAATTTTGTGGACCAATAACAGGTAAAAATGTATTGTGTAAATCCTCAGGTCCTTGGGAACATTGCTGCCGAGAGTGGCATCCACCTTGAAGGCACCGGCCAATCTCCTCAGAAACTAGACCCCCGGTCAAGTGGCTGCAGCCTCTCTGCCTTATCTGTTGGTCAGCTACAAGACATCTTACTTTACATCAGTGATACGACCATAACTTTAAACACTTTTCTGGACATCTACACACCGGCGTGTCATGTGTTCCACAAGTTTCATATATGTTCTGTGTAAGTGTGGCTTTAAAATTGTTTTCAAATCTTTTGTTCTATTTCTAGTTATGAAAGCAGTATGGACAACATTGCTATTTAAATTAATTTACAAAAATAATTTTTTTAATGTAAGCTTTTTGAACAAAATAAATTATTAATATAAAATGTAGGCTAAGATCAAGCCATTGTGTGTAATGTACCAGCTGCTGCAACGTTGAAGGCTCTGTGCAGAAAATGTCTCTCACGTGCTACTAGCATTGAGTATCAATGGACACCAGCAAACAATAAACAATCATCACCAACTGCCATTATGAATACTAATCAAACAATCATCACCAACTGCCGTTATGAATACTAATCAACAATTCTAAGAATATTTCATTGTGTCATTAATCAATTATAGTAACTATTGATGTTTAGACAATGAGGCTGAGCTGCTTTACTAAAAAATTCACAAAGCTAGCTGAGTTTCTTTTGTTTTGTTGCCAGTCGGTCTGATTTGTGAGAGACGTATTGTTGTGTTTACATTGTATGAGCATGCAAGGACTTGACCTAGTATGAAACACCTGGTTTGTGATGTGAACTGTAACCGTGTGTGGTCATGGACTTGGAGGGGAGCTGACCATAAATGTACGGTTCAAGAGGTAACCGAGGTTGATTGCATACGAGCTGCTTAGGTGGTTGATTGTACGGTTGATTGCAGTGGATTGTATAATTGATTAAAGACAGTTGTTAACAAGAACACAGTGTTTAAAGTCTTGTTACTTGACCTGCAAGTTCTATTACATGATTGTTATGTAAACAATCACTTATTCGCCTTGTTCTTTTTTTTGGTTAGGATTGCCAACTTTTATGAAAGTATGATTCCAGAGCTGTACAGTGCTGTCAAGCAGCAAGAATTTCCTTCTGAAGTGTAAGTACATGAACAATTCTTCTTACAAAATTTATACAAGTTATTTAGTTATATAAGAAAGCTTTTTATATATACCTATGGGGTGCGTATATTTATTAAATGAAGAATATGTTACTAGAAAAATATTGTTTTTACCTTTGTAAGTTCTTTCCGTTAATTACTTATTGTATATCCAGTTTATAGTTATGTTATAATTCCTAATTATTTGTAATTAACACATTAAATGTAAAAGTTGTTTAATGTGTGGTCTTACAGGTATTCATTAATATTGGGGATTTATATTCCTGGATTTATCTGAAGAAAGGATTTTTGAAGGACACAAAATCCTTCTTATTATAGAAGAAAATAAGTGTTAGAAAAGAATATTGTGTATCAGTTAATTTTCTTATTAAATAAAAATGATTAGGAAATAAATGGATATAAGCATATAGAATCAAAATATATTTTCAACATTTAGTATTAGAAAATATCAACATTTTGTATTATAAAATAGCCAATTCTAGAAGCAGTATATGGAAACAGCATAAATAATATATATGTAGAAGCAACATGAAAGTTTTAGTTGACATACAACTTGACTGTCGTCACAAAGAACTCATATGTTAACTTTACTTCCAGTCAGAAGAAACAGTTTTTAGGAAAAGCACGCCAGATAAGCAAGCGCCTGGTCAGCATCTTCAGATGTATCCTGCAGCACGTCTGTCTGCAGCCTCTACTGGACAATGCCAGGTAAGCCTGTCATTGCATTGATTCAGCTAATTTTGCCAGGTGTATGGCCCCTAGAAGGGATTCTGAAGTAAGTTTGAGTGTTCTAAATCTAGTTTGTTTTTCCTCATGTTAAGTGAAGTCTTAATATCACACTGCTGATACCTTCTTGTTATCAGTTTTCATTTGTTTATGTTTAGATGATTTATAAATTAGTTAATGAAATGCCTGGAATTAATTTGTAAGAAAATTAATATCATGCCTCCAATGTAATTGGTCAAAGGTAGATCTAGTACAGGTAATATCATGCCTCCAATGTAATTGGTCAAAGGTAGATCTAGTACAGGTAATATCATGCCTCCAATGTAATTGGTCAAAGGTAGATCTAGTACAGGTAATATCATGCCTCCAATGTAATTGGTCAAAGGTAGATCTAGTACAGGTAATATCATGCCTCCAATGTAATTGGTCAAAGGTAGATCTAGTACAGGTAATATCATGCCTGCAATGTAATTGGTCAAAGGTAGATCTAGTACAGGTAATATCATGCCTGCAATGTAATTGGTCAAAGGTAGATCTAGTACAGGTAATATCATGCCTCCAATGTAATTGGTCAAAGGTAGATCTAGTACAGGTAATATCATGCCTGCAATGTAATTGGTCAAAGGTAGATCTAGTACAGGTAATATCATGCCTCCAATGTAATTGGTCAAAGGTAGATCTAGTACAGGTAATATCATGCCTCCAATGTAATTGGTCAAAGGTAGATCTAGTACAGGTAATATCATGCCTCCAATGTAATTGGTCAAAGGTAGATCTAGTACAGGTAATATCATGCCTCCAATGTAATTGGTCAAAGGTAGATCTAGTACAGGTAATATCATGCCTCCAATGTAATTGGTCAAAGGTAGATCTAGTACAGGTAATATCATGCCTCCAATGTAATTGGTCAAAGGTAGATCTAGTACAGGTAATATCATGCCTCCAATGTAATTGGTCAAAGGTAGATCTAGTACAGGTAATATCATGCCTGCAATGTAATTGGTCAAAGGTAGATCTAGTACAGGTAATATCATGCCTGCAATGTAATTGGTCAAAGGTAGATCTAGTACAGGTAATATCATGCCTCCAATGTAATTGGTCAAAGGTAGATCTAGTACAGGTAATATCATGCCTGCAATGTAATTGGTCAAAGGTAGATCTAGTACAGGTCCTAATACTAATGTAAAGATTTAACAAGTATTTATTGAAAGTACTTTTTTAAAATTCTTTTATCAAGACTTGCAAAAATTTATTAATGAAGACATTGATATTTAAAATAATGTAGCATGATATTATATGGATTTCATGTCATTAAATTATACGCCTTATGTTAAATTTAACCTCTACTAAACTTTTTTCTATAATATTCTTTTTAAAAATTAGCTATACGTTTATGTATTTATTAACTTATTACTATTGATTTCATTGTCATTGAAATGAAGAACAAACAAAATAATTTGTTATCAAGAGATTTATTTTACTTTGTCCAAGGTTTATCTGGCTCCACAAACTACACTATTAGTTTGAAACTATTTCCATTTTCTCTGTTCACTGTTATTAAAATTCACAAAATTTATCACATTTGATATTTTAAATGGTGACATGTCAGTTCTTTTCAGATCCTTTTACTTTAGCAGATAAATGTTTACAAGCTAATTCAAAAGCCAATCAAAAGAATTGTTTTTTTCTGTAACTCTGTCAGCAATGAGGACACCGTGTCCAGCTGTGTAGAGGACTTGTTACACACCATGACCTCCGTGCTCAATGAGAGGAAATTTCTGGCAGCTTACGAGGGAATGTTCAACTTCCAGGATGATGTGGATTTATTGCTGCAGACTTCAGGCTCCATGTAACCTTTTATATATTTTTAGGACTTATGTAATAACTTAATAACTTAGTCTCTTTAATAACTTAATAACTTAGTCTGATCAATATACATAATTTGCAATCTCTGTCACGTCTGTAGTGTCTGTCCGTGACGCTACTAATTTTAGACAGCAGCGCACCAAATTACTCCTCCAATGCATCAAAAGGTGTGCACATTAAAGATGCGCTGTAAAAAATATTATATGACGTCATTGTTTTAGCTCATATTTTAATTTTGGAAAAGGGATCAATGTAAAAAGAGGATTTGATGATGGTTAATTATAGACAAGTTAGTTGGGCTTTTGAAAAAGATGGATGCCTTAGGCGCCCTAAAAAAAAAGTGAATTTTTTCAAAATAAATAGATTTTAGCTGAAAAATTCCGTCATTTTTGACGGGTAATACACTAGTTAATAACTTAATAACTTACTCTCTTTAATAACTTAGTCACTTTAATAACTTAATAACTTAGTCTCTTTAATAACTTAATAACTTACTCTCTTTAATAACTTAATAACTTACTCTCTTTAATAACTTAATAACTTACTCTCTTTAATAACTTAAAGCATTGATGGTGTGTCTCATGATTTTTTGTTTACCATTGTCTCCTTTGATGTTTTTAGGGATGACATTTTTGTTGTCTGATATCCTTGGCTATTGTCTGATATCCTGGGCTATTGTAGGCACTTCGACACTCGTTCGCGCATCGTTCTGCGCATATGGAAAATTTACGCAAAAACTGTCATGGCGAAATTGACTCGACTCTTACAGTTTTATCGTTTTTTTGTGTTTTACGTCACATTTATCCAAATAAAAGCGTGCTTCGTCATCGGTGACGTGTGCAACAGGAATTTTCGAGCACGACGGTATTCATTGTGAAGGGATTACTATTGTGTTATCAGCAGGAATTTAATTCTTTTGACAGTTGTGTAAGAACAATATAATTTAAAAATAACCTTTATGGCTAAAAGTTTTATATTAAAACCAAATGTAGGTTATATATTTTCCAATCAGAATAACTTTATTTCATCAAAAATGTACTTGTACCACACAAGTTTCAAAATTCCCCGTACTGTGGAAATTTTAATGTCCATCGAGTCATCGCCCCTTCAAAAATAAGAGGGGCTGTCGGAAATGGCTTAAGACTTATTAATTTTATCCCTCATACATAGTCATGCATATTTATAATTAAATGAAAAGATTTAGTTAAAGTTATCACATGTACTATTTGAATATAATGAAAACACACAAAATAATAATACTAAAACGTTAATAAAACACTAAAAATTATTCAGTTTCAAAATTTAGCCTATTACTATTAGTACTATTACTATTAGTATAGTCGATTAGTAATATAGTACTACAGTCGAACCCACTTACCTCGAGCTCGGTTAGCTCGACCACCCTATTATGTCGACGTTTTTTATTGGAACCGCCAAATTCTCTCTTTGTCTTAGCATTTTTACATCGGCTAGTTCGATTTTTTTAAGTCGCCGAAACCTAGTATCTCGAGCACAAAAGAGGGCCAAATTTGCAACTTTACTTGCTTAGCTCGATTTTCGTCGGTTGACCTAGGAATGCACTCTGTCATTTTTAGTTCAAAACAGTGTTGACATCTCGTTTTTCTTCGAGACTTCCGGCTATTGTGTTGTTTTGCGTGTGTGAATTATAATTCGACGTGTATCAATGGAGTATGTATTCACCCGAGGTACTGGACAATCGCATTAGAGGTCGTGAATCGTCATTATTTCGCAGTGCGTGTTATATTATTATTAAACTTAATTCATTTTCTGATGCATTAATCATTTTATTTTTAAAGATAAACGAATATCTTTAGAAATGAAAATAAAGGTTTGTATCGAGAATAGACGGTGGTTTTTATATAATTAAACAAAAAATTAATAAATTATTATTCTTTTAAAAGTTTGTTGTTGTTACCAGTAAGATACGTGACTGTGACACTAACACGCGCGTGACGATGAAATCAAATCATTTCTGATAAGGAATGATTTTTTAAAAAAATCGCTTAGACTTATTTGCCGGCCGAGATCTAACACAGTACACACAGCCCACAGCGTGCTGTGATCAACGGTCAAGGCCACAATAGTTTTATTTATATTACAAGTTTGATTGACTGAGGAAATTCGAGAACGTTCTGATAGTTAAGTAACAGATATCCTGCACGTCAAAAGCATTAAACTTAAAATAACCATATTGATTTGTTTATTTGTATTTTAAATTCGCTGATACGACTGCAAACGCGACTGTGACACGGCGAAGCGTAAACTTTGACCTTTTAGCGCATGCACAGACAATTATAAACTGGTAACTTATTTTTCATTAAAATTAAATGGAATCGAAACATGATAGAGACGTAATCAAAGTCCTTTACTTCGGCATAAATATATATACATGTGTATATATATGTATATATATATATATAAATTCCCGATTAGTCATAACTTTTCCCGACTTTCAAGGCCGAGAATTTATTTTTAAGAATTCCCGACTTTTTCCCGTTTTGCTGAGTGGGAACCATGGTTATATTTAAATTTTAAACGGTCCTTAAAAACGAACGGTCATTACAACCTTAGGAAAGAGTGAAGAAATATTAGGGTTCCGATACGATTCCGATTAATCACCCCATCACTAATTAACGCTAACTAATTAATCATGTACATAAAGAAATTTCAAGCACATGTTAATATTTTGCCGCCATATTGGTTTTCGTTTTAACTCGATCATCGGTTATGTCGACGCCATTTTTCATACCCCAACGCCGTCGACTTAAGCGGTTTCGACTGTATTAGTATAATTAAACTAATACTAGTAATTGGTTTAGTAACACTACTAAACTAATAATACTATTACTACGTATGATATCAAAGTAAGTTTACTAAAATTAAAATAGGCCAAATTCCTTGTAGTTTTCTAGTATTAAATTTAATAGTAATAGATAGTGATAGTATTATTAAATAGCTTATATTTTATATTTATAACTATGTTTACTATTAAATTAAATTTAAGAACATAATTAAATGTTTTGTCTAATACTAAGTCCAAATTGATACTTACCTTGCCTTAGAATTAAAAATGATAATGGTGTTGTAATCCTTTTATTTAAAATTTAATTGTTTTTGTAGGGTAATATAATTATTAAAACAATATATTATAAATATAATAAAAATTTCTCATTTACATTACCATCATCTTTTTAAAAAGATATTGTCAATAATCAATCAATAGAAATAAATCTCAATAATTAAAATTAAATAATATAACAAAGTATGGGTATAACAACAAGATATAATAATAATATTCCACTGCAGAACTTGGAATTCCTTTAATCGCCAAATAGTTAACAAAGACAATGACAAAGCTTAGGAATGACATACAGAGAAATTTGCATATAAGTTATTTACTTAGTAAATGACAGGGAATATGTTCTTATCTTTTAATTTGATACTTAAATCTTCAAATATTTGTTCATTTCATTTTAATTTGAAATTTTAGTAATCAGACCTCGTTGTCGGTGTGGTATATTTTAGCAAATAATTTTTAATAATTTGCATTAAATTTTATTTTAAAGTCAAATACTTACCCTTCAAACATTTAAATATAGTTATTGATATAATTGTACCATCTATTCAATTAAAATACAATAGGCATGCAAATGTTTGAACTGATTTTTATTTTTGTTATAATTTTCAACATCATTTTTTTCAACATGCCTTTAAATATATTTATTAAAAAATTCAAAATCTTGATTTACCTGAAACATTTCTTATTCATTGTTTTGTATAATGGATTATGAATGTTTCCTGAAAATTTTATACCCATATCTCTAAAATTAAAAAAAAATGTGAGGGAAAGAGTACAGAATTTTGAAATGTGGGTCACAAGTTTTGGAATAAATTATATAGGTTATATTAGGGACAAAAAAAAGTGACAAAAAAATTCATAACTCCACTTCTATAAAAGATAGAAAGACAAAACAGATGTTGTTGAAAAGGTCTTAGCAAGCCCTTTAAAATGATATATTATTTAAGCCTATTGGACTTCATTTAAATTTTATGTCAAAGTACCTAGTTATTGTCTGAATATCATGGGCTATTGTCTGATATCATGGGCTATTGTCTTATATCATGGGCTATTGTCTGATATCATGGGCTATTGTCTTATATCATGGGCTATTGTCTGATATCATGGGCTATTGTCTGATATCCTGGGCTATTGTCTGATATCCTGGGCTATTGTCTGATATCTTGGGCTGTTGTCTGATATCCTGGGCTATTGTCTGATATCCTGGGCTATTATCTGATGTCCAGGGCTATTTCATGATATCATGGGCTATTGTCTGATATCCCGGACTTTCATCATCAGCTGTTCTTCTGTTTTTGAAATTTTTATTTTGGATGTACTGATATGAAATAAAAAAAATAGAACAATTTTGGCTGGTAAAAATTTATTTAAATGTATTTTATTTTACTTATGTTCCCTGACCATAGACACTTTATTTCAAACCAATCACTGCCAAAACATTTCTGAATCTTATAACTATTAGCTAGACTTTTAAAATCTGTGAAAATAAATCTGTCCAATAATTTGCAATAATCCTTTGACCCCACACTTCATTGGCAATTTCCCTTGACCTTTTGACCCAGTGACCCCTCTCAGCTGGAGTACATCCAGGCAGCCATCAACTCCGCCTTTGCCACATTTGGACGTCGCAAATCACCAAGAGGGGACACAAACACAGGTGGCAGGACCAGTCCAGACGGTGCCCCAGATTCTCTGAGCGCAGGTGCCGCAGCAGCCCCTGGGGGCGGGGGCAGAGATGTCACCACAGGAAGCAGTCAAGCCGGAGCAGGAATTGGGGAAGAGGACGATTTTCAAACTGAAGATTATGTTAGTCTCCACTGACATTTTTAAATAAAATCATGTTTAGACTAAGAGTTCTTTAAAAAAAAACATTAAGAAGACAATCGTTGACTTGTGAGTACATCTCTTACACCTGATAAAGACTCATAATTTGTAATTTGTTACTGCCCTTTTCTGCTCTTACTTCCCCTGCTTGTTAAACTGATTCTTGTTTGTTAGTATTTGATTTTCATTTGGCGGATTATGAAGTGAAATCCTACCAGAGCCAGATTTGTAAAAATGGCCGGATTCCGTATTTGTCGAAGCAAGAGCCAAAATCTGGTACACCACTACTATCAGAATCTAATTTATGCATATGATAGAGATATTCTATGATTCATTCTCCAGTCTCTTACATTACCACATATCATCACTTGTTTATTTGTTCTGTAAAATATTTAAAGTTCTGTAAAATATTAAAAGCCTTCAAAAGCGGAGAAGCTCAACATTTGGAAGAAATTCTTTGTACTTGGTACTTTAACCCTACCAGGTCGAGTTACCGATTTTTAGGTAATAGATTTAATTACTATATAACGAGTTACCGAATTCTAGGTTTTTGGGATATCCGGTGAAGAAGTACTAAAAATAACAGCCAATCATCGTTAAATCTCACATTTGCTGCAAGATTAGTGTTTACAAATGGTTTCTTCCTTGAATAAAACAGTGAGTTAGTGATTATGTTGATTTTTAGTGTCCTTGAAGAAGTTGGACAAGCTTTCGAGAGGTGAAAGTTGCTATCGATGTCAGGGCAGCATAACCTGTATGTTATGGCAGGATCGGAGACTAATTACATTCATCTCAAACTTTCATGACCCAAAACAAATAGGAGTAGGAAACAGAAGAAACAAAGATGGAACACTTGATGAAGTTCCGATGTCACAGCTCGTCCAGGACTACAATCGTCACATGGGTGGTTGTGAAAAAAATGGTCAAATGACGCGCCTCCATCGCTCACGCCGTCATTAACGGTGGCCCCGTCGCCTTTTCATCAAATTCTTTATGTGGGCCTGCTACAATTCATTTGTTATCTATGTGTCTAAACTAGAATCAGCTGACAAAAAGCCCATGTTTTACACTAGATATATCCAGAAACTCTGCATTGACCTGATTGGCAATTACCGCTCAACAGCCATTCGCCGAGGACAAATGGTACCATGCCCCCAACGCCACACACCAGGCAACCACTGGCCTGAAATTCCAGAAGCGACTGCTTCCAATCATGTCTGCACTGTCTGCTTGGAAAAACACCTTCAATACAAGCACACCCTAGAGTAGCATACAAGTACAACCCACACAAGAAGGTCAAGACCTTTGTCAGGTGCTCTATGTACAAAAAGTACCTCTGTGTAAAGCATGACTCAACCTGCTGGGAAGACTACCACTCCAAGGCCCAATACTGGCGTTAGATGGAAGCATTGTTCAAATAATTAAACAATTATTATCTTCTAAAATAAAATTTAAAAAAAAATAAAAATAATTTTTTTTTAAATTAAAAACACCGCGCAGCAGTTAAGAATTACAGCGCAGCATTTTTTTTAAATTATGCTGCGCGGTAATTCTTAACTGCTGCGCGGTGTTGGTCGAAAACCTTCGCGGCCACGTGGTTTCGCACCTCAGAGAGAACATTGGTGCAAAGTTGCATAGCATAAATTTTAAAATAATTTTTTTTACTAAATGTGATGTGCGATAATTATAAACTGCTGCGCGGCGTCGGTTAGATATATGAGTGGCCGTGTAGCCACGCAGCCACTCAGCTTAAATGGAACATTGGATAGAATGTAGGCCTATTTCCTGCTAAATCTAAAAGTTTGAGCTCATTCTAACCACCGGTTTTTCATGATGCTAGCATTTTCCTAACTCATGTACATTTCTTTTTTTTTGCTGGGGAGGCCAGTTTATAGGGGCAAATTAGCTTGGGGAGCTCGGACCTGGTAGGGTTAAGGTACAAGAATCATCTATAATGATGTCACTACATTTCTAATATTCCTTACAGTGATAATTGTTTAGTTGTTTATAATGTTCATCTGGTATCTGACTAAAATGCACCTGTTCTGGACCAGGGAGAGGGCGCCGTCTCTTGTCCACGACCAGGGGATGCGGAGCTGGACTCGTTGATTACCAGTGTCAAAGATTTGTTTCCACATTTAGGAGAGGGATTTATAGAGGTAATGTAACATTTAGGAGAGGAATTTATAGAGGTAATGTAACATTTAGGAGAGGGATTTATAGAGGTAATGTAACATTTAGGAGAGGGATTTATAGAGGTAATGTAACATTTAGGAGAGGAATTTATAGAGGTAATGTAACATTTAGGAGAGGGATTTATAGAGGTAATGTAACATTTAGGAGATGGATTTATAGAGGTAATGTAACATTTAGGAGAGGGATTTATAGAGGTAATGTAACATTTAGGAGAGGGATTTATAGAGGTAATGTAACATTTAGGAGTGGTATCTATAAAGGAATTGTAACATTTAAATTGAATTTCAGATCTAAATTTTCTTCAAATTCTCTTCCTTTACAGTTTCAGAAGCACAACAATTATAAATTGAGTTTGTACAAAATCTTCTCATCTATTGTGTAATATACACAATATCATTGAAGCACAGTGAATTCCATATCAATGATCTAATATACACAATATCATTGAAGCACAGTCAATTTCATATGCACAGTCAATTTCATATCTATGGTCTAATATACACAATATCATTGAAGCACAGTCAATTTCATATCTATGGTCTAATAAACATAATATCATTGAAGTACAGTCAATTCCATATCCATGGTCTAATATACACAATATCATTGAAGCACAGTGAATTCCATATATATGATCTAATATACACATTATCATTGAAGCACAGTCAATTCCATATTTTTAAAAATGTTTAATGAAAAGGTCATGAAATGGAGAAAAATTTTTTTTCTCAAATAATATCATTTTACATCGAACTTTTAACCAGCAATGACTGGCAAATATTTGTGGTTACTGACCCAAACAATACAGCTGACCCAAGCTCTATATTTGACTATAGGTCTATATTTGACTATAGGTCTATATTTGACTATAGGTCTATATTTGACTATAGGTCTATATTTGACTATAGGTCTATATTTGACTATAGGTCTATATTTGACTATAGGTCTATATTTGACTATAGGTATATATTTGACTATAGGTCTATATTTGACTATAGGTCTATATTTGACTATAGCTCTATGTTTGACTATAGGTCTATATTTGACTATAGGTCTATATTTGACTATAGCTCGCTATTTGACTATAGCTCTAATTTGACTATAGCTCTATATTTGACTATAGGTCAATATTTGACTATAGCTCTATATTTGAATATAGCTCTATATTTGACTATAGATCTATATTTGACTATAGCTCTATATTTGACTATAGGTCTATATATGACTATAGCTCTATATTTGACTATAGTTCTTTATTTGACTATAAGTCTATAGATGTTGTCTGTAGCTCTATATTTGATTATAGCTCTATATTTGACTATAGCTCAATATTTGACTATAGCTCTATATTTGACTATAGCTCTATATTTGACTATAGATCTATATTTGACTATAGATATATATTTGACTATAGCTCTATATTTGACTATAGCTCTATATTTGACTATAGCTCTATATTTGACTATAGCTCTATATTTAACTATAGCTCTATATTTAAATATAGGTCTATATTTGAATATAGCTCTATATTTGACTATAGCTCTATATTTGACTATAGCTCTATATTTGACTATAGATCTATATTTGACTATATATCCCTATTTGTCTATAGCTCTATATTTGACTATAGCATTATATTTGACTATAGATCTATATTTGACCAGAGCTCTATATTTGACTATAGATCTATAATTGAATCATAGATCTATATTTGACTATAGGTCTATATATGACTATAGCTCTATATTTGACAATAGCTCTTTATTTGACTATAGGTCTATAGTTGTCTGTAGCTCTATATTTGACTATTGCTCCATATTTGACTATAGATCTATATTTGACTATATATCCCTATTTGTCTATAGCTCTGTATTTGACTATAGCTCTTTATTTGACTATATAACTATATTTGACTATAGCTCTATATTTGACTATAGCTCTATATTTGACTATAGCTCTATATTTGACTATAGATGTATATTTGACTATAGCTCTATATTTGACTATAGATCTATATTTGACTTTATATCCCTATTTGTCTATAGCTCTATATTTGACTATAGCATTATATTTGACTATAGATCTATATTTGACCAGAGCTCTATATTTGACTATAGATCTATAATTAAATCATAGATCTATATTTGACAATAGGTCTATATATGACTATAGCTCTATATTTGACTATAGCTCTTTATTTGACTATAGGTCTATAGTTGTCTGTAGCTCTATATTTGACTATAGCTCCATATTTGACTATAGATCTATATTTGACTATATATCCCTATTTGTCTATAGCTCTGTATTTGACTATAGCTCTTTATTTGACTATATAACTATATTTGACTATAGCTCTATATTTGACTATAGCTCTATATTTGACTATAGCTCTATATTTGACTATAGCTCTATATTTGACTATAGATGTATATTTGACTATAGATCTATATTTGACTATAGCTCCATTTTTACTATAGCTCCATATTTGACTAGTGATCTATATTTGACTATAGATCTATATTTGACTATATATCCCTATTTGTCTATAGCTCTATATTTGACTATAGCTCTTTATTTGACTATATATCTATATTTGACTATAGCTATATATTTGACTATAGATCTATATTTGACTATAGCTCTATATTTCACTATAGCTCTATATTTGACTATAGCTCTATATTTGACTATAGCTCTATATTTGACTATAGCTCTATATTTGACTATAGATCTGTATTTGACAATATCTCTAAATTTGACTATAGCATTATATTTGACTATAGATATATATTTTACCAGAGCACTATATTTGACTATAGATCTATAATTGAATCATAGATCTATATTTGACTATAGATCTATATTTGATTATAGATCTATATTTGACTATAGATCTATATTTGACTATAGGTCTATATTTGACTATAGCTCTATATTTGACTATAGCTCTATATTTGACTATAGCTCTATATTTGACTATAGCTCTATATTTGACTGTAGCTCTATATTTGACTTTAGCTCTATATTTGACTTTATCTCTATATTTGACTATAGGTCTATATTTGTTGTACGGTCCAGGCAATGACTATAGATCTATATTTGCTGTACGTGCCAGGCAATGACTATAGATCTATATTTGCTGTATGAGCTGTACGTGCTGTATGTGCTGTACGGTCCAGGCAATGATCAAAATTAAAAATGTTATATTCTGTGATGACAGCTGGCCTTAGAAGAATTCGACTGGAACCACGAGAAAGTTGTGTCATCAATCCTGGAGGAAAAGCTACCGACGTCTCTGCAGGAAGTGAGTTTTGATTTACCAAGGTCAGTGGTTGTTGTTTCACGATTATCAAATCTTTAGGTCATTTGCGGTAAATTAAATTCTTTCTTCAGCAATTTTTATCCTTGTAGGTTCCTTAATTAAAGGTAATATAACTTGTTCTTTTAAATTAAAAGGAGAAGTTTGTAACATCAAAAAATAAATGTGCATAAATTAATTTGTTAATGTATCTCCTGGAAAATAAAGAGGCCCAGTCCAAAGAGCATTGCTTCAAACAACTTTAAAATGTGGTCTGCTCAATATTAACTCATTACAGGGAGTCCTTGGGTTACAACGGTCCCGACTTAGGCTGTCCCCTAGTTACAACGGTTCCGACTTAAGCTGTTTCGTGGTTGCAAACCACCCCCATAAAAATTTTAAAAAATAATATTATGTTCGTCTTTTTTGTTTTTTCTTTGAACTTTTTTTTCATGAGGTAACAAATTGTTTTCTCTTTTTTAAAATACATTTTATGTTATTAACTTCTCTTATGTTTCGGGCACACGGCAGAAAGAATATATAAATATAAAGTTCCGACTTACCCTGAAATTCGGGTTACGACGTTCCTTAAGAACGGATCAACGTGGTAACTCGAGGACTCCCTGAACTTAACACAAAAAAAAACAAGGCCAGGTGTGTATCAATGGGAGTAACAAGGGGTGTAACAATCATGATTTCCAGACAAGAGATCAAATATTTGAACTGATCTTTGACCTTTATGAGTCATTTGTTGAGTCATTATAAGTAATATAACAAAATATTTTGTTTTAAATTATCAAAAGTCTTGTTTTGTTCCTACAGACAAGAAAGGGAGACAAACCAAGGTGATGGCCAGACTGAAAAAGAAGATGTTCTAGAGTCACGGAGAAACATCTTTGACAACGATGAATTTGATCTCTTCAGAAACAAGACGGTGGATATGTCAAAAATACATTTAGGAAAAAAGTTAGTTCACTTATCTTATTGGGGGTTATTGCCAAGTTAGTTCACTTATCTTATTGGGGATTATTGCCAAGTTAGTTGACTTATCTAATGGGGATTATTTCCAAGTTAGTTCACTTATCTTATTGGGGGATTATTGCCAAGTTAGTTCACTTATCTTATTGGGGGATTATTGCCAAGTTAGTTCACTTATCTTATTGGGGATTATTGCCAAGTTAGTTGACTTATCTAATTGGGGTATTATTTCCAAGTTAGTTCACTTATCTTATTGAGGATTATTTCCAAGTTAGTTCACTTATCTTATTGGGGGTTATTGCCAAGTTAGTTCACTTATCTTATTGGGGGATTATTGCCAAGTTAGTTCACTTATCTTATTGGGGATTATTGCCAAGTTAGTTCACTTATCTTATTGGGGGTTTATTGCCAAGTTAGTTCACTTATCTTATTGCGGGGTTATTGCCAAGTTAGTTGACTTATCTTATTGCGGGTTATTGCCAAGTTAGTTCACGTATCTTATTGGGGATTATTGCCAAGTTAGTTCACTTATCTTATTGGGGATTATTGCCAAGTTAGTTGACTTATCTTATTGGGGGTTATTGCCAAGTTAGTTCACTTATCTTATTGGGGGTTTATTGCCAAGTTAGTTCACTTATCTTATTGCGGGTTATTGCCAAGTTAGTTGACTTATCTTATTGCGGGTTATTGCCAAGTTAGTTCACGTATCTTATTGGGGATTATTGCCAAGTTAGTTCACTTATCTTATTGGGGATTATTGCCAAGTTAGTTGACTTATCTTATTGGGGGTTATTGCCAAGTTAGTTCACTTATCTTATTGGGGGTTATTGCCAAGTTAGTTCACTTATCTTATTGGGGGTTATTGCCAAGTTAGTTCACTTATCTTATTGGGGGTTATTGCCAAGTTAGTTCACTTATCTTATTGGGGATTATTTCCAAGTTAGTTCACTTATCTTATTGGGGATTATTTCCAAGTTAGTTCACTTATCTTATTAGGGGTTATTGCCCAGTTAGTTCACTTATCTTATTGGGGATTATTGCCCAGTTAGTTCACTTATCTTATTGGGGGTTATTGCCAAGTTAGTTCAGTTATCTTATTGGGGATTATTGCCCAGTTAGTTCACTTATCTTATTGGGGGTTATTGCCAAGTTAGTTCAGTTATCTTATTGGGGATTATTGCCAAGTTAGTTCACTTATCTTATTGGGGGTTATTGCCAAGTTAGTTCACTTATCTTATTGCGGGTTATTGCCAAGTTAGTTCACTTATCTTATTGGGGATTATTGCCTAGTTAGTTCACTTATCTTATTGGGGATTATTGCCAAGTTAGTTCACTTATCTTATTGGGGATTATTTCCAAGTTAGTTCACTTATCTTATTGGGGGTTATTGCCAAGTTAGTTCACTTATCTTATTGGGGATTATTGCCAAGTTAGTTGACTTATCTTATTGCTGGTTATTGCCAAGTAAGTTGACTTATCTTATTGGGGATTATTTCCAAGTTAGTTCACTTAACTTATTGGGGATTATTTCCAAGTTAGTTGACTTATCTTATTGGGGGTTATTGCCAAGTTAGTTCACTTATCTTATTGGGGATTATTGCCAAGTTAGTTCACTTATCTTATTGCGGGTTATTGCCAAGTTAGTTCACTTATCTTATTGGGGATTATTGCCCAGTTAGTTCACTTATCTTATTGGGGGTTATTGCCAAGTTAGTTCACTTATCTTATTGGGGATTATTGCCAAGTTAGTTCACTTATCTTATTGGGGATTATTGCCAAGTTAGTTCACTTATCTTATTGGGGTTTATTGCCAAGTTAGTTCACTTATCTTATTGCGGGTTATTGCCAAGTTAGTTGACTTATCTTATTGCGGGTTATTGCCAAGTTAGTTCACGTATCTTATTGGGGATTATTGCCAAGTTAGTTCACTTATCTTATTGGGGATTATTGCCAAGTTAGTTGACTTATCTTATTGGGGGTTATTGCCAAGTTAGTTCACTTATCTTATTGGGGTTTATTGCCAAGTTAGTTCACTTATCTTATTGCGGGTTATTGCCAAGTTAGTTGACTTATCTTATTGCGGGTTATTGCCAAGTTAGTTCACGTATCTTATTGGGGATTATTGCCAAGTTAGTTCACTTATCTTATTGGGGATTATTGCCAAGTTAGTTGACTTATCTTATTGGGGGTTATTGCCAAGTTAGTTCACTTATCTTATTGGGGGTTATTGCCAAGTTAGTTCACTTATCTTATTGGGGGTTATTGCCAAGTTAGTTCACTTATCTTATTGGGGGTTATTGCCAAGTTAGTTCACTTATCTTATTGGGGATTATTTCCAAGTTAGTTCACTTATCTTATTGGGGATTATTTCCAAGTTAGTTCACTTATCTTATTAGGGGGTTATTGCCCAGTTAGTTCACTTATCTTATTGGGGATTATTGCCCAGTTAGTTCACTTATCTTATTGGGGGTTATTGCCAAGTTAGTTCAGTTATCTTATTGGGGATTATTGCCCAGTTAGTTCACTTATCTTATTGGGGGTTATTGCCAAGTTAGTTCAGTTATCTTATTGGGGATTATTGCCAAGTTAGTTCACTTATCTTATTGGGGGTTATTGCCAAGTTAGTTCACTTATCTTATTTGGGGATTATTGCCAAGTTAGTTCACTTATCTTATTGGGGAATATTGCCTAGTTAGTTGACTTATCTTATTGGGGGTTATTGCCCAGTTAGTTCACTTATCTTATTGGGGGTTATTGCCAAGTTAGTTCACTTATCTTATTGGGGATTATTGCCAAGTTAGTTCACTTATCTTATTGGGGGTTATTGCCAAGTTAGTTCACTTATCTTATTGGGGGTTATTGCCAAGTTAGTTCACTTATCTTATTGGGGATTATTGCCAAGTTAGTTCACTTATCTTATTGCGGGTTATTGCCAAGTTAGTTCACTTATCTTATTGGGGATTATTGCCTAGTTAGTTCACTTATCTTATTGGGGATTATTGCCAAGTTAGTTCACTTATCTTATTGGGGATTATTTCCAAGTTAGTTCACTTATCTTATTGGGGGTTATTGCCAAGTTAGTTCACTTATCTTATTGGGGATTATTGCCAAGTTAGTTGACTTATCTTATTGCTGGTTATTGCCAAGTAAGTTGACTTATCTTATTGGGGATTATTTCCAAGTTAGTTCACTTAACTTATTGGGGATTATTTCCAAGTTAGTTGACTTATCTTATTGGGGGTTATTGCCAAGTTAGTTCACTTATCTTATTGGGGATTATTGCCAAGTTAGTTCACTTATCTTATTGCGGGTTATTGCCAAGTTAGTTCACTTATCTTATTGGGGATTATTGCCCAGTTAGTTCACTTATCTTATTGGGGGTTATTGCCAAGTTAGTTCAGTTATCTTATTGGGGGATTATTGCCCAGTTAGTTCACTTATCTTATTGGGGGTTATTGCCAAGTTAGTTCAGTTATCTTATTGGGGATTATTGCCAAGTTAGTTCACTTATCTTATTGGGGGTTATTGCCAAGTTAGTTCACTTATCTTATTTGGGGATTATTGCCAAGTTAGTTCACTTATCTTATTGGGGAATATTGCCTAGTTAGTTGACTTATCTTATTGGGGGTTATTGCCCAGTTAGTTCACTTATCTTATTGGGGGTTATTGCCAAGTTAGTTCACTTATCTTATTGGGGATTATTGCCAAGTTAGTTCACTTATCTTATTGGGGGTTATTGCCAAGTTAGTTCACTTATCTTATTGGGGGTTATTGCCAAGTTAGTTCACTTATCTTATTGGGGATTATTGCCAAGTTAGTTCACTTATCTTATTGCGGGTTATTGCCAAGTTAGTTCACTTATCTTATTGGGGATTATTGCCTAGTTAGTTCACTTATCTTATTGGGGATTATTGCCAAGTTAGTTCACTTATCTTATTGGGGATTATTTCCAAGTTAGTTCACTTATCTTATTGGGGGTTATTGCCAAGTTAGTTCACTTATCTTATTGGGGATTATTGCCAAGTTAGTTGACTTATCTTATTGCTGGTTATTGCCAAGTAAGTTGACTTATCTTATTGGGGATTATTTCCAAGTTAGTTCACTTAACTTATTGGGGATTATTTCCAAGTTAGTTGACTTATCTTATTGGGGGTTATTGCCAAGTTAGTTCACTTATCTTATTGGGGATTATTGCCAAGTTAGTTCACTTATCTTATTGCGGGTTATTGCCAAGTTAGTTCACTTATCTTATTGGGGATTATTGCCTAGTTAGTTGACTTATCTTATTGGGGATTATTGCCAAGTTAGTTCACTTATCTTATTGGGGATTATTGCCAAGTTAGTTCACTTATCTTATTGGGGTTTATTGCCAAGTTAGTTCACTTATCTTATTGCGGGTTATTGCCAAGTTAGTTGACTTATCTTATTGCGGGTTATTGCCAAGTTAGTTCACGTATCTTATTGGGGATTATTGCCAAGTTAGTTCACTTATCTTATTGGTGATTATTGCCAAGTTAGTTGACTTATCTTATTGGGGGTTATTGCCAAGTTAGTTCACTTATCTTATTGGGGGTTATTGCCAAGTTAGTTCACTTATCTTATTGGGGGTTATTGCCAAGTTAGTTCACTTATCTTATTGGGGGTTATTGCCAAGTTAGTTCACTTATCTTATTGGGGATTATTGCCAAGTTAGTTCACTTATCTTATTGGGGATTATTTCCAAGTTAGTTCACTTATCTTATTGGGGGTTATTGCCCAGTTAGTTCACTTATCTTATTGGGGGATTATTGCCCAGTTAGTTCACTTATCTTATTGGGGGTTATTGCCAAGTTAGTTCACTTATCTTATTGGGGATTATTGCCCAGTTAGTTCACTTATCTTATTGGGGGTTATTGCCAAGTTAGTTCACTTATCTTATTGGGGATTATTGCCAAGTTAGTTCACTTATCTTATTGGGGGTTATTGCCAAGTTAGTTCACTTATCTTATTGGGGGATTATTGCCAAGTTAGTTCACTTATCTTATTTGGGATTATTGCCTAGTTAGTTGACTTATCTTATTGGGGGTTATTGCCCAGTTAGTTCACTTATCTTATTGAGGGTTATTGCCAAGTTAGTTCACTTATCTTATTGGGGATTATTGCCAAGTTAGTTCACTTATCTTATTGGGGGTTATTGCCAAGTTAGTTCACTTATCTTATTGGGGGTTATTGCCAAGTTATTTCACTTATCTTATTGGGGATTATTGCCAAGTTAGTTCACTTATCTTATTGGGGGTTATTGCCAAGTTAGTTCACTTATCTTATTGTGGGTTATTGCCAAGTTAGTTCACTTATCTTATTGGGGATTATTGCCAAGTTAGTTCACTTATCTTATTGCGGGTTATTGCCAAGTTAGTTCACTTATCTTATTGGGGATTATTGCCTAGTTAGTTCACTTATCTTATTGGGGATTATTGCCAAGTTAGTTCACTTATCTTATTGGTTATTGGGGATTATTGCCAAGTTAGTTCACTTATCTTATTGGGGTTTATTGCCAAGTTAGTTGACTTATCTTATTGCGGGTTATTGCCAAGTTAGTTGACTTATCTTATTGCGGGTTATTGCCAAGTTAGTTCACGTATCTTATTGGGGGATTATTGCCAAGTTAGTTCACTTATCTTATTGGGGATTATTGCCAAGTTAGTTGACTTATCTTATTGGGGGTTATTGCCAAGTTAGTTCACTTATCTTATTGGGGGTTATTGCCAAGTTAGTTCACTTATCTTATTGGGGGTTATTGCCAAGTTAGTTCACTTATCTTATTGGGGGTTATTGCCAAGTTAGTTCACTTATCTTATTGGGGATTATTGCCCAGTTAGTTCACTTATCTTATTGGGGATTATTTCCAAGTTAGTTCACTTATCTTATTGGGGGTTATTGCCCAGTTAGTTCACTTATCTTATTGGGGATTATTGCCAAGTTAGTTCACTTATCTTATTGGGGATTATTGCCAAATTAGTTCACTTATCTTATTGAGGGTTATTGCCAAGTTAGTTCACTTATCTTATTGGGGATTATTTCCAAGTTAGTTCACTTATCTTATTGGGGATTATTGCCAAGTTAGTTCACTTATCTTATTGGGGGTTATTGCCAAGTTAGTTCACTTATCTTATTGGGGATTATTGCCAAGTTAGTTCACCTATCTTATTGGCGATTATTTCCAAGTTAGTTAACTTATCTTATTGGGGATTATTTCCAAGTTAGTTCACTTATCTTATTGGGGGTTATTGCAATGTTAGTTCACTTATCTTATTGGGGATTATTGCCAAGTTAGTTCACTTATCTTATTGGGGGTTATTGCCCAGTTAGTTCACTTATCTTATTGGGGATTATTGCCCAGTTAGTTCACTTATCTTATTGGGGGTTATTGCCAAGTTATTTCACTTATCTTATTAGGGGTTATTGCCAAGTTAGTTCACTTATCTTATTGGGGATTATTGCCAAGTTAGTTCACTTATCTTATTGGGGAGTATTGCCAAGTTAGTTTACTTATCTTATTGGGGGTTATTGCCAAGTTAGTTCACTTATCTTATTGGGGGTTATTGCCAAGTTAGTTCACTTATCTTATTGGGGATTATTGCCAAGTTAGTTCACTTATCTTATTGGGGATTATTGCCAAGTTAGTTCACTTATCTTATTGGGGGTTATTGCCAAGTTAGTTCACTTATCTTATTGGGGATTATTGCCAAGTTAGTTCACTTATCTTATTGGGGATTATTGCCAAGTTAGTTCATTTATCTTATTGGGGATTATTTCCAAGTTAGTTCACTTATCTTATTGGGGATTATTTCCAAGTTAGTTGACTTATCTTATTGGGGGTTATTGCCAAGTTAGTTCACTTATCTTATTGGGGATTATTTCCAAGTTAGTTCACTTATCTTATTGAGGATTATTTCCCATTGATATGTGCCATTCCTTATAAGCGGTCTGATATATCCCCCCCCCACATGTTAACATTCTTCTCAGGCTACTCCCAGCCTCACCCTCACATGCCATGTCAAGATGCAGTTACTCCCAGCCTCACCCTCACATGCCATGTCAAGATGCAGTTACTCCCAGCCCCACTCTCACATTCCATGTCAAGATGCAGTTACTCCCAGCCTCACCCTCACATTCCATGTCAAGATGCAGTTACTCCCAGCCCTACTCTCACATTCCATGTCAAGATGCAGTTACTCCCAGCCCCACACTCACATTCCATGTCAAGATGCAGTTACTCCCAGCCTCACCCTCACATTCCATGTCAAGCTGCAGTTACTCCCAGCCTCACCCTCACATTCCATGTCAAGATGCAGTTACTCCCAGCCTCACTCTCACATTCCATGTCAAGATGCAGTTACTCCCAGCCCCACTCTCACATTCCATGTCAAGATGCAGTTACTCCCAGCCTCACCCTCACATTCCCTGTCAAGCTGCAGTTACTCCCAGCCTCACCCTCACATTCCATGTCAAGCTGCAGTTACTCACAGCCTCACCCTCACATTCCATGTCAAGCTGCAGTTACTCCCAGCCTCACCCTCACATTCCATGTCAAGATGCAGTTACTCCCAGCCTCACTCTCACATTCCATGTCAAGCTGCTGTTACTCCCAGCCTCACCCTCACATTCCATGTCAAGATGCAGTTACTCCCAGCCTCACTCTCACATTCCATGTCAAGCTGCAGTTACTCCAAGCCCCACCCTTACATTCCATGTCAAGCTGCAGTTACTCCCAGCCCCACTCTCACATTCCATGTCAAGATGCAGTTACTCCCAGCCCCACTCTCACATTCCATGTCAAGATGCAGTTACTCCCAGCCTCACCCTCACATTCCATGTCAAGATGCAGTTACTCCCAGCCTCACCCTCACATTCCATGTCAAGATGCAGTTACTCCCAGCCCCACTCTCACATTCCATGTCAAGATGCAGTTACTCCCAGCCTCACCCTCACATTCCATGTCAAGATGCAGTTACTCCCAGCCTCACTCTCACATTCCATGTCAAGCTGCAGTTACTCCCAGCCCCACCCTCACATTCCATGTCAATATGCAGTTACTCCCAGCCCCACTCTCACATTCCATGTCAAGATGCAGTTACTCCCAGCCTCACCCTCACATTCCATGTCAAGATGCAGTAACTCCCAGCCTCACTCTCACATTCCATGTCAAGCTGCAGTTACTCCCAGCCTCACCCTCACATTCCATGTCAAGATGCAGTTACTCCCAGCCTCACTCTCACATTCCATGTCAAGCTGCAGTTACTCCCAGCCCCACCCTCACATTCCATGTCAAGCTGCAGTTACTCCCAGCCCCACTCTCACATTACATGTCAAGCTGCAGTTACTCCCAGCCTCACCCTCACATTCCATGTCAAGATGCAGTTACTCCCAGCCTCACCCTCACATTCCATGTCAAGCTGCAGTTACTCCCAGCCTCACCCTCACATTCCATGTCAAGATGCAGTTACTTCCAGCCCTACTCTCACATTCCATGTCAAGATGCAGTTACTCCCAGCCCCACCCTCACATTCCATGTGATGACTTCTGTAATACATAACATAAAATAAACTGATAAGATAAGATAACCTGATAAGATGAGATGAACTTATGTTCAGAACAATTGACTCTCAATCGTGATGTTTTCTCACAGGGAAAAGAAAGTTGACCTTGAGGACAAGAGCATCATTAGAGCTGTGCAGGCCACGTACGAGGCGTATGGCAGCGTGGACCAGGAAAGCATTTATGAGAACCCTCAAATGTACGAGGATGAATACGATGACACGTACGACACTAACGCTGTTGGTGCAGATGATGCGGATTCAGCAGATGAGTTGACCAACAAAAAGTAAGCCAGCATGACAACAGCACGTTAGACTGCATGACAACAGCACGTTAGACAGTAGAACAACAGCACGTTAGACATCATGACAACAGCACGTTAGACATCATGACAACAGCACGTTATACATCATGACAACAGCACGTTAGACATCATGACAACAGCACGTTAGACATCATGACAACAGCACATTATACATCATGACAACATCATGTTATACAGCATGACAACAGCACGTTATACATCATGACAACAGCATGTTATACATCATGACAACAGCACGTTATAAATCATGTCAAAAGCACGTTATACATCATGACAACAGCACGTTATACATCATAACAACAGCACGTTATACATCATAACAACAGCACGTTATACATCATAACAACAGCACATTAGACAACAAGACAACAGCATGTTAGACAGTATGACAACAGCACATTAGACAGTATGACAACATCACATTAGACAGTATGACAACAGCACATTAGACAGTATGACAACAGCATGTTAGACAGTATGACAACAGCACATTAGACAGTATGACAACAGCACGTTAGACAGTATGACAACAGCACGTTAGACAGTATGACAACAGCACGTTAGACAGTATGACAACAGCACATTAGACAGTATGACAACATCACATTAGACAGTATGACAACATCACATTAGACAGTATGACAAAATCACATTAGACAGTATGACAACAGCACATTAGACAGTATGACAACAGCACATTAGACAGTATGACAACAGCATGTTAGACAGTATGACAACAGCACGTTAGACAGTATGACAACAGCACGTTAGACAGTATGACAACAGCACATTAGACGGTATGACAACATCACATTAGACAGTATGACAACAGCACATTAGACAGTATGACAACAGCATGTTAGACAGTATGACAACAGCATGTTAAGTATGACAACAGCAAGTTAGACAGTATGACAACATCACATTAGACAGTATGACAACATCACATTAGACAGTATGACAACATCACATTAGACAGTATGACAGCAGCACATTAGACAGTATGACAACATCACATTAGACAGTATGACAACAGCACATTAGACAGTTTGACAACAGCACGTTAGACAGTATGACAACATTACATTAGACAATATGACAACAGCACGTTAGACAGTATGACAACAGCACGTTAGACAGTATGACAACAGCACATTAGACAGTATGACAACAGCACGTTAGACAGTATGACAACAGCACGTTAGACAGTATGACAACAACACATTAGACAGTATGACAACAGCACGTTAGACAGTATGACAACAGCACGTTAGACAGTATGACAACAGCACGTTAGACAGTATGACAACAGCACATTAGACAGTAAGACACCATCTTGTGTGATGTTTACTTTTAGCCAGCACCATCTTGTGTGATGTTTACTTTTAGCCAGCACCATCTTGTGTGATGTTTACTTTTAGCCAGCACCATCTTGTGTGATGTTTACTTTTAGCCAGCACCAACTTGTGTGATGTTTACTTTTAGCCAGCACCATCTTTTGTGATGTTTACTTTTAGCCAGCACCGTCTTGTGGGATGTTTACTTTTAGCAAGCACCATCTTGCGTGATGTTTACCTCAGCCAGCACCATCTTTTGTGATGTTTTTTTAGCCAGCACCATCTTGTGTGATGTTTACTTTTAGCCAGCACCATCTTGTGTGATGTTTACTTTTAGCCAGCACCATCTTGTGTGATGTTTATTTTTAGCCAGCACCATCTTGTGTGATGTTTACTTTTAGCCAGCCCCATCTTGTGTGATGTTTTTTTTTAGCCAGCACCATCTTGTGTGATGTTTACTTTTAGTCAGCGCAATCTTGTGTGATGTTTACTTTTAGCCATCACTGATGTGTCATGGGCACCACATATTTTTCTCTCCAGGTTCATGCCACGTGTGCTGTTGGACATAGAGAGGAAGAAAGCAAGAGAGGAAGGACGAGATCAAGAGGGAAGTGATGATGATGACGACGATGACAATAATGGGGATCAGGTAATTTGCTCTGTTCTGTGTGGTGGGAACTCACTTACAGTCGAAACCGGTTAAGTCGACGACGTTGGGGTATGAAAAATTGCATCGAGATAACCGATGATCGAGTTAAAACGAAAACCAATATGGCGGCAAAATATTAACATGCGCTTGAAATTTCTTTATGTACGTGTTGTGCGTTAATTAGTGATGGGACGATTAATCAGAATCGTATCGGAATATCGGGACCCTATTTCTTCACTCTTTCTAAGGTTGTTAAGACCGTTTGTTTTTAAGGACCATTTAAATATAACCCTTTGTTGCATTAGCGCATTTTTTTTCCTATTACATAACTATAACGAATTCATTTACTCCTGCCTGCCACGCCGCCGCGCGCGCCGTCTTGTGGTGATTCCCAGATTGAGCCATACTGTGCCTTGCTAGGCACTTGAGTGCCTTACAAGCTACACAAATAAGTTGGTAACTTGATAACGTTTTTTATTGGAACCGCCAAATTCTCTCTTTGTCTTAGCATTTTCTCGTCGTTTAATTCAATTTTTTTAAGTCGCAGAAACCTCATAACACGAGCACCAAAAAGGGTCAAATTTGCCACTTAACGTTGGTTATCTCGATCCCCATGACCAATCGCCAGCTTTTGAAAATGTTAGCTATGATTATTTTATAACCAAGGGAAGTGACCAATTTTCTGCCTCACCAGGGTCTGCTGGTGACGTCACAGCCCGCCTGCTCAGCGCTGTTACTTCTAGTACTATGCTTCGGTAACTAAGCGAATACATTTTTTTTTAAAAAAATCGGTCACTAGCGAACTCCACAAACAGTGATGACGCGTATTTTTATATTTATAGACCAGAATATTATTATTATTAAGAAAACGCTTTGATTTTGATGTCACGTTCGCTCGCGTGTTGGCTCTGGTATTCTGCCGTAACACAACAAAAAATTAACTCCGGGTAATAAGCTAATATACCGACTAAGTCCTGATAAAACGGAGTAAACAGTCATAATAAGATGGAATTTATTTAAATACCATATTATGTTTCACTCGTCAACTTGCCAGAATTATTGAATTTCGCCGCGCACACGACGATCCCCCCCCCACCCATTAGCCAATATAGTGGTGTTTAGGTGGGGTTGAGCTACACTGGCCATTTACCAAGGCAAAGGCATGCTCTGACTCAATTTAAAAAGAAAAATGTTCCTTCCCCCAACCCACTGTAGATGTATAACAGTGGGGGAGGGGAGGGAAGGTGTCTCTTCTGGCGGTCTTGTATTGGTATGTCAAAGCAAGAGGCTTCCTTTTATATAAACATCAAAGACCTTTCAAGCCTTCTAGCCTTCCCCCCCACCACCCTCATTATCCCTAACTAGAAAACTCCGTAACTTGTTCCCCCCCGTCCCTTTGAGTTCACTTAAAGCGGTCCAGACTGTAGTAATAGCCATGACCTTTGACCGTGAACCAGCTCTCGTACAGTGCCTCGACAACTAAGCAAATTAAAATTTAAAAAAAAAGCATTCCTTAACCGTGGGCGAAGTAGACTAATAGTGATGACGTGTATATTATTTAGATACTGGAATAGGGAGAAAGCGATTTGAAGTCACCGTCGCTCAACACAACAAAAACAAACTCCGGTGTAAAAAGCTATTACGGGCTTATTGAAGTTGCAGCTGAATAAATTATTTAAATTCCGAAAGACTTAAAGCTTAAATAAATAAGCCTAAACATTTTTAAAGATGAGTGTAAGCGGTCGTTCGATAGTCGTAACTACGGTAAACACTAGTCCTAGCGTAATAGTAGTCAATTATTAACAAATATATTTATTTGAATATTGATTGTTTTCCTTGGTCCTTATACAAATAAATGCCTTGGTATTTATTAGTAATAAACTTACACTAAGATTATGACTTTAATTATAATTACATCATTAGTATTAGTAGTAAATAGCATGAAAAAATAAAGTTCAAGGACGAACAAGCAAATGAACTAGATAGAGCCTCAGTCAGAGCCGAGTCACTAATTCATTTACATAAATCATACTCGCAAGGACGTTCCATTTCGCATAATATAATATATCACATAATTTAACATTATATTGATATTTCGTATATTCTGATACGATTCTGATTAATCGTCACATCACTAATTGACGCACAACACGTATATAAAGAAATTTCAAGCGCATGTTAATATTTTGCCGCCATATTGGTTTTCGTTTTAACTCGATCATTGGTTATCTCGATGCGATTTTTCATACCCAACGCCGTCGACTTAACCTGTTTCGACTGTAGCGTATCACCCGTCAAAAATGACGGAAGTTTTCAGTTGAAATCTATTTATTTTGAAAAAATGCACTTTTTTAGCCGACCTTTTTCAAAAGCCCAACTAACTTGTCCTTGTTTGATAAATACGAAATATTAAACTTTCTGAAATGTACACAAAGTATTTCATAATAGGGGTTGTAGGGCGTCTAATGCGCCCCCTTTGTTTTTTGATTTTATAATTAACCATCATCAAATCCTATTTTTACATTGTTCCCTTTTCCAAAATTAAAATATGAGCTAAAACAATGACGTCATATAATATTTTTTTACATTGTTCCCTTTTTTACAAAATTAAAATATCAGCGAAAACAATGACGTCATATAATTTTTTTTTACAGCGCATCTTTAATTTGCACACATTTTGATGCATTGGTGCAGTAATTTGGTGCGCTGCTTTCTAAAATTAGTAGCGTCACAGACAGACACTACGTGACATTGCAAATTATATTGTTTAATAAGTTGAAATGTTAAATTCTGTAAAACCTCATGTTGTAACGTACATGATATTTTTGTAAATGTTATCTTTGGGTATATTATCATTAAACATTTTATCCTGGTACGTCTTGTCCCCTATTTTGAATACTTGATTAGCCGCCCAGGGACCAGTTTGTCGAGGACCCGGCCAAACTTCGAGAGCAGGCCGAGCAGAGACGCCAGTCACATGCGGCAAGGAGAGGCAGGGGAGGAGCAGCACCACCCCCCAGGACCAGAGATGTAGTGGGCAATGCTAAAGGTCATTTACTTTTAATTAAAATCCTGGCCACACTAGTCAAAACGACAACAAATAGAGATGCGATTGGGGTCATTGGGGTCGTAGTGGCTGATTGTAGAAGGATGCATGACGTCATAGTTGCAAGGTTCAATAAACTCAATATGTTTAAGATTTGTAACTCTTAGAGGAACAATACATAACAAAGTAAATTGAAAAACTGGTGATATTTAACATTATTGGGCATATTTACATTAACACTGGGTTGGTATGAAATGGTGTTGGCTGGTATGAAATGGTGTTGGCTGGTGTGCAATGGTGTTGGCTGGTGTGCAATGGTGTTGGCTGGTGTGCAATGGTGTTTGCTGGTGTGCAATAGTGTGGGTTAGTGTGCAATGGTGTGGGTTAGTGTGCAATGGTGAGGGTTAGTGTGCAATGGTGAGGGTTAGTGTGCAATAGTGTGGGTTAGTGTGCAATGGCGTGGGTTAGTGTGCAATGGTGTGAGTTAGTGTGCAATGGTGTGGGCTGTAAATGAATATACAAAAATGTTCTCAGAAAGCCTTCTACCTGTCCTGATTGCTGTTTCCCCAGGTTTTTATTGATTCATACACAGGACTGGTAAATATTGCAGAACAAATAAGGCAATTTTTATTATTATTGTGTTCTCCCTTTAGGTCAAGGCCAGTCCTCTGAAGTTCTACGCAATCGGAGAATGAAAGAAAAGTTCAAAGGTCAGAGAAATCGAGCCAATGCTGAGAAGAAACAGAGTAAAGGAATGTTCTAATTCTGTTGAGTGTTTAGCCAGCTAAAAGGTCCTAAGTAGCTATTTATTGTCTACGCATTTTATGCCTGTGAATTAAATGAAGTGTGTACATAGGATTTTTGGTGTTCTGTTGTTGTTTTTATCTGTCTTCAGTTAGAACTGGTTTGATGTTTGGATATGGTTGCCAGTTTGTGCATGTTGAAGTTGGTTGGATGCTTCTCACATGGTTGGTGGGAACTTTGTACAAGTTTTATTGGTGCTTCTAAAACATCTATGTTGTGTGGTTTTTTTTTATATATGTCAAAGTGCAATAATGAAATATTTTATGGCTCAGAGCCAAGAATAAAAAACTGGAGGTTTATTTATACTTTTTGTGTAACACACCTTTGACTAATTTGGTTCAGCTTGGAGCTACTGTAAACCTTGTCCGGTATTATGTGTAACGTACTGTCATTTATGTTGGTTATTATGATAAGAATGTTTATTTAATTATTATATGTATGTTATTATCTCCATGAAAAGTGCTGTGAGCCCGGCTCCTTGCTGAGATACAGCGCTATAAAAATTATCAATTTATTATTATTATTATTACTTCCCCTTGTTGAGTGTGTTAGTCTCGTTAAAAAAATTCCTTAAACATAAATCTGTGCTTGATTGAGCCGATTAAAACTAAAGTCTTGGGTTCAAATTAATGTTTATTATGTTGAACATTCAAAGTCAGGTACATATTCTCATTTCAATATTAATCTGGTTTATCCTCACAATAGGAATGAACTTTTATTTTCTGAACCTGCATAGCCTAAAGCCTAATCCAATTAATCACAAGATTACAATCATCCACAAGATTACAATCATCCACATGATTAAAATCATCCACAAGTGTATCTGTAATCACACTCCTAAAGCATACAAGGGCATCATGGTACACAAACTTTAAACAACAACACATATTTCTTTATTTACATGCCACTATTTTCATGCATAAAATTTACGTCATTCATTTTTGTACCAAACCCTCCCCACTCCCTGTGTTGTTTTCTTGGTAAAATGAGTGATATTAGTGTCTAGAGTTTGACTGCCAAATGTGCGCCATTGCAAACAAACCATTCACATCATTTAGTAACATTATTTTAGTTTTCATAAAATACTTTTATAGAATATGTGGTATTAAGTAGCAACAGTTTCATTAAGTATTAAGATATTTATCAAATATGCGTTTATTCTGTTTGGACTTAACAGATCTTTGTTTATTCTATGTTCATGTGAGTCAGTTGAATGTCCTTGACCGAGACAAAATCTTGCTATTACAACTTTTTTATACCAACCAACCAAACAAATTTCAAATGTATTGTTGCTTCTATTTTTATGTTGGAAAAAATATTTTACGAAACCATGTCTTAAGAAAAAGTAACATTACGTCATGAGATATGACACATTACATCATGAGATATGACGCATTACATCATGAGATATGACGCATTACATCATGAGATATGACGCATTACATCATGAGATATGACGCATTACATCATGAGATATGACGCATTACATCATGAGATATGACGCATTACATCATGAGATATGACGCATTACATCATGAGATATGACGCATTACATCATGAGATATGACGCATTACATCTTGAGATATGACGCATTACATCATGAGATATGACGCATTACATCATGAGATATGACGCATTACATCATGAGATATGACGCATTACATCATGAGATATGACGCATTACATCATGAGATATGACGCATTACATCTTGAGATATGACGCATTACATCATGAGATATGACGCATTACATCATGAGATATGACGCATTACATCATGAGATATGACGCATTACATCATGAGATATGACGCATTACATCATGAGATATGACGCATTACATCATGAGATATGACGCATTACATCATGAGATATGACGCATTACGTCATGAGATATGACGCATTACATCATGAGATATGACGCATTACATCATGAGATATGACGCATTACATCATGAGATATGACGCATTACGTCATGAGATATGACGCATTACATCATGAGATATGACGCATAACATCATGAGATATGACGCATTACGTCATGAGATATGACGCATTACGTCATGAGATATTACGTCATGAGATATGACGCATTACGTCATGAGATATGACGCATTACATCATGAGATATGACGCATTACGTCATGAGATATGACGCATTACATCATGAGATATGACGCATTACATCATGAGATATGACGCATTACATCATGAGATATGACGCATTACGTCATGAGATATGACGCATTACGTCATGAGATATGACGCATTACGTCATGAGATATGACGCATTACGTCATGAGATATGACGCATTACATCATGAGATATGACGCATTACATCATGAGATATGACGCATTACATCATGAGATATGACGCATTACATCATGAGATATGACGCATTACATCATGAGATATGACGCATTACATCATGAGATATGACGCATTACATCATGAGATATGACGCATTACATCTTGAGATATGACGCATTACATCATGAGATATGACGCATTACATCATGAGATAAGACGCATTACATCATGAGATATGACGCATTACATCATGAGATATGACGCATTACATCATGAGATATGACGCATTACGTCATGAGATATGACGCATTACATCATGAGATATGACGCATTACATCATGAGATATGACGCATTACGTCATGAGATATGACGCATTACGTCATGAGATATGACGCATTACATCATGAGATATGACGCATTACATCATGAGATATGACGCATTACGTCATGAGATATGACGCATTACGTCATGAGATATGACACATTACGTCATGAGATATGACTCATTACGTCATGAGATATGACGCATTACATCATGAGATATGACGCATTACATCATGAGATATGACGCATTACATCATGAGATATGACGCATTACATCATGAGATATGACGCATTACATCATGAGATATGACGCATTACATCATGAGATATGACGCATTACATCATGAGATATGACGCATTACATCATGAGATATGACGCATTACATCATGAGATATGACGCATTACATCATGAGATATGACGCATTACATCATGAGATATGACGCATTACGTCATGAGATATGACGCATTACGTCATGAGATATGACGCATTACATCATGAGATATGACGCATTACATCATGAGATATGACGCATTACATCATGAGATATGACGCATTACATCATGAGATATGACGCATTACATCATGAGATATGACGCATTACATCATGAGATATGACGCATTACGTCATGAGATATGACGCATTACATCTTGAGATATGACGCATTACATCATGAGATATGACGCATTACGTCATGAGATATGACGCATTACGTCTTGAGATATGACGCATTACATCATGAGATATGACGCATTACGTCTTGAGATATGACGCATTACGTCATGAGATATGACGCATTACGTCATGAGATATGACGCATTACGTCATGAGATATGACGCATTACATCATGAGATATGACGCATTACATCATGAGATATGACGCATTACATCATGAGATATGACGCATTACATCATGAGATATGACGCATTACGTCATGAGATATGACGCATTACATCATGAGATATGACGCATTACATCATGAGATATGACGCATTACATCATGAGATATGACGCATTACGTCATGAGATATGACGCATTACGTCATGAGATATGACGCATTACGTCATGAGATAAGACGCATTACGTCATGAGATATGACGCATTACGTCATGAGATATGACGCATTACGTCATGAGATATGACGCATTACGTCATGAGATATGACGCATTACGTCATGAGATATGACGCATTACGTCATGAGATATGACGCATTACGTCATGAGATATGACGCATTACGTCATGAGATATGACGCATTACGTCATGAGATATGACGCATTACGTCATGAGATATGACGCATTACGTCATGAGATATGACGCATTACGTCATGAGATATGACGCATTACGTCATGAGATATGACGCATTACGTCATGAGATATGACGCATTACATCATGAGATATGACGCATTACGTCATGAGATATGACGCATTACGTCATGAGATATGACGCATTACGTCATGAGATATGACGCATTACGTCATGAGATATGACGCATTACGTCATGAGATATGACGCATTACGTCATGAGATATGACGCATTACGTCATGAGATATGACGCATTACGTCATGAGATATGACGCATTACGTCATGAGATATGACGTTTTACCTTCTGAGAAATGGCAACACTACTCTGAAGATGGTTTTAGATATGTCATCTTTAATTCTCTGGACTTAAGACATGACAATGTTAAATTGACTCATATTCTATGTTATTGACTCAAATTCTATGTTCCCTCTAAGGTTCGTTGCTCTGTGTGCAAAATGAATTTTAAAAAAAACAACTCATTGGCAAAGTTGCACAGCATCCATTTTTTATGCAATGTTTTACAAATTTCCTGCATGATAATTGCTAACTGCTGCACAGCGTCTATCAAAGATCTAAGCGGCCGACACAGCTTAAAGGGAGCATTGCTCATGGTATACATGAAAATGAATTGTGAATATTTTATACTCCCTTCCCCGTTTTGCTATAATGAATTTCACAAAATTTTTAAAAATGCATTTTAAAAATTCAAGAATGAAGGTGGAAATAATTTGTTGATTACAAAATTTGGATTATATGTTGATTAAATTGCCGCCGACTTTTTTTAAGTAAATACATTACAGACGATCCTACTTAATGGAAGAAAATTGCGCCCAACGTTCTCCGCTGGAACTTTCCAAACATTTATAACAACAATCGCCATTTTATATTTACAACGGACAAAAGGGAGACAATTATAGACAGGACTATTCCAGGAGTCGCAGTGAGTGCACTGTTCTTGGAATTACTCTTCGTCGTTGTTGTTGTCGCCATGGTGCTTGTTGTGCACGGGTCTGGACAAGGATTCCCATAGCCCGACACACCGGCGCACGCCTTATCTTTGTTGGTGTCATAGAGTTTCTGTAAGAAAAGAGGAAATAGTTCACCAGGCATGGACAGTGTGTTATTACTAGGACATTGTGTTGTTACTAGGACATTGTGTTGTTACTAGGACATTGTTATAGATGTGGCGGGTCTTTATCAATATGGTCATCATCATCATTCCCGTGACCGTTGCGGTCTTTGGGGGAGCGCATGGATACATCAACAGACAACGATCTCCACATACCTATCTTGAGCGGCGGCCAATAATTCATGCAATTTCATCCCTGTCCATTCCTTAATGTTTTAAAGCCAACATTCCCGCTGGCGACCTCTTCGCCGGCCCCCTTCTACAGTGTCTTGAAGGATGATTTTTGTCAGGGTATCATGTGACAGCACATGACCAAACCATGCCATCTTACGTCTCTTAATTGTTGTTATAATAGTTTTTTGACGACCTGCAATAGAGTTTCTTCTGTCCGAGACATATTCATTTGTCTTGTGTTTTAGATAAGAGATCTGGAGAATAGTTCTCATGCATTTGTTTTCAAACGCCTGCAGCTTGCTTTCAGTGGTTGCCAGTAGTGTCCAGGTCTCACATACTTTTAACGAGAGCTCTGTAAAGCCTGAGCTTTGTTGGAAGGCTAATGTTTTTGCTGTTCTATATTTTGATTAACTTCGACATTGCTGCCATTGCCGACCCAAATCTAGCTCGAATTTCAGCTTCACAGGAACCATCTCTAGATATCATGGCTCCTCCAGATTTTGTTGGTTAATTATGATGTTTGCTATACTGGCAACTGAAGTGTTGACCAATACCTTGGTTTTCTCTGAGCTAATTTCCATTCCTTATGCACCTGATCTGTCCGCAAGTTTGTCGGTGAGCTCCTGTAGTTCTTTACTGTTCCCAGCCAAAAGATCTATATCATCAGCAAATCTTAGGTTGCATAAAGGTCTTCCGCCTATAAAGATGGATGTGTAGTGATCACTGAGTGTTTCTTGCACGATTTCTTTAAGGAAGATATTGACCAGGACAGGTGAGAGAATGCAGCCCTGACGGACTCCAACCGTCAATTTGAAGTCCCTTACACAGGCTTTAAATAGGACTGCACTGCTTGCCTGACTGTAGAGTTCTTCGATCACCTTTACCAGCCGTTCTTCAATGTTGAAACGTCTCATCACTTGCCAAAGTCCCTCGTGCCATCCTCGGTCAAAGGCTTTCTTGAAGTCGATGAAGTTATGATGGAGATCGTGTTTGTGCTGTAGATGTTTTTCTATGAGCAAGCGATAATTAAAGATCAATTGGATTTTGCTTCTGCCTGGTCTGAAACTTGCATGTTCTTCTGGCTGTAATTCCTCGGATATTAAAATGTTATATAATATGGTGGTCCTTTATAAATATGGTGGGCATTTATAAATATGGTGGGCCTTTATAAATATGATGGGCCTTAATAAATATGGTTTCAAACTCTCATTTTTATGCATACTCACAAAATTAAAATGTTATTATTTAAGCCAAATAGCTAATTAGACATAATGATTGAACTTCTTCACTATAAGTACTCACCATTCTACTGTTGGTACTCACCATTCTACTGTTGGTACTCACCATTTTACTATTGGTACTCACCATTTTACTATTGGTACTCACCATTTTACTATTGGTACTCACCATTTTACTATTGGTACTCACCATTTTACTATTGGTACTCACCATTTTACTATTGGTACTCACCATTTTACTATTGGTACTCACCATTTTACTATTGGTACTCACCATTTTACTATTGGTACTCACCATTCTACTGTTGGTACTCACCATTCTACTGTTGGTACTCACCATTTTACTATTGGTACTCACCATTTTACTATTGGTACTCACCATTTTACTATTGGTACTCACCATTTTACTATTGGTACTCACCATTTTACTATTGGTACTCACCATTTTACTATTGGTACTCACCATTTTACTATTGGTACTCACCATTCTACTGTTGGTACTCACCATTTTACTATTGGTACTCACCATTTTACTATTGGTACTCACCATTTTACTATTGGTACTCACCATTTTACTATTGGTACTCACCATACTACTGTTGGTACTCACCATTCTACTGTTGGTACTCACCATTTTACTGCTGGTACTCACCATTCTACTGTTGGTACTCACCATTTTACTATTGGTACTCACCATACTACTGTTGGTACTCACCATTCTACTGTTGGTACTCACCATACTACTGTTGGTACTCACCATTCTACTGTTGGTACTCACCATTTTACTATTGGTACTCACCATACTACTGTTGGTACTCACCATTCTACTGTTGGTACTCACCATTTTACTATTGGTGCTCACCATACTACTGTTGGTACTCACCATTCTACTGTTGGTACTCACCATACTACTGTTGGTACTCACCATTCTACTGTTGGTACTCACCATACTACTGTTGGTACTCACCATTCTACTGTTGGTACTCACCATTCTACTGTTGGTACTCACCATTCTACTGTTGGTACTCACCATTCTACTGTTGGTACTCACCATTCTTTTGTTGGTACTCACCATACTACTGTTGGTACTCACCATTCTACTGTATGTATCAGTTCTGCTCGTGAACCAGTTGACCCCGCTCAGTGTCAGGTTGTGGTCTAGGACAAGGTGGTTAATATTCAGATTACAGGGGCTGGGGAGGTCAAAGGTTAATATTCAGATTACAGGGGCTGGGGAGGTCAAAGGTTAAGATTCAGATTACACGGGCTGTGGAGGTCAAAGATTAATATTCAGATTACACGGGCTGTGGAGGTCAGAGGTTAAGATTCAGATTACAGGGGCAGTGGAGGTCAGAGGTTAATATTCAGATTACACGGGCTGTGGAGGTCAAAGATTAATATTCAGATTACACGGGCTGTGGAGGTCAGAGGTTAAGATTCAGATTACAGGGGCAGTGGAGGTCAGAGGTTAAGATTCAGATTACAGGGGCAGTGGAGGTCAGAGGTTAAGATTCAGATTACAGGGGCAGTGGAGGTCAGAGGTTAAGATTCAGATTACAGGGGCAGTGGAGGTCAGAGGTTAAGATTCAGATTACACGGGCTGTGGAAGGTCAAAGGTTAATATAAGGTTGATGATTTCAAAAAAGGTCTTATTTGACTATGACAGCTCATTGATGATTTTATTATAATGATCATCTCTGCGACAATGTCTAGAACATGTCAGTGAGTGTCAAGCAATGGTGTTGAGAATGTTTGCTTCCAAAATTGATGTTAACATTAACACATGAGACTTCTCATATAATCTATTTATAGTTTTTTTATAGTATGATAAAACTGTTTAATATGTGATCTTTTGCTTTAACTTCAAACTCTGTTCACCCTGGTAGACCAGGACACCTACTGGAGTCATGGACTGACCTACTGGGGGTCACGGAATGACCTACTGGGGGTCACGGAGTGACCTACTGGGGGTCACAGAATGACCTACTGGGGGTCACGGACTGAATTACTAGTGGTCATAGACTAACCTACTGGCGGTCACAGACTGACCTACCGGAGGTTACAGACTGACCTACTGGGGGTCACGGACATACCTACTGGAGATCACAGACTGACCTAATGGGGGTCACCGACTGGTCTACTGGGGCTCACGGACTGACCTACTGTGGGTCACGGACTGACCTACTGTGGGTCACGGACTGACCTACTGAGGGTCAAGGATTGACTTACTGGGGGTCACGGACTGAGACTGACCTACTGGGGGTCAAGGACTGACCTACCTGGAGCCGGTGCAGTAGGTCGACAAGCTGAAGCCCGTCATGAGTCTTGCTCTCTGCCTGAAGACCAGGAAGGCGTACAGCGAGTCCGTGGAGCGGTCAAGCGGTGGCACCGGTGAGATGTAGCCCACGTGCTGCATGCCGTCCGCCACATACTGACCAGGGATGTCCATGACAAACCACAGCAATGACGTCACTCGCGAGCTGGGCGTCAAGATGGCGTTGGTGACGTCAAGCAGGACCAACGTGTACAACTTACCTGATGGTAGAATGGGAGCAAGTGTTAGCACTAATTGTTACATTGAGATTTATTGTATTTTCACTGTCTTTCAAATGATCTATTAGCTTTCTGCCTACTAGCACATACTTTCACTTTTTATCACTCTATTTGCGGAATGTAAACAAGTATTTAAATAATGTGTGGGAACCAAGTTTAAAGGGAAAATCCATGAGTTTCAATGGTAAACAATGAACAAGAAAGTGTCCCCTAGTCACGTGATATTTGTACTACACACTCGGTGAGATTTACGACATTTTGGTACTCAAAGTCCAGTTGTCCTCCAAAGTCCAGTTGTCGTCCAAAGTCCAGTTGTCGTCCAAAGTCCAGTTGTCCTCCAAAGTCCAGTTGTCCTCCAAAGTCCAGTTGTCCTCCAAAGTCCAGTTGTCCTCCAAAGTCCAGTTGTCCTCCAAAGTCAAGTTGTCCCAAGTCCAGTTGTCGTCCCAAGTCCATTTGTCGTCCAAAGTCCAGTTGTCGTCCAAAGTCCAAGTGTCCAAAGTCTAGTTGTCTTTCAAAGTCCAGTTGTCGTCCAAAGTTCTCCAAATGCTTGAGTAAAGGCTCACGTAGAGATGGAAATCGAATTCAACCGTAGACACAGAACTCGAATACAACCGTAGACACAGAACTCGAATCCTGCCAACGACTCAATCCAATCCGGACATGGGTTTTAAACGAATATTTGATTTCCGCCTCTATCTCAAGGCGGACACGATTAACTTATGCAGGGGCGTTTCAAACTTTGAAATAAAATACAACTATAAAAAAACCACTGAGGCAAATATTTGGTTCAGGAGGGTTGGGGTGGGTTGGGGGGGGGGTGGTGCAAACTCAAGGTGTCAGATTTGTTCTATATTTAGAGGCTGAAAAATGTCAAAGGGAAAAGTTTTACCATTTCTTTTGTGGAGTGAATTTATTTTACTAGATTTAGTTACCCCAACTCATCTGTGTTAAAAAATAATTTTTGTGTGTTACTCTTAATCACTCCACAAATTTGGTCAATTAAAACAACACTATTTACATAGCATTGCCATCATTCTTCGTTTGCATGGGAAAATAAGGGCTGTCGGGTGGGAGAGGCACCCACCTTCAAAAAAATTGGAGTCCAACATGTTGACAGCAGACAGCCTCACAAATGGCGCGGTTCTCACAAACACGGGGCTGATGGAGTCCGAGCTCAGTGGATCCACGTAGATGGATCTTGCTCTGTATGGAGGAATACGATTGTTCAAGAAAATTCAATAATTACTTTTATGGCGATAAATTTTACTGAGGATTGCACGAAAATATTCTCAAGAGAATGAAATCTCAGGACACAGCAATATCTAATTCATGCGCACCAAATGTTCCTGCGCGCCTTGCAGCACCACACCAGCACCACTCATGCACTACGCACCTTTGTGTGACAGACTGACAGCAGGCGGTGTAACTGATATCGTCACTTGTGTACGTCACTTCCACTTCCACGTCCAAGTTATTGGCCTCTGCGCCTCTAGAGAGAGATGACGTCATAGTTATTAGATCAGGTACCAGAGAGAGAGAGAGAGAGAGAGAGAGAGAGAGAGAGAGAGAGAGAGAGAGAGAGAGAGAGAGAGAGAGAGAGAGAGAGAGAGAGAGAGAGAGAGAGAGAGAGAACGTTATAGTTGTTACACCAGGTATCAGAGAGAGGGAGAGAGAACATTGCAGTTGCTAGACCAGGGGTCCGGCAACTTTTTGTCTGAAAGAGCCATATACACCACATATTTTGAAAAGTAATTATGTGAGAGCCATACATTATGTTTAAAACTAAAAATTCAAGTAAATGTGTGCATTTTGTGTAATTTCAATACTAAAAGTACAATAATTATGTCTCTAAATTCCTTTTAATATCATTTTTATGCTGTTTTTTATATGCAATTAATATGTAGATCAAATGAGTCTGAATAAACGTTTTATTAAATAAACGAACATTTGTCTGAGAGCCATATGCAGCCATCAATAGAGTCACATCTGGGTCACGAGCCATGGTTTCCCGAACCCTGTGCTAGACCAATCCCCAACAGCATATTATGTTCACTGCATAAATTGAGTTTATATTTTCATAGACAACACGACAACTCTACCGTGAACCAATCATTGTTAAATGTGTTACTGTTGATTTAGAGCTGTTTATTTTTACCATCAATTGAAATAGTTGTTTTCTTTTAATGGGGGATTTTGGTTAAACATGGTCAGAATTATTCCAAAATAATTTTTTTTTAAATTATCGTATATGATGAAATGTTTAAAAAAAGAAATAAAAAATAAACAAATAACCCCCCCCCAAAAAAAAACGAACATTGCTGGTCGTCTTAACTAGCCTTGATGATACGTTTGTCGTTGTTTATTATACGCTTTTAATTAGCTTGCAAATTCTGTGTGTGTCTTAACGTCAAATCTTCCGTCATTTTGACGTACTTTGCATTGCTCGATGGAGCTAACATTGGGCATGCATCCGAATCTCCGGTATTATTACAATATTTTAAAATTTCATGCAATATGCACAGTCGGCTGTCAAGTTATTTGCCTTTTTGTGCAAAACGTTTTAAATCCCTTATATTAACTTCACCGCCGTCTCTCTCTGTCGTTCTGTCGTCATCTCTGTCTCTTTGTCTTGGGCGGGTGGAAAAACAAAAGTAAAAAATGACCCACTTCCCGTGATCCGATCGAGCTGAAATTTGGCACACGGACCTGTCTCATCTAACAATGCATCGTATCAAAATTTCAGATCGATCGAACGTACCGTAATTAAATTTATGCATTTTTAGTTTATCCTTATATAACGTATGTAATTCAAATTCACTGTTTGTTATTGTTTTTTTACGGGATTGTTCAGTCACGCGTTGACGCGATCCATCGAAGCACCGGCGTGCTTTTGTTTACATTTTACGTGTCACGCTGAGCTCGGTCAAGCGATCGGTTACCAGAATTTTCCCCTCACCCCCCAGGGTTATGAAGCAAACTTGTGTTAAGACAGATTCAGTCTTTAAATGTTTGTCGCGTTTGAAAATAATCAATACTGTTAGTTATGTCTCATATATAAGGGATTTATAGTCAAAAACTTTGTTTTTACGGGTTTGTTTTATGATTAATCAACAATTTTCTTCGAGGTAATCAAAGGGATATAATAAATACATTTTCAAAAAATTGTATTCTTTTTAGAGTAATCTCTCATTACAAATTGTAATTGTTACAATCTGGTGAAGACAGAGAAATTACATGAAAATTTTGTAAAATAAACAAGAAATGGGTTTTTAAAAAGAAGGATTAAAACAAATAATTTTTTTTTCATTCCAATGCACTAAAAAGCAAAAATAATAAATTTCCTTAATCTGCATTGAATAAAAGAGTGTTTTTAAAAATCATTTTAAAGCATTTTTTTTTAAATAAAAAAATGTAAAATCTAAATCTAATGCAAGCCGTATGTTTATTGAAACATGGAAGGTATTGAATTAATAGGTATCGTGTTAATTGGCAACACAATTAAACATTTAAGACTGGGTCAATGTGAATATGTTGGCAGCGAGACATTACCTGCATAATCTTGACATTACCATCATAATCCTGACATTTCCAGCATAATCTTGACATCACCATCATAATCCTGACATTACCTGCATAATCTTGACATTACCATCATAATCCTGACATTACCATCATAATCCTGACATGACCTGCATAATCTTGACATTACCATCATAATCCTGACATTACTTGCATAATCTTGACATTACCATCATAATCCTGACATTACCATCATAATCTTGCTGTGTTCATAATTCATAACATTAGTATTTAATTATAGAATGGACTGCATTGAATTAGCCGCTGAAATGGTAGTCACTGATAATCATGTATGAAAAATGACTTTTTAGACACTGACAGTCTCACCCAGTGATGTTGTAGACATTGACAATCTTGACTTACCCAGTGATGTTGTAGACATTGACAGTCTTGACTTACCCAGTGATGTTGTAGACATTGACAATCTTGACTTACCCAGTGATGTTGTAGACATTGACAATCTTGACTTACCCAGTGATGTTGTAGACATTGACAGTCTTGACTTACCCAGTGATGTTGTAGACATTGACAATCTTGACTTACCCAGTGATGTTGTAGACATTGACAGTCTTGACTTACCCAGTGATGTTGTAGACATTGACAGTCTTGACTTACCCAGTGATGTTGTAGACATTGACAATCTTGACTTACCCAGTGATGTTGTGGACATTGACAATCTTGACTTACCCAGTGATGTTGTAGACATTGACAGTCTTGACTTACCCAGTGATGTTGTAGACATTGACAATCTTCTGCAGGTTCGGTTTCATCCTGTAGATCAGCCATGGGCAGTTGTTGACCTTGTTCGTGGCCTTGACCCTGGCTATTCCATACGGATCTGCTTTGGTTGGTATGAAGCCTACGGCCATGGGAGCTAGCGTTAAAAAATTAGGACTGGAAAATGTTTGACTCAAATCACGGTGTTGCATGCTTCAACAACAACAACAAAAAAACACATGTCACAAATATAAACATCGATCTAATTTTAAGAGGTAAAGTACCTTTTATTTGGCTGACTTGTGAAAATAAATTGTGTAGACTATAGAAGCCATTGTTTGCCACGTAATCATCAATGTTCTGTTTGATTTGATCAAACTGAGTCTGACTGATGGGGCCAGTCTGTTTGAACAGGGCGAAGACGTGAAGATCGACACGGTCAAACGCATTCAGGGGACCTCTGTATGGCGCCAGTTCCTGGGGAGTGGGGAGATGATTTGGGGTGAAATAAGACTAATATTATATCGTAAGAGAGCAAGACTTGGTACAAATTCACTCTCAGTCCACTTGCACTTCTTTCCGATAGGTTATCTATTGTATTTAAGAGTTTCGAACTCACATTATTTAAATGTTTCAACAATTATCTCTTACAAATGCCTGGATGTAATTTGTTCCACCAGTTACAAACATGTTACAAACATGTTACAAACATGTTACGAACATGTTACAAACATATTACAAATTTAAACGGTTAATATTTAATTCTTCGGCTGATTCAGGCTTGTCCGACCGTGACGTCACAGCGACGCTACCTGTTGCTGGCCGAGAGTTGCTTCCCTCGAATAATGTTTGTTTTCCTGTTTTAAAAACCGGGGGAGGGGTCTAAGGGGAGGGGGGGAAGCCTCCCCTTATAATTATTAGATACGAATCATCGAATACGAAACTGCGGACATAGCTAGTGATGCAATAAGCCCGCGAATTTGAAGGCTCTCTCTTTTTCGCTTTGCCGCCGTAGCGCAAACATCGTGTTAGAAATGTATTAGTGATTTGCTAAATGGAAGCTGATTTAAGTGTTTTACTAGTGATATTTCGGAAGAATGTAACTCGAGAATTATTTATATAATTAGTGATAAAAGTGTATTTTTAAATCCCTTATATTAACTTCGCGGCCGTCTCATCATCTCATGGGCGGGCGGGCGGAAAAACAAAAGTCAAAAATGACCCACTTCCCGTGATCCGATCGAGATGAAATTTGGTTAAGTCCCTTACATTAACCTCGCGGCCGTCTCATCAACTCATGGGCGGGCGGGCGGAAAAACAAATGTCAAAAATGACCCACTTCCCGTGATCCGATCGATCTGAAATTTATCACACGGACCTGTCTTACCTAACAATGCATCGTATCAAAATTTCAGATCGATCGAACGTACCGTAAATAAATTAATGCATTTTTAGTTTATCCTTATATAACGTATGTAATTCAAATTCACGGTTTGTTATTGTCTTTTTCCACGTGAGTTTGAGTTGACGCTTAGACGTCGACCGTCGTGCCAACACGTGTTTGTTTTATTAAATCCCTTATATTAACTTCACCGCCGTCTCTCTCTGTCGTCATCTCTGTCTTGGGCGGGCGGGCGGAAAAACAGAAGTCAAAAATGACACACTTCCTGTGATCCGATCGAGCTGAAATTTGGCACACGGACCCGTCTCACCTAACAATGCATCGTATCAAAATTTCAGATCGATCGATCGTACCGTAATTCAATTAATGCATTTTTAGTTTATCTATATAATCTATATGTAGAGGTCACTATCGTTTACATTTTACGGGTCGCTTGACTTCAGGCCAGCCACCGGTGCGAACACATCACGTGCTGAAACCAGGTAAACCGGGGTGCTTTTGTTTCCATTTGGCGTGTCACGGTGAGCTCGGCCCAACGATCGGTGACAAGACCTTTTCCCCTCACCCCCCCACCCCCCCTTTTTGGGTTAAAAGCAAAGGGGAGTAAAGACAGATTCAGTCTGTAGATATTTGTAAATACTTTAAGTTCTGTCTCATATATAAGGGATTTATAGTCAAAAACTTTGTTTTTACGGGTTTGTTTTATTTGTGATTGTCTTCCATTGCCCGGGCCGTTTCAATTTCAGCATTTTCCCTCGGTTGGGACAATCGATCCGCCACCCATCTTTGTCACTTGCATAGCAACAAAGATGGCGGCTGGAAATGACCTCATTTTGGCCCGGTCGGAGTAGTCAATATTCACCAAGTCTTTAATTAATATAAGTGTTTATAAGTGTTTTTCACTTGAAAAGAATGTCATAATAATATTTGTAAATGGCTCCGTGAAGTAAATGAATGTAGGAATGTTATTCTTGTCGATGCCACGCAGTAGGACTTAGACAAGAAACAAACAAAGGTTCTCATATTTCTGACATGGATCCCAGCTCCACCCTCCCCCGTGTGAGGTATTAGCCTCTCTTGACATCAGACGTACTTGTCCGAGGGCCGAGTCTCCGCCTCCAATGTTGACCCACAGCCCGGCCAGGTTCATCTGCCCCACATCGTAGGCCAACAGCGTGTACATGGCTCCTGGCTCTGGCTCCCATGTGATGGCCGGTCGTCGGGCCAGCACCCACATGTCCAGCGAGCTGACATGTGTGCTGTCCACGTCAGCGCCCATGAAGACATTCGGGACGGAGATTTTATGGCCGCACGTCATGTAGGAACCTGGAACGAGAAACATTTCCTATATTCCCAGTCACGTGGTTACAAGAACGCTGCTTGTGTAGACCAGTGGTTCTCAAGTATTTTAGGATATCTTGAATTTAATTTCTTTTTATTGCTCGCGGGCCCTTTTAAATAATCAAATAATATAAAAGCGAACTTAATCAAAACGTTTCTTAAAAGCAACGATTTATTCATTCATAAAATTTACATTTAGCCACCAACTTTCACACATCCTTAAGTACAGTAAATAACAATGTTCATAGATTTCTTAGTTTCTTTAGTTACGCGGCAATTATTTACATAGCTGAGTTTTAGGTTATGATCTTAACTCTTTGTTTATTTTCCAGATTAAAATAAATAATAATTGTTACCTTATAAGTATTGCAAGATTTATACAAGCAATTGTTAAACTCAAAGATAGAAAGTGTGTGTGTATATATATATATATATATGTCTGTGTGTGTGGGCGTGAGGGGGGTAAGGCTAAGGGCTGCAGCACCTCGTCAAATATTTTGATGAGGACCAAAATTTAAATTAAAAGCCAACATTTCGTGTTATTTTTGTTGTTGTCAACATCAGTTTTTCATTGCACTTAAAAATTTAACAAAATCAAAACTTGTCTTCTGAATTCATCACACCAGCTACTGCTAACAACAAAAACAATTTCAAATAATCAGTACCTTATTGATTGCAATTCAAATCTTTACACATTTATATATACCCGGTATATATTATATATTTACGCTCATTTTTCACTGCCGCCTAACACTGAGGGAAATCACTCTGCTTTTTTTAAATTTTGCGTTGTAAGCAGTGCTGATTGACGCAAATAGTTATTTTTTGGTGCAGTAATTTGGTGCGCTGCTTTCGAAAATTAGTTAAAAAATCGTGTGGTGATTAGCACTGTAAAAAATATTATATAAATACTTTGTTTACTTTTCATGAATATTTCGTATTTATCATGCAAGGATAAGTTACTTGCACTTTGACCAAAAAAAAAGTGGGCACCGTAGTCGCCCTACAACCCCTATTATAAAATACTTTTTGTACATTTAAGGAAGTTTAATATTACGTATCTATCATACAAGGACAAGTTTGTTGGGCTTTTGAAAAAAGTGGGCGCCGCAGGCGCATTAAATAAAAGTTGGCGCCGCAGGCGCACGGCGCCGCAGCACAATCTAGTATATTATATATTTACGCTCATTTTTCACTGCCGCCTAACGTTGAGGGAAATCACTCTGCTTTTTTTTAAAAATTTTGCGTTGTAAGCAGTGCTGATTGACGCAAATAGTTATTTTTTGGTGCAGTAATTTGGTGCGCTGCTTTCGAAATTAGTTTAAAAATTGTGTGGTGATTAGCACTGTAAAAATTATTATATAAATGCTTTGTTTAATTTTCAGGAATATTTCGTGTTTATCATACAAGGATAAGTTACTTGGGCTTTTGACCCCACTCCCCCCCAAAAAAAGTGGGCGCCTTATGCGCCCAAAACAACCTCAATTTAAAATTACTTTGTGTACATTTAAGGTAGTTTAATATTACGTAGCTATCATACAAGGACAAGTTTGTTGGGCTTTTGAAAAAAGTGGGCGCCGTAGGCGCCCATAAAAAAGGGGGGCGCCGCAGCATAAACTAGTATATATATAATATATAATACATGGGCGTCGCTAGGAATTTTTCCAGGGGGGGCAAAAAAAACCCACTTTTTTATTTTATCTGACAATGCCATACAGGTACAATTTTCAATTAAATTTAAGTTCAGTATAAAATAAGGGTCGAAAAAAGCCTTAGAAATTAATAAGACTTACAAATTAGTGCTGTAATAGCTCAAAATACAACATTTATTAATGCATTTAATAAATTAAAAACTTAAGTTCTCACGAGAAAATTGAATTTTGCTGTGAAATAATATACGTGTGGAAACTGCAGGATTACCAAGGATGGATATCAGAAATTTTTTTACAGGCTAAAAAAAAATCGAAAAGTAGACCAATCGCGGGATTCCGAAATGCCGTTATTAGAAGATTTTGGGGCGTCTGCAGCATCTGACTTATCATTGGCATTGAGGACAACAGTACACGTTCAACAGCAAGACATAACTGAAGCAACTGTTCCTAATTTGAATGTCGCTGACACTTATTCATTTCCTAAATTGGATATTGGAAGGTATGTCTGGACATACGACCTTTCAAATAAGTTGAAATTGCAGCTGATTCGTGATTGTTGGACCCTTGATAAAAATTATGATTTTAGAGCTGACAGTGAGGGAAACAGAGTTTTTAATTTTTAGATATGCATGGTTATCAGACTATTAACTGTGGCTTGTATACTCGCAAATGTTAATAGGTGCCTTTTGCAAATAAGCGTTGTTTGGTTTTTTACGGGTTTTTTATTTACTGGACTTAAAGCAATATTTCTTAGTTCTATGTCAGAGTGAGTACGGTTTATAGATTATAGCAATATTTTTTAAAGCTGTTTATTAGAGTGAGTACGATAAGTTAGACACAACCTTTCAGCTCACATAATTTAAAAGACAAATCAACAACAGCGGTACCACAAATGAACAGACAAAAATAAACACAAACGGACCAACAACGAGAACTAAACTGTGAGGACTAACGAACCAGCGGGAACGTAAAAGCGCATGCGCAAGAACTGTGTGATTTCGCTGACATTGAAGTCCATCCTCTGAAGCAGACGATTGACAACTGTCTTCTGTGAGGGATCGGGGTTAAAACAAGCAGGGTTCTTGCCCCTGACGGACTCTGGGCAGTTGGTGCTGAAAAAATAACGGTACAAGATTAAGATAAAACAAGATTGAAAATGAAGTTAAAATACTGAGCAAGTTCATCTTTATTTTAAGACATCCTGTAGCTTCAAGTAGCTCTAAAATCTCCAGTTAAAAATTGGAATGGGAAAATCTCGGCAGTGAAACAAAACTCACTCAGATTAAAACATTAAATTATACATTAATACAGTGGTTCCCAACCTTTTTTGGGTGGCGACCCCCTTTTTATAAAAGCCATGTGACCCGTGACCCCCATGAAATTTAAATAAGTCATTTCAATAAAAAAAAATTTACGAAATAGAGCAAATTTGCATTATAATGAATATTTTTTAGTCAACAGTTGGCGACCCCTAGAAAACCCATCGCGGCTCCCAAGCGCGACCCACATGTTGGGAACAGCTGCATTTCATTGGATAATTAATAAGGAATACATTCGTTTTATTTTTAATTTGACGCTTTCACCCTAACACTAAAGTAATCTATAGTTGAGACTACTATCGTGTTACTTAAATAAAAAAATTTCGAGGAAATTTGGTGGGAAGCATGATAAAAAGACAAAAAAAAACAAACAAACAAAATTATTTAATGTGTCGGGAAGATGCCTTCTTCGAAGAATAAATTTGAAAAACAAAAACCAAAAACGAAAATTGCTGAACATAACTGCTAGGCAATATCAAGGGGCATTCTTATGGGGGAATTCAGTGACACCCTAACAGGGAACCAGTGGAGCACTTGACCAGTTGACCATTTGAGTAGTGGAGCACTTGGCAAGTGGACACTTGACCAGTTGACTACTTGACCAGTGGAGCACTTGCAGTGGCGTAGCTAGAACTTTTGCCGCCCGGGGCGGTCTCCAATTTGCCGCCCTTTTTAGGGGCCGTCCATAAATGACGTCACGCACATGGGGGGGGGGTCACAGGTTTGTGATGATGTGTGACGAAGGGGGGAGGTGTTTAAGAAATGTGACGTCACGTCAAAACGCGCAACTTTAAATAAATTTCCACTTAAATATTTGATTACTGACACTTTATTTAATGACGTTTATGTAAAATGCGTGTTACGATATTAGAATGCAGCCTTACACTAAAAACATACTTAAATGGCAAAAAATTAATTTGAAACATTTTCATTTTCAAACAGAAAATACGGCTTAGTGACGTCTTATTGAAGGAGTCTAAGTTTTTGTGATGACGTGTGACGAGGGGGGGGGGATTTTTTTTNNNNTTCCTGTGTCGGTGGCTCAAGGAGAACGATTGTTCAGTAAATTGGCAATTATAAAAAAAACTATTTGTGTTCTACCATGAGCCAAGAAAGGTGAAATGGACTGTCAATTATTTCAATTGAACACGAAATTACCAGGCAGATAAACTTCGATGAAGTTATACGTGATTTTTCTAATATGAAAATAAGAAGGTGGTCCTCCTCATCACAGTAAATATACAAACAGCCCTCACACAAATAACATGTTGTGTTATCCACGGATGTTACTATATTTCAAATTTCAAATGATAATTCCAGTTATAAACATGGCTTTTCCCCTTGGTATGTAACATTTTTTACACTTCCAATGATTTATAATTGATCGTTCTAATTTTTTTAAATGTACTTCATATGAGTGAATAGATCACAAACTTATTACATGTAGTCTACTGTTTGTTAACTTTTGCTTTTGTTCTTAATTTTTTTATATGAATGATTAAAACAAAACAAAAATTATACTACTGCTTTTGTTGTTGCAAATATGTGGCGTTTTTTTTATTCAGTAGAAAATTCTTGCTACCTAGATCGCTTGTATTCGTATTTATAAATGCAGTCAGCATTGTCGCTGTCGGATACGCTACATTTTGGTCATTTTGTCTACATATTTCAAGGATTTTGGCATTTGGGGACCTGGGAAAAGGCATAGGCACGATGTGGAGCCCAGAGGGGCCCAACGTATCCAGTTTTCAGGGGCCCAAAAATTTCTGGTGGTGGCCCTGAGTGCAGCACTTGACCAGTGGAGCACTTGACCAGTGGAGCACTTGACCCCACTTCAAAAAAGACATAAAATAACATCTATGGGCTGTGTGCCATCTCTCAGTGGAATATATTTGGTTCACGTAAGTTTGGCGATTCTTACCTGTATGAGTCCCCGAACCACCATTTTGTCGTGGTGAGGTAATCTCGAACCCCAAATAAACAAGCGGTGTCGTTGCCAACGTTACATGGCGTCTCATGGGCGAGCACTGTGGTGAAACAAAGAAAACAAAACTAAAAGTTTACAAAATAAGTACCGCATATTCCGGCGTATAAGACGACTTGTATACAGTACATTTAAAAAAAAAGATTTAAAAAAAAACTTTTTATAAGAGCTCAGAAAATGCGTGGCAATGAGAATCGATATGCATGTCAAGTCTGACACACGTGTCGTGATTTTAGACACAAGAATAAAAATACCACAAGAATTGCCTGTCTTATAAAGTTGGTAGTACACTCACCTTGTCCGGCAAAGATGGCCAGTACACTCACCTGGTCCGGTAAAGATGGACAATACACTCTCCGTCACTCACCTTGTCCGGCAAAGATGAACAGTACACTCACCTTGTCCGGCAAAGATGAACAGTACACTCACCTTGTCCGGTAAAGATGGACAGTACTCTCAACTTGTCCGGCAAAGATGAACAGTACACTCACCTTGTCCTCCAAAGATGAACAGTACACTCACCCTGTCCGGTAAAGATGGACATTACACTCACCTTGTCCGGTAAAGATGGACAGTACTCTCAACTTGTCCGGCAAAGATGAACAGTACACTCACCTTGTCCTCCAAAGATGAACAGTACACTCACCCTGTCCGGTAAAGATGGACATTACACTCACCTTGTCCGGTAAAGATGGACAGTACACTCACCTTGTCCGCCAAAGATGAACAGCAAACTCACCCTGTCCGGTAAAGATGGACAGTACACTCACCTTGTCCGGTAAAGATGGACAGTACACTCACCTTGTCCGACTTGTCCGGTAAACATAGACAGTGCGGCCGATAAGACCAGAAGACAACAGTTGACCATGGATGAGGCTACCGAATCAGACAGCTGATGTTTCAACCCCTGGCTGTGTGAAGTTTACAACTGGATTTATCCAACACATCGCCACCTCCGGGTCGTCTCTAGCCGATAGCATTCATTCCCTCTGTGCAAACCCCCGCCTGTCCTCGTCATACAATCAAATCTTCCACTTGGAAAAAAAACAACTTTACCCCACTGTCCTCCTTTGCCCGCTCCCTATGTACCAACCACCTCGTACCTAGCTCCACCCCAACCACCACCCCACCCCACCCCTCTAAGACCTGCCCCCACCACGTGATACCCGCCTCAAGTGTCATGGCTGCTGTCGTCTATATTTGGTCGGAAGGAGGGGGGCGGGGGAAGGTGGGGGGGTGTTCAACTTATTGGTATTGTAGTGGTTGGCAAGGGTTCCAAGATTATCATGACGGGCCCCTGTTATAGCGGTACCCTGTAATACCGCTACCTTGTCATAGCGGTACCCTTTATGGTTTCCCGTGTACTTATGTGGCTTTAAAGTGTTCTCAAACTGTCATTTTAGATCTATACAGTCGTAAACGAGTGGTCAACACTTAGATAAATAAACCTTTTATTACGCATGCCATTAATTGTGGTGTAACCCGACATTGTGATGTAACTGGACATTGTGATGTAACTGGACATTGTAATGTAACTGGACATATGATGTAACTGGACATTGTAATGTAACTGGACATTGTAATGTAACTGGACATTGTGATGTAACTGGAAATTGTAATGTAACTGGACATTGTGATGTAACTGGACATTGTAATGTAACTGGACATATGATGTAACTGGACATTGTAATGTAACTGGACATTGTGATGTAACTGGACATATGATGTAACTGGACATTGTAATGTAACTGGACATTGTAATGTAACTGGACATTGTGATGTAACTGGACATTGTAATGTAACTGGACATTGTGATGTAACTGGACATTGTAATGTAACTGGACATTGTGATGTAACTGGACATTGTAATGTAACTGGACATTCTGATGTAACTGGACATTGTGATGTAACTGGACATTGTGATGTAACTGGACATTGTAATGTAACTGGACATTGTAATGTAACTGGACATTGTGATGTAACTGGACATTGTAATGTAACTGGACATTGTGATGTAACTGGACATTGTGATGTAACTGGACATTGTAATGTAACTGGACATTGTGATGTAACTGGACATTGTGATGTAACTGGACATTGTAATGTAACTGGACATTGTGATGTAACTGGACATTGTAATGTAACTGGACATATGATGTAACTGGACATTGTGATGTAACTGGACATTGTGATGTAACTGGACATTGTAATGTAACTGGACATTGTGATGTAACTGGACATTGTAATGTAACTGGACATTGTGATGTAACTGGACATTGTGATGTAACTGGACATTGTAATGTAACTGGACATTGTGATGTAACTGGACATTGTGATGTAACTGGACATTGTAATGTAACTGGACATATGATGTAACTGGACATTGTGATGTAACTGGACATTGTGATGTAACTGGACATTGTAATGTAACTGGACATTGTGATGTAACTGGACATTGTAATGTAACTGGACATTGTAATGTAACTGGACATTGTGATGTAACTGGACATTGTAATGTAACTGGACATTGTAATGTAACTGGACATTGTGATGTAACTGGACATTGTAATGTAACTGGACATTGTGATGTAACTGGACATATGATGTAACTGGACATTGTAATGTAACTGGACATTGTAATGTAACTCATTAGTTTTAATATCAATAAACTAAGTTGTTCTGGGGTGACTACGGCGCCCACTTTTTTCAAAAGCACAAGTAACTTATGTGAATGCTATTGCATGCGTTCGAATCAGTGTGTCCGACAACCAAACATTGGTATGTGAATGAGTTCAATAAAAAGAATGAATAATTACATATTAGTTCATTAGAATGTTTTATTTTTTCACAAACTTTCTCACAAAGACATCATATAATATTTTACGGCGAGAAACACCACACGCTCTGTTAATCTCGAAACCAGAATGATTATGATTTTACGTCTATATTTTCAATTTAAAAAATATGCTGATTATGTCCCTTAATGTTACAGAATGAGTTACCTGGGCTTTTATTTTGTTTATGTTTTTTTCCCTCCAAAATGACCTTCTTGTCTTCTACTTATAAAAACACTGTCCCAGATGCCCAGATCATATAACCTTGTGTTAGTTTCAATAACGTAAACTACATTTTTATAACTTTACAATGGAATGTTTCCGAATCTTTCAATACAATTGGCCTTGAAGAAGTTATCTTTTGAGGAACTGCACGTCAGCATATACCCCCCTCCCCCCACACACACCTCGCACCACCGTCCCGATCTGTGTCTGACCAGGTTCACCCCCCCCCACAGGCTCCTGGTGTTATCGCCCTTTGTTCCCTCAGGTAGTCGGCACTCGTGTTCCTGTAACGGTCACACATCTCTCATAGACAAGCGACAGTTGATGACATGGTTTTCAGTGCTTCAGTTCTGCCAGCACCTGACAGTTGATGACATGGTGCTTCAGTGCTTCAGTTCTGCCAGCACCTCTCTTGAGTTGTTTAACCAGAAACCTTCACTTAGTATAATGCTTAGAGATTCTAGGAACAAAAGCACATACATTTTTAAAATAATAAATAAAAAATATGACGGATTACAAGAGAAACAGAGAGGGACCTTGGCCATGTTTAACTTTAAGCTCATACGAAGGTACACGGGATTTCTCACTTACACCATAAAGTACACGGGATTTCTCACATACACGATGATGTACACGCAGTGGCGTAGCTAGGGTCATCTGCGCACGGGGACATGACACAAATTCTGCGCCCCTTCTCGAACCGACAGATTCTGGGGGCTCACTGAGCCCCCAAGAATTTTTTTAAATTTTACGGTTCATATGTTTCATTTTCGAAGCATCTGGTATTTTAATGAAGTTAATACAGACTAGTAATTGTTTACGCGATTTTAAACAATTTATATGAAGAAATGAAATTGACTCTACTAATTATACATGACTGGAATAGACATAAACAACAACAAATTGATCCTCCTTGATTTGACAGTCGCAAACTCGTCAATCACATTGTCAAAATTAATATTCTCAAGTGTTTCTCTTTCGATGCTAAGGAGTGCAAGATCACTAACATGATCCTGTCCCATTGAAGCATGTAAATAAGACAAAATAAGCTTCAGTTTGCTGAAGGACCGCTCACGGCTTGAAATTGAAACAGCAATTGTTAGAAGTATTTGCAGTGGAATGCAAAGATTTGGAAATACGTCATCTCTATATGAAACAATAAAACCAAGAAGCTCCAAAGGAGTTTCCGGTAGTACTTCAGTCCGGGAACTGAACAGCATTTTGTAGTCTCCGATTTATGTGGACAATTCGTGAACATTGACGTCAGGGTCGTATAAATTTCCAAAATCTAAGCAATTTTGACGAAGTGTATCGACATTTGTCTCAGCGAGAAGAGTTTTGACGTGTATTATACATCCAAAATTTGGTGTTAATTTTTGTTAGACAAAAATCGAATTGATATCTCCTGTTGAAGTCTATCAATTACGCAGTTCATAACACGTGCAATTACTTCTTCTGCCGAAAGTCCTGCATCTCTTGCTAATTCTCCAGGTATCCTCCGATGTCGTCTAATCCTTCTGTCAACCTCGATTCCCCAAGTTGTGCATCTTATTTTTCCATTGTCAATCGCAACTAGGCTAAAATTATCATGAATGTTGACAAGTTCTCTACCATAATCCTTTCAAGGCGTGCTGCGTCTTTGGAATGTATCTGAACAAAACCTAAAAATGATTCTTTAATAGTTACTTTTTTAGTTCGAAAATCCCCATGGCGCCCCGTAAGGCTCAATGGGGGCGCCAAAATCATGCTTACCAACTGGTTTGTAAAGAAGATATTTGTTTGTAAAGAAGATATTTGTTTGTAAAGAAGATATTTGTGGAGCTCCAAAATTCAATCTTGAAATACACCAGTTTACATGAACATAAATTTAAATAATTAATTTTAATATTCATTTTGGCGCCCCACAACGTGGCGCCCGGGGACATATGTTCCCCCTGCGTCCCCCTAGCTACGCCACTGTGTACACGGGATTTCTCACGTACACCATAAAGCACACGGGATTTCTCACTTACACCATAAAGCGCACGGGATTTCTCACTTACACCATGGTGTACACGTGATACCCTCTCACACCGTCCTTTCGGGGCCCTTGAGGAACCTTGACGAATCTGCATTGCTACTTTCACCATTGCACGCGAACTGCGAATGTTCTCTGTCGTGACACGGACCGTGGCACATCTTAAATCATCAGACGAGGTCACAGTTAGTCAGCTGTGACGTGTTTGTCAGACGTATACCCCCAGCCAAAATTATAAAAATAATAATTAACGCATCTTTAAATTTATTGTGTAAAAGTCACATAAAACATTTTTAATAGAAAAGTAAAACGTCTGTAAAATTTTTCAGTGGTGAATTTAAATTCTATTGGTAATACACCTTAAACTCTAAAACTGTAATGTTTTGATTTTTTTTTAAGGGCTGTGCAGCACTTGATGTGTTTCGTGATGAAAAAATGAAGAAAAAAATAATAAATTCTACGCTCGTTAATTTCTAAACTCGCGACGTCAGCATTAGACAATTTGTCCAACATGTGGAACATTCTAGATCAGTGGTTCCCAAAGTGGTCCCTAAGGACCCCCAGCGGTCCCCGGTACTGTGCAAGGGGTCCGTGGAAAATTAAAATTGATTTGGGGGTCCCTGAAAACGGGGTCCGCGAAAGGTTTAAAAATAAAATAAGAAATTTTTTTTTACCTAATTCAACGAGGGTTGCAAGTTTGGATCATTTTCGATGTGTCGGGAAGTTATATTTATCTAAATTGTATCCTATCGAAAAAAAATTTTTTTTCAAAAGGGCTTTACTGTAGCAATCCATCGAAAAAGTTAATAATAATTATTAGCAGTGGTCTATTACAACAGATAAGAGAATGATTGAGCCCAAGAAAAATGCTGACAATACAGTGTTTTTGAATTTTTGAAGTATTGCTAAATGTTTGGAAACAGATACGAAAGGTGAAACGTTAATTACTGAATTTAAAGATTTATTAAATTTAAAGCTATACCCTTGACTTTATGTCATATTTAAAACAATCTATACGGAATGTATTTTCAGTTGTTGTTCGTTAGTCGAATCGACGGAGATCACTCTAGTCATCCGAGGGTTGCTGGGACTGGCTTTGTTTGTGCGTGCGCAGATGGCTGATGAGGCCGATCCTAGCACGGAAGGTTCGGGAACAGAAGGGACAAGGGTCGAGTGGGACATCTCCAGGAGGGTTGACAGCACGGGCCTTTCGGGCTTGCCTCTTCTTTTCTGCGGAGGTGATCCTGTTTGCCTCGCATGACCTGGCACCTTCGTGGATGGAAGAACGCCAGGTGGAACGGTCCATTGCAGCAAGTTCCCACGTGTCTGGGTTTATGGCAAACGCTTTCAGTGAGACTTTCAGTGTGTCTTTGTAGCGTTTCTTTTGCCCACCGTGGGACCGCTGGCCATGCTGGAGCTCACCATAGAAGAGTCTCTTTGGCAGTCTCTCGTCTGGCATTCGGACCACGTGCCCTGTCCAACGAAGCTGGGACTGCATCAGGAGTGTGAATATGCTGGGGAGACCTGCCTTGGTCAGTATCACTGTATCTGGTATTTTATCTTGCCACTTTATACCGAGGATCTTCCTGAGGCTTGTTGAATGAAAGTGGTTAAGCTTCCTAGCGTGGCGCTGATACACAGTCCATGTTTCACATGCATATAGCAGTGTGGGGAGCACCACCGCCCTGTACACTTTCAGCTTGGTCTGGATGGTAATGCCTCTTCTGTTCCAGACATTTGGGTACAACCTGCCAAAAGTATTTTCAGTACATTGTGTCACTCATCAACATCGATTATTCGCAAAAAACTTACTGAAAGTTTGCATGGATCATTAGATTATGTCATTAAAGCAGTTAATAAAATTCAAAAGGAATACCTTCAATGAGAGATTACTTACTCAAAATTGTTTGGAAATTGATGAAGACTATAATCGTTTACTTATTTACACAGAATGTCGTTGTTATCAAATGGTGCATATTTAAATCGATTTTATGCTCTCTTTGATTGCGTGTTGGAATTCTTTGACAGCGAAGACAATGATTTGCGACACAATTAACTCTAAAAATTACATATCCTTTATGACTGATTTTTTTGCCTAATTTGGCAAAACTAATATGAGCTAAACGGTGACCAATTAAATTTAATCAAAACTAAAAGCATAATATCTGCGTTTGTTGCAAAACTGTTTCTTTACTAACAAAACTCAGGAAGAGGAGAATGTTCTCAGCTTCCAAATCTTTCAAAATTGCAAAGTAGAGATGAAGACTTGCGTGCTTACTGTCAACATTTAACGGCTCTTCACGCAGTCTGAACCAAAGAGTTGAACTCATTCTTAACTTGGATATTCCCGACTGGCAGTTCAACCATTTTGCGAGCGCACAAACTTAGATCCCAAATACAGAAGAATGCATACTTATACAGGAGCAGCTTATTGAAATATCCACAAACGAGGGATTTAAACAAATATTTGAACTAGTATCCCATACATTCTAGTACAAAAACAGATCCCAATTTTATATCCTGCATTATGGGTTAGAAGTTGTTGAATGCTTTGCCGTATTCCTATTTGGCAGAAAAAGACTTCAATGCCGTTATGAATCCCATCGCAAAAAATAGAAACCGACTGAAATTTAGTGCTCATGAGGATTTGTGGTTGCTACTCACAAACATTGAGTCCGACATAAATACATTCATGAAATCTAATCACGTTCATCAAAAGTCATTAATTGTTTCAAATTTTATTTTAAAGTTATAATTTCATTAAATACTTCTTCAAAATAATATTCCTTTTTTTTTGGATTTGTAATTTTTGTACCATGCATTTATGTAGTTTTTTTTCACTGGGGGTCCGTGGCCAAGTTTTGACTATAAAAAGGGGTCCGTGGGACAAACAAGTTTGGGAACTACTGTTCTAGATCCTTGAACACGGCAGGAGACTTCTTTTGTTGTTGTTGATATTCAATAGTTTTATGAAATATATTTTTAAAATGTAAATTGATCCAAAATAAAATAAAAACCCGTAAAAACCCACGTTTTTTACTATAAATCCTTTATATACGAGACATAACTAAAAGAATGTTCATTATAATTTATAATACGCAGCGCGAGACAATCCAAAAATACAAAATTTTAGTTATGTCTCGTAAAACATGTTTAATATAATGCGCACCAATCGGGAATATATTTTTAAAAAAGTATAGTCAATAATAATACGCACCTTATTGCGCGACAGGAAAGGTTGTTCAATATAATTCGCACCGCGACACTAGCACAAAAATTAACATACTAAATAGAGATAAATAGAGATAATCCAAAAATTCATTAATTTTATTACAGTACATTCGATCGGTCTGAAATTTTTATAGATCATTTTTATCGTCAGCACGAGACTGTCTGCTAAATTTCAGCTCGCTAGCATACGGGGAATTGGGTTAAAAATCGATCCAAAGTTTTTCGGAAAACATTAAGGCATCAATCAAGCAGACGTCACGAGTAAATATAAAGGGTTTAATTTAAAACCCGTAAAAACCAAGTTTTTTTTACTATAAATCCTTTATATACAAGACATAACTAAAAAAATGTTCTTTATAATACGTAGCGCAAGACAATCCAAAAATACAAATTTTAGTTAGATATGTGTCGTAAAACATTTTAAATGTAATGCGCACCGATAGGCGATATTTTTTATAAAGTGTCGTCAATATAATACGCACCTTACCGCGCGACAGGGAAAGGTTGTTAATATAATACGAACCGCGACAGTCTAGCAAAAATATTAACATGTTACATAGAGATAAATTTCCTTAGTGAAAGACGCCTGAGATAGTTAGGACATGTTAAAAGAATGAGCCCTGGCCGAATCCCCAAGGATCTGCTATATGGAGAACTGACATTGGGAAAGAGGAAGACAGGTCGCCCATGTCTGAGATTTAAAGATGTCTGCCAAAGGGACATGAAAGCAGTCAGAATACGCACACGCGACTGGGAGTGTAAGGCAGAAGACCGATCTACGTGGCGCACAGTTGTCAAAGAGGGCGTCATAGTAGCCGAGGAGCGTAGGATGGAGGAGGCTACAGAAAGAAGAGCTAGGAGAAAGGCCAAAACATTTGGTAGCACAGAATCCGTGTGTAAAAGCTGTGGTAAAGACTGTCACTCAAGGATAGGACTGCACAGCCACTCGAGGAAATGCAACCCAACTCAACAGTGATGCACCATCGTCTCGCGAGACGGAAGGATGCCGATTTTATAGAGATAAATAAAGATAATCTAAAAATTCATTAATTTAATTACAGTACATGCGATCGATCTGAAATTTTGATACATCAATTCATAAATGCAGCCAGCATTGTTGCTGTCAGATAAGCTATATTTCGGTCATTTTGTATACACATTTCAAGGTTTTTGGCTTATGGAGACCTGGGGAAAGGCTTCAGACACGAGGTGGAGCCCAGAGGGCCCACACGTACCCAGTTGTCAGGGGCCCTAACAATTCTAGCGGCGGCCCTGATTGCGTTAAATATCAGTTTAGAAAATATTTTTATCTTCTTTTCGGTCATAACCATGCCAAGAGCTTAGCTCCAACTTTTTAATGATTTTAGAAAATTTCATGTTGACAGGAATATGGCGGCATGTTGAGGTCACGTGGGGTGATGGTGACCTTGAACCTCTGCTACTTCTGGCAAAAACATATCCTGAGCTCTTAGTGCTGTAATTACTATTATTGTCAATCTGCATGCGCCACAAAGAAACTGCCTTACACGGTTGTGCTGCCAGACTAGTCACTGGAGGTCAGGCAATGATACTCGGTCCTAGTTTGTTTTAAGCTGTGAGTGGAATTGATCGAATGAATGGTTTCAACAAATATAGTTGCAAGACTCATACAAAGTATGAATAAGCAAGAACAGAACCGAGTCTGGAATTCAAGAACTGTATCAAGAACAGTACATACCAAGAACAGCACATACCAAGAACAGCACATACCAACAACAGCACATACCAACAACAGCACATGCCAACAACAGCACATACCAACAACAGCACATACCAACAACATCAGATACCAACAACAGCACATACAACAGCAGCACATACCAACAACATCAGATACCAACAACAGCACATACCAACAACAGCACATACCAACAACAGCACATACCAACAACAGCACATACCAAACAACAGCATATGCCAAGAACATAATATTAAATTTTGTCACATAATAAAATGATGAACTAATTTCGCCGACTCTGATGCCATGTAATTATTTACAACATGGTCAGGTGAAAACCTCCATGTTTGTGTATTATGTGCATACGTGTGTTTGTGTGTGTCTGTTTTATATATGTGGGACATCAGATGGACTTCACAACAATCTCACACACAGACACACACATACACATGCAGTTCCTATCCATCATCTGCGGCAATACAGTCTCATCAGCCTTGCGGCAGTCAACAAAGGAATACAAATAACTAGGGCTGTTAACGATTAATTTATATTTAATAGTTAACTTTTGAAACATTAACGATTAATTAACAGTGATGGGTCAATTAATCGTTAGAAAAATTAATAGTTAAATTTTTAACGACTAATCGATTAATTAATCGTTAAATTTTGCAGCCCTACAAATAACTGTTTGCTTTTTTGTTTTTATTGAAAAGTATAAAATTTTAAATTTTGTCAATTCATGCATTTGAAAGAATTATTTTAATTAGGCCTGGTCATAATATGGCGAGAGCTATTAATAGAAATATTGGGGCTATATTTATCTTTTTTAAGGTCAGATTTCATAAAAATTTAATAAAAGATACGAGTCAATGTGTACATGTAGGTATATGCAGAAGGATGTATTTTGTCAGCTATTTGTTAATTCTTAGTTAATTTTAGACAGAAAATTGTACTTGAAAATGGAAAAACAGTTTCGTAATTTTATTATGCTAACAATTTTAAGAACATAGTGATTCGACTTCATTTATGCTGTAAAACATTGTTCCGCTAAAATGTAATCTAAAGATAGAACATTACTCTTTGAGCTATGACGTTTTCCGGTCTTAGAAATGATCAACCCTATTCCCTTCGTGGTCGGACCCTGCGAGACAAGCTGCACGTATGTTCAACAGATACTAATTTTAGAAAGCAGCGCACCAAATTACTGCACCAATGCATCAAAAGGTGTGCAAATTAAATATGCGCTGTAAAAAAAAATTATATGACGTCATTGTTTTCGCTGATATTTTAATTTTGTAAAAAGGGAACAATGTAAAAAGTTATAAAATACTTTGTGTACATTTCAGAAAGTTTAATATTTCGTATTGATCAAACAAGGACAAGTTAGTTGGGATTTTGAAAAATGTGGGCGCCGTAGGCGCCCTAAAAAAGTGCATTTTTTCAAAATAAATAGATTTCATGAACATTTCCGTCATTTTTTTACGGGTGATACGCCGCGGGTCTCTCCAGATTTCCCTTCTTTTCATTCACTCACAGTCGTTTGCCCAAACCCACCCCATTTTGACAACCGTGTCTTTCAGGAAGTCTTCACCCGTCACTAAATCATTAGCGGCGTATGCTACGCAGCGGGTCAGCTAGTAAAAGGATAAAATGTGAACTAAATCAATCTAGAGATTTCCTTTCAAAATGGATTAAGATTAAAACATAATTTAAGTTAATTAAATTTCAAATTCCCAAATAAATCTTAGCAAAAATAATTTCAAAAGTGAATGAAAATAAAACCTGTGAAATTTTGGTCTAATTTAATTAAAGCCATGTTGGCCGGTCTCAACTTCCCTACCGTCTTTGTTTGGTGCGTCTTTGTTTGGTGCACCATCTTTGCTTGGTGCACCGTCTTCATTTGGTGCACCGTCATTGTTTGGTGCACCGTCTTCATTTGGTGCACCGTCATTGTTTGGGGCCACGTCTAAAAAGAAGAAAATAATTTAAAACTTATAACTTCAAGTACTTTAATTTAAAACGTGGGGCGGGTGTTTGGTAAAAAAGTTAAAGATTTATAATTTAGAAGGCAAAAGAGAGATCTATAAGTGAGAGAATGAGTGAACTGCATATGTAAAACCTCATAAGCACCCGCCCCACGTTTTAGTCATATTAAATGAAAGTACTTATAGTTACAAGTTTTGAATTATTTTCTTATTTTTTAGTCCCAATTATAAAAACGTGGTTTTTAAAAATCCTATTTACTTTTATTTATTTTCTTCTTTTTAGTCCACTAATAAAAACTTATTTTTTAATCCCTTATAATAACTTCGCGGCCGTCTCTGTCGTCATCTCACCATCTCATGGGCGGGCGGGCGGAAAAACTAAAGTCGAAAATGACCCACTTCCCGTGATTCGATCGAGCTGAAATTTGGCACACTGACCCGTCTGACATAACAATGCATCGTATCAAAATTTCAAATCGATCGAACGTACCGTAATTAAATTAATGCATTTTTAGTTTATCCTTATATGAGGTATGTAATTCAAATTCACGGTTTGTTATTGTTTTTTTCCCACGTGAAAGTTTGAGTTGACGCATTGAGGCGACCCATCGAAGCGACGGGGTGCTTTTGTTTACATTTTACGTGTCACGCTGAGCTCGGTCAAGCGAATCGGTGACCAGACTTTTCCCCTCTCCCCCTCCCACCCACCCCTCCCCCCGCCCCCCAGGGTTATGAAGCAAACTTGAGTTAAGACAGATTCAGTCTGTAAATGTTTGAAAATAATCAATACTGTTAGTTATGTCTCATATATAAGGGATTTATAGTCAAAAACTTTGTTTTTACGGGTTTGTTTTATTAAATCCCTTATATTAACTTCACCGGCGTCTCTGTCGTCATCTCTGTCTGTCTTGGGCGGGCGGGCGGAAAAACAAAAATCAAAAATGACCCGCTTACCGTGATCCGATCGAGCTGAAATTTAGCCCACGGGCCCGTCTCACCTAACAATGCATCGTATCAAAATTTCAGATCGATCGATCGTACCGTAATTAAATTAATGCATTTTTAGTTTATCCTTATATGAGGTATGTAATTCAAATTCACTGTTTGTTATTGTTTTTTTCCCACGTGAATGTTATAGTTGACGCTTAGACGTCGACCATTGTGCCGACACCCCCTCACGTCCCATCCCCCGTTAAAAGACAGGGGACATCACTCGGTGTCAGTCTGTAAATATTTGTGACGTTGGAACATAATCAATACTTTTAATTATGACTCAAATATAAGGGATTTATAGTAAAAAACTTTGTTTTTACGGGTTTGTTTTATTAAATCCCTTATATTAACTTCACCGGCGTCTCTGTCTGTCTGTCATCATCTCTCTCTGTCTTGGGCGGGCGGAAAAACAAAAGTAAAAAATTAACCACTTCCCGTGATGCCATCGAGCTGAAATTTGGCACACGAACCCGTCTCACCTAACAATGCATTGTTTTAAAATTTCAGATCGATCGAACGTACCGTAAATAAATTAATGCATTTTTAGTTTATCTTTATAAAACTATAGGTAGAAGTCGCTATTGTTTACATTTTACGGTCACTTGACTTCATGCCAGCCACCGGTGAACACATCTCGAGTTTTAACCAGGTGTACCGGCGTGCTTTTGTTTACATTTTACGTGTCACGCTGAGCTCGGTCCAGCGATAGGTGACCAGATCTTTCCCCTCTCCCACCCGCCCCCAGGAGTTATAAAGCAAAAGAAAGTTAAGACAGATTCAGGCTGTAAATGTTTGTCACGTTTGAAAATAATCAATACTGTTAGTTATGTCTCATATATAAGGGATTTATAGTCAAAAACTTTGTTTTTACTGGTATGTTTTCTTAAATCCCTTATATTAACTTCACCGCCGTCGGGCGGGTGAAAAACAAAAGTAAAAATGACCCACTTCCCGTAATGCCATCGAGCTGAAATTTGGCACACGGACCCGTGTCACCTAACAATGCATCGTATCAAAATTTCAGATCGATCAAACGTAGCGTAATTAAATTAATGCATTTTTAGTTTATCTATATAAAATTATAGGTAGAAGTCGTTATTGTTTACATTTTACGGGTCACTTGACTTCATGCCAGCCACCGGTGAACACATCTCGAGTTTTATCCAGGTGTACCGGCGTGCTTTTGTTTACATTTTACGTGTCACGCTGAGCTCGGTCCAGCGATCGGTGACCAGACCTTTCCCCTCTCCCACCCGCCCCCAGGGGTTATAAAGCAAAGGGAAGTTAAGACATATTTACTCTGTAAATGTTTGTCGCGTTTGAAAATAATCAATACTTTTTGTTATGTCTCATATATAAGGGATTTATAGACACACACTTTGTTTTTACGGGTTTGTTTTATTTTAAAACTTTTTTACCTCTATTTATTTTATCAAATACTTCATCAGCGCCCGCCCAACGACGATGAGGTCACGGAGTGAACACGGCACGTGAAATTGAAATACAGCAGAGGATACAGATGCTTGCATAGAGATAAACTAATAAATGCAATAATTTAATTGCGGTACATTCGATCGATCTGAAATTTTGATAAAATGTATTGTCACCCAAGATCTATCTGTTGTAAAATTTTGAGCTCTCTAGGACCATCAAAAGTGGTGTAACTTTACGTTGGCAAATTTGAAAAATTGCGGACATGCAGACAGACACGTAAGCAAGTTAATAAAAACGTGGTAAAAAAACATAAACACAACAATAATAATTTACTCCAGTCTACATTTAATTCCATAGAGTTGGCAAAAAGTCCAATTTATCTTCATTTCCCAGGCGTCAGGCATTTTGGGAACATTTTTGAATTATTTTCTACTTTAAATAAACATCTTGTAGACTCGACTTTGATTGACATATTCTTAAAACTGTTTAAAAAGATATTTCCCGTCTACAGTTTCCCCGTCCAGAGTTTCCCGTCCAGAGTTTCTCGTCTTAAAGTTGCCAGTCCAACGAATACATCAAGATCGATATAAAAAATTAATATAAAAACCAATTGGACTAAGAAAAAAGTTGACTTAAAAATAAAAATATTTTAAAAAATTCATCACGAATTGAGATTTGGACTAAGTCAAAGAGGAAACACTGCACAACAGACAACAGACACTGCACACCAGACAACAGACACTGCACAACAGACAACAGACACTGCACAACAGACAACAGACTCTGCACAACAGACAACAGACACTGCACAACAGACAACAGACACTGCACAAAAGACAACAGACACTGCACAACAGACAACAGACACTGCACAACAGACAACAGACAACAGACACTGCACAACAGACAAAAGACAACAGACAACAGACAAAACTCATCTAGAAATCATACATATAACATGACGATATAAAATGTGAGTTTGGTGTGTACCCTCCTTCTCACACTCATTAAATGACAACTCTCTCACACTCATTATTTGACAACTCTCTCCAACAATCTATATGACAACTCACTCAACAATTTCGACATGCGAATCAAAATGCGAAAATATTTAGCTTGATTCATTTCAAAAAATGTCTTCTCTTTGTTAATTGCTATACAAAACATTTTCAGAAAGAATTTAGAATTCTCACCCCGCTCTGGTGGCTTGAAGTGGCGAGGCATACAAGAGAATCGTTACAGTAACTTGCATGATGAATTATTACCACACAGCTGTGGAATTCAGTAACAAAATCGTCATGATCTGATGACCTTGAATTCCTTGACAAACAAGTCGCAGCTAAACTTAGAGTCTGTTTTCTGTGGTCCAAGTTCGGAGAGTGGAGATGTACGGGGTGGGTGCATCCAATAACATCTTTAAAGGTCGAAACAAGTGGCGTGTGACGGTGGGGGTCAAGGGTCATAGATCCAACTCAATTGACGACCGGGGTGGTGAAGGTAGTAGTTTGCTGACCCAGCAGACACTGGTAGCGTATATTAAAATCTGACACAAAGATTATTTTGTGTAACGCATTGAGGAAAGATTCTCAAACAAATTGGACAAGAACTCAAACTCAAGCTCAAAATCGTGTGGTCATGCTAAGTCGACGAAACTGAGATTTATCCGTGGAAGAAAGCAAGGGCGCTGCAAGATTACACCGTTACATTAGGTGGAAAAATATCATTACAGGAGGACACCGTTACATTAGGTGGAAAAAGATCGTTATAGAAAGACACCGTTACATTAGGTGGATAGATCTTAAAGTGATGGACCAATAGAAATGACAGTGTTGATAAGTAAATTAATTCAATTTTCACCCTTGAGGTAAATGAGTCCTTGCTTGACAATGTCATGTACTTACTTACTCTGATTTGAGGGCAAAATTTCAAAATTCCAGTAGTTTAACTGGTGAAAGAAAATCATATTTGTTTTCCGAATTCCACATCTGCTAGAGCCTCGCATGAATTTCTACAGTATCCTCATCTTATGAAGAATACATCTTTCTCTCAAGTGTTTTTCTACATAACATGGCTACATATCGCTTTGATCGCCAATAATTTGCTTTCTTGTTCTTTAACTGGAAGGTTCAATACAAATTATAAAGTTCCACCTGAAAGTTTAGCAAACGTCAAATCATCCTTTATGCATTCCACATTAGTTTCTCTGTGAGTAGCAAGCAACTGCAAAGCATTTTTAAAGTACAAAAAAATTTTCGTTTCATTTGGAGCAGCACGTAAAGAAATCAGGTTTCATGATCTGATTGAGCATAGTACATACAAGACAAAGAGATTGATTTCTTTGAGCTTTCTTGAGCTCCTGTATAATTTCCAGCCCTGAATAATTATTAACAGACGTTGGGCCTCTGCGTTCAAACATCTTCATACCATCATTTGTTTAATATCTTTTCAGGAATGTCGGAAGTAGATTTATTTTTAATATTTCGTGTTTAGTACCAGATGCATCACTCCTAGAGGATTGCCTTTCTTATCTTATCTTATCTATACAGACGCTCCTTCTATGCAGAAGATAGTTGCGTCCACAGACCATGACAGATGATCTGTTGGCAAGTGATGCAGCATTCACAGGCCACGGCTTTGTGGGTTCCACGCATTACCCAGCCGCCTAACACTACAAGTGTTAGGTACCCATTCGGAGCGGGGTGACTCAGGGACGCCCTAGGCTCCGGGAACAAACTCTTGCCTTCACACGGATTCGAACCCGTGACCATCGGTATGACAGTCCAGTGCGCTGCCACTCGACCACCGCGTCCCCTTTAATTGCATTAGTATTCCACTCGACCACCGCGTCCCCTTTAATTGCATTAGTATTGTCCTCTCTGTAACCTCGACAAGCCAAATTCTATTTTGTCATGATTTAATATTGTCAAACATTCTAACAAGAACGTTTTGCTAATTTATTTAGTTTTCTTTTACAACAACGTATTTTTAATAGTCTATTCTTTTCATTCAATTTATCATTCCTTTCATTTGCAAAAACCTTTTTTTCATTAAGTTTTATTTTAATGTTTTTCATTTTTAAAAGCTAATTAACAATGAGGAATTTGACGCTGACAACATTTTCCATCCTGGGCTTTCGATTGGCTCATGTTTGAAAATGATCGGGTACAGTAATTTTCGCTTCAACAACATGGGCGGCTTTCAAATGTGTATAATCAATTAAGTTTACCAGCAGAACATTGCCACGTTGTCCTACTACTTCAGCCTCTTGATTTTTCAGTTCAATATCATTAGTTATATCAGGATAATTTATATCCAATATGGGGTTTTATTTTTTTGCTGTAGAATCTTTCTGAGGTTTTAAGATAGTTATTTTATTTCTTTTATCAAATTCTTAGTTGGTGTTCAATTAATTTTGAGAAAAATTCACATTTTCATTTTTTTAAGTCACGTGACTTTTGTTATTTTAAGAATCTCTGATACTAATACTGTGTTGTAAAGGGACACAACTATTTGTGGGAAAGGGGTTGTGTTTACCTT
>CALYLW010000489.1:298145-415645 GCA_944989445.1 Ampullaceana balthica | reverse complement strand
AAAATTATTTGTCAAAACCCACCATTAAAAGCTCCCATGTAAAGGTACACAACCCACCATTAAAAGCTCCCATGTAAAGGTACACAACCCACCATTAAAAGCTTCCATGTAAAGGTACACAACCCACCATTAAAAACTCCTATGTAAAGGTACACAACCCACTATTAAAAGCTCCCATGTAAAGGTATACAACCCACCATTAAAAACTCCTATGTGAAGGTATGCAAGTCTGTTACGAGTTTGTATAAACAAGGCTCTGTCTCCCTTCACAGACTTAAAGCTGAATAATTATTGACATCAACGTTTCTTTTAATAACCTCTAGTGCTACAGTTAGACCAGTTACTTGCACACCTAGTGCTACAGTTACAGTAGTTGATTGTACATCTAGTGCTACAGTTAAGGTAGTTCGTTGTTCATCTAGTGCTACAGTTACAGTAGTTGATTTTATGTATATAATTTGGAGAAGACGGAAATTTTGCCACCTCACCACCACTTATAACAATGACCTTTATTCTTTCGGCCTGTTCCTACGCCTCTTTCTCTGCAACTCAATGTGTCTCATGTACTCTGTCTCTCTCTTTCTTTATTTCCTTCCTGTCTGCCAGTTTATGCCTCCCCTCCACTTTCCATGTCTTGAGTACTCTTGTATGAAATTCTTCTAGAGGTGCCATTAGAATTCTAGCAGTTATTTTGGAAAATAGAGATATTCTAATTTCATATTAATGCAAGCAAATCTTTAATTTTCATTGTCATTTTTCAATGTGTCTCCAGACAACCTCGACTTCACCTGCTTCAACCCGGATGTCAACTACACCAACATCGCATCTCGTATGTTGAGACGTAACGACTTCAACACTTCGCTGATCAACCAGTTCCTCAGGATTCGTTACAACGCGCCAGCAGGTGGGGATAATGTTGACATCGGGGTGGTGGCACATGTTCACACAAGAATTTAAAATGTTCAAATATCGATAGATAACTTTAATTAACTTATATTTTAAACGTTTAAATGCACTCATCATATTATAAAGTATTTTTTCTAAAATATTTTTTTGCCTGTTTGATTTTATCTGTGAGTTGATCGTAAAAGAGTGTAGTAGGATTGTTACATACCCCAATCTCCCACAGGACAATGGTCATCTCAAGGTTCTCGTATTGTTTGACCAGGGTCCTACATGGCATGCGGACACAAGTTTGACGTCGCGGCGTTCACGATGGACAAAGACCTGGACAACACTCACACCATCTACACGGACATGTGGACACTCAGTCATCGACCGGCCGTGACCTTCACGATTGAGGCTGGTCAGCTGTACACCCTGGTGGCCTATGACCCCGGATACCTGAGGCTGAGGGGGCTCTGGGTTAACATCAACACGGGAGATTCCGCCTCTGGAACTGTGAGTGTGTCCAGCGTTGTGTTATTGTCTAGGAGGTTAAGTTCACTTGTACACACTGGACTAAAGGACTCAAGACACTTGACTCAAGACACTTGAATTTAGTTTGGGTGAGGCTGTATATACAATATATATAAACGTTGGAATAGACAGTGGGTACATGGGATGTCTGTGGGTACATGGGATGTCTGTGGGTACATGGGATGTCTGTGGGTACATGGGATGTCTGTGGGTACATGGGATGTCTGTGGGTACATGGGATGTCTGTGGGTACATGGGATGTCTGTGGGTACATGGGATGTCTGTGGGTACATGGGATGTCTGTGGGTACATGGGATGTCTGTGGGTACATGGGATGTCTGTGGGTACATGGGATGTCTGTGGGTACATGGGATGTCTGTGGGTACATGGGATGTCTGTGGGTACATGGGATGTCTGTGGGTACATGGGATGTCTGTGGGTACATGGGATGTCTGTGGGTACATGGGATGTCTGTGGGTACATGGGATGTCTGTGGGTACATGGGATGTCTGTGGGTACATGGGATGTCTGTGGGTACATGGGATGTCTGTGGGTACATGGGATGTCTGTGGGTACATGGGATGTCTGTGGGTACATGGGATGTCTGTGGGTACATGGGATGTCTGTGGGTACATGGGATGTCTGTGGGTACATGGGATGTCTGTGGGTACATGGGATGTCTGTGGGTACATGGGATGTCTGTGGGTACATGGGATGTCTGTGGGTACATGGGATGTCTGTGGGTACATGGGATGTCTGTGGGTACATGGGATGTCTGTGGGTACATGGGATGTCTGTGGGTACATGGGATGTCTGTGGGTACATGGGATGTCTGTGGGTACATGGGATGTCTGTGGGTACATGGGATGTCTGTGGGTACATGGGATGTCTGTGGGTACATGGGATGTCTGTGGGTACATGGGATGTCTGTGGGTACATGGGATGTCTGTGGGTACATGGGATGTCTGTGGGTACATGGGATGTCTGTGGGTACATGGGATGTCTGTGGGTACATGGGATGTCTGTGGGTACATGGGATGTCTGTGGGTACATGGGATGTCTGTGGGTACATGGGATGTCTGTGGGTACATGGGATGTCTGTGGGTACATGGGATGTCTGTGGGTACATGGGATGTCTGTGGGTACATGGGATGTCTGTGGGTACATGGGATGTCTGTGGGTACATGGGATGTCTGATGGCAGTAAGAAGAAATATTTCAGGATGTTACGTCAGGCAGACATCAGTTTTGTCTCTCATTACCTCACCAACTCTAATGTCGTCCCAGGACCTGTATCACAATATCTCTTACCTCACCAACTCTAATGTCCTCCTAGGACCTGTATCACAATTTCTCTTATCTCACCAACTCTAATGTCCTCCTAGGACCTGTATCACAATTTCTCTTATCTCATCAACTCTAATGTCCTCCCAGGACCTGTATCACAATTTCTCTTAACTCACCAACTCTAATGTCCTCCTAGGACCTGTATCACAATTTCTCTTATCTCACCAACTCTAATGTCCTCCTAGGACCTGTATCACAATTTCTCTTATCTCACCAACTCTAATGTCCTCCTAGGACCTGTATCACAATTTCTCTTATCTCACCAACTCTAATGTCCTCCTAGGACCTGTATCACAATTTCTCTTATCTCACCAACTCTAATGTCCTCCCAGTACCTGTATCACAATTTCTCTTAACTCACCAACTCTAATGTCCTCCTAGGACCTGTATCACAATATCTCTTATCTCACCAACTCTAATGTCCTCCTAGTACCTGTATCACAATGTCTCTTATCTCACCAACTCTAATGTCCTCCTAGGACCTGTAACACAATTTCTCTTATCTCACCAACTCTAATGTCCTCCTAGGACCTGTATCACAATTCTCTTATCTCACCAACTCTAATGTCGTCCCAGGACCTGTATCACAATATCTCTTACCTCACCAACTCTAATGTCCTCCTAGGACCTGTATCACAATTTCTCTTATCTCACCAACTCTAATGTCCTCCTAGGACCTGTATCACAATTTCTCTTATCTCATCAACTCTAATGTCCTCCCAGGACCTGTATCACAATTTCTCTTATCTCACCAACTCTAATGTCCTCCTAGGACCTGAATCACAATATCTCTTATCTCAACAACTTTAATGTCCTCCTAGGACCTGTATCACAATTTCTCTTATCTCACCAACTCTAATGTCCTCCTAGGACCTGTATCACAATTTCTCTTATCTCACCAACTCTAATGTCCTCCTAGGACCTGTATCACAATTCTCTTATCTCACCAACTCTAATGTCGTCCCAGGACCTGTATCACAATATCTCTTATCTCACCAACTCTAATGTCCTCCCAGGACCCTGTATCACAATATCTCTTATCTCACCAACTCTAATGTCCTCCCAGGACCTGTATCACAATTTCTCTTATCTCACCAACTCTAATGTCCTCCCAGGACCTGTATCACAATTTCTCTTATCTCACCAACTCTAATGTCCTCCCAGGACCTGTATCACAATTTCTCTTATCTCACCAACTCTAATGTCCTCCTAGGACCTGTATCACAATATCTCTTATCTCACCAACTCTAATGTCCTCCTAGGACCTGTATCACAATTTCTCTTATCTCACCAACTCTAATGTCCTCCTAGGACCTGTATCACAATTTCTCTTATCTCACCAACTCTAATGTCCTCCTAAGACCTGTATCACAATCGCTTATCTCACCAACTCTAATGTCGTCCCAGGACCTGTATCACAATATCTCTTACCTCACCAACTCTAATGTCCTCCCAGGACCTGTATCACAATATCTCTTATCTCACCAACTCTAATGTCCTCCTAGGACCTGGATCACAATTTCTCTTATCTCACCAACTCTAATATCCTCCTAAAACCTGTATCACAATCTCTTATATCGACAACTCTAATGTCCACCCAGGAGCTGTACCCCCACAAAGGACCTCTCAGCGCCATGTATCAGAAAAGAAACACCCTAGTGTACGCCCTCTTCAGACAGACAAGGGGCGCCATTCTCAACACGGCACAGCTGACCACCACCATTGAGCAGACCATTGTGGACAACGGTGGTCTCTACTACATGGACAAGTTCATATCTGACAACAGCCTGGAAGGCACGTCGTAACACTTCTCAACGTTTCTTAAAATATTATTTACAGCGTTAAGAAAATATCTTGGGTGGTCGTGTCGGCCGCCATATTCGGTAAAGTCTTCAGCGAATGTTTCTATTGGATTAATCGCAAATAGACTTGAGAAATCTATTTTCAGACGTCGAGTATTGAGAAATTAATTGTTGGAAGTATCTCTCTCTCTCTCTCTCTCTCTCTCTCTCCTCTCTCTCTCTCTCTCTCTCTCTCTCTCTCTACTCTCTCTCTCTCTCTCTCTCTCTCTCTCTCTCTCTCTCTCTCTCTCTCTCTCTCTCTCTGTCTCGTCACTCTCTCTGTCTCTGTCTCTCTCTGCTCTGTCTCTCTCCTCTGTCGTCTGCTCTCTCTCTCTCTGTCTTTCTCTCTTTATGTCTTTCTCTCTTTCTCTCTTTCTGTCTCTCTCTGTCTCTCTCTGTCTGTCTCTCTCTCTCTGCTCTGTCTCTCTCTCGATCTTTACTTTAAACAACAAATGTTAAAAATATATAAATATATCTCTACTGAAAGAAGTAACCGGAGAGTTTGTTTTTTAAAACATTAACGTACAAAGTAGCCCACACATTTGACAGTAATTATTATGGATTTCGTTGGGGTTCTTTGAAAAGAAACAGACAGAATTCTCAGTAGATAACCGATATCGTAATTAATTAATCTATTTCAGACTTTCTTTTTGTTTTTGTGTATCGGTAATTAGACTCAATTATAGGTTAATCATTTCAACACGTTCTTACATATTTCCTCCTGAAAGGTCCGGTAGGCATTGGTTATCTGGCCATTACGACAGACGCCTTTGGAATTCAGAGCTTCCTGGACAGGAACATGTACAACAACTGCCCGTATCTAGTGGCCAAGGACAAAGGTAAAGTGGTCACTCTGTAAAAACCTGAGACTTGACCTCTGAATTGACCTCTGAATTGACCTCTGACTTGACCTCTGACTTCACTTCTAACTTGACCTCTGACTTGACGTCTGTGACGTGCTTCAGTCAGCAGATGAGAACTAAATAAATCAACAATTGATGGGTCTTCTCTATTGGCAGTCGTCTTCAGCAGAGCTTTGATATTTCAATGTTCTCTCTCTCTCTCTATCTCTCTCTTTCTCTCTCTCTCTCTCACTCACTCACACACGCACTCACACACTGACACTCATTGTGTGTGTGTGTTTGTGTGTGTGTGTTAAGATCGTATGTACAAATACCGTGATAGTATAAACTATTTTTATAAAGATTTTAAATTAAAATGCAGAATAAAAAACTTTGAAATTTTTTTTTCTGTTATAGCTTTCCATACTTTTTTCTAATTTACGACCTATTTTATAACTGAGTTTTAAAAAAGATGGGAGCGGGGAATGGAGCAAGAGACGTGGGCCTGGTATGACGTATTTCTCAATGTCGGACGTGTCTCTCCCCACAGAGGTGCTGACTGCGCTGGTCGCTATGGGCTACTCTCTGACCAGTGACAACAGTTATACAGACTACAGGGGCACGTTCCTCACTGGCCTGGAGATGGAGGTAAAGGTCACCTACCACAGCTCAGAGGCTCACTTTGACTCGTGCTGCAAGCACAACATGGAGGAGTGAGTACAGCGGTTAGTACCGGTACAAACTGTTACTGGTGGTACAGCTATTAGTACTGGTACAAACTGTTACTGGTGGTACAGCTATTAGTGCCGGTACAAACTGTTACTGGTGGTACAGCTATTAGTACTGGTACAAACTGTTACTGGTGGTACAGCTATTAGTGCTGGTACAAACTGTTACTGGTTGTACAGCTATTAGTACTGGTACAAACTGTTACTGGTGGTACAAGTATTCGTGGCGGTACAACTGTTACTGGAGGTACAACTGTTACTCGAGATACAAATCTTAGTGGGCGGTAAAAAAATTCAACAAGAAATTCAAAACTAACTCTCCTTTAAAAAAACAAAATCTACCCGACTGCCCACAGGGAAGAAACAAATATTTTATTATTTGAACACGAACTCAAATGGAGTTTAAAAATGCAGCTAAAATTATATAAGAGTTGATAGACGACTTAATTGTTTTTATTGTATAAGAGTTGATAGACGACTTAATTGTTTTTATTGTATAAGAGTTGATAGACGACTTAATTGTTTTTATTATATAAGAGTTGATAGACGACTTAATTGTTTTTATTGTATAAGAGTTGATAGACGACTTAATTGTTTTTATTGTATAAGAGTTGATAGACGACTTAATTGTTTTTATTGTATAAGAGTTGATAGACGACTTGATTGTTTTTATTGTATAAGAGTTGATAGACGACTTAATTGTTTTTATTGTATAAGAGTTGATAGACGACTTAATTGTTTTTATTGTATAAGAGTTGATAGACGACTTAATTGTTTTTATTGTATAAGAGTTGATAGACGACTTAATTGTTTTTATTGTATAAGAGTTGATAGACGACTTAATTGTTTTTATTGTATAAGAGTTGATAGACGACTTGATTGTTTTTACAATTGAGAGATTTTTGTTGTATGAATTCGAGCCATTGTTGGACTATTGGATATCATTGTTCACAAAAATGTTTACCTTTCTCTCGTTCCAGCACGGTGGACGTAAGAGTTGACCCCTTAGCCGACCAACCAATCATGCCACTGTACACACGCAGTGCCCCCTATGTTCAGCTGTTGCCCTTGGAGATGAGGATTTCAACATTCGCACAAGGTGAGCTTGGCTTGGACAGCTGGCCAGTTGGTTATATTAGTGGATTAGTCCGGTGTGGATATCATCAGTTACCTTATCCTTCATTCCTTGCTTCCATCCACACCAGTGGTCGAGTTTCTATTTCAAAGAACAAACTGCTGAAGTTTTCCTCTAGTTATATGAACTCGAGCTTGTGTAATCGTCCTTCCATCTCAATCAGGCGTTGGTGTGTTTTTAAAAAGCAAAACTACAGTCAAAGGATATATATATATATGGAGAATGAGTCGTTTTCCATGTGAAGTCTATTTGCTATCTTAGCTCTGACAACCTAATAGCCTCGAAACCTTACTCAATATTTATTCCGATGTGTAGGTGAAATGTAAGGGGAAGGTAATCAGATTTAACTGTAGGTGAAATGTCAGGGGCAGGTAATAAGAGTTTATCAAACTGTTTTGCAGGTAAACTGTACACGTTAGTACTACTTGACGTCACCGAGGCCAAGAGAAACCTTTCAAATCCAAACACGATCTTACACTGGCAGGTAAAGGCTGGGAAGCAGATCCATACTTTACACATCCACATTGTACATGCCGTCAGCTATATGAAACATGCCGTCAGCTATATGAAACATGCCGTCAGCTATATTAAACATGCCGTCAGCTATATTAAACATGCCGTCAGCTATATTAAACATGCCGTCAGCTATATATGCTCAGTATTTAAACATGCCGTCAGCTATAGTTAAACATGCCGTCAGCTATATTAAACATGCCGTCGTCAGCTATATTAAACATGCCGTCAGCTATATTAAAACATGCCGTCAGCTATATTAAACATGCCGTCAGCTATATTATACATGCCGTCAGCTATATTATTTTATACAATCCATCAAATATATACATGCGGTCAATATTTATCATGCGGTCATTAATACATGCCGTCAATTATATTTATACATGCCGTAACCTGAACAGAATTTGATTTACATCCCTTTCAATGACTTCCTCGATTCTTAAACTATGTTTTATGGTCCCACCCTTTCCCGCCCCTGCAACACACAGTTGGTCAACATCCCAGGAGACGATGTGTCCATGGGAGACACGGCCTTGAACTACCTACCCCCTATGCCGAGGAATCGCACCGAGACACGGGACCTCCTGTTCCTGTTACTAAAGCAGACCTCCAGGGTGGACCCGGATGCCCTGTGGTCATACACGGGCCCCGGATGTGATTCGACGACAAACATGAGGTTAAAATAACAAGGGCAAATTAGCACATCTTTGAACTCTTGTCTTCTTCCCTTACAGCACTCTTCTTTTTACCTTCAGTTTGCTGTCTGTTGTTAAATTACCTTCAGTTTGCTGTCTGTTGTTAAATTACCTTCAGTTTGCTGTCTGTTGTTAAATTACCTTCAGTTTGCTGTCTGTTGTTAAATTACCTTCAGTTTGCTGTCTGTTGTTAAATTACCTTCAGTTTGCTGTCTGTTGTTAAATTACCTTCAGTTTGCTGTCTGTTGTTAAATTACCTTCAGTTTGCTGTCTGTTGTTAAATTACCTTCAGTTTGCTGTCTGTTGTTAAATTACATTCAGTTTGCTGTCTGTTGTTAAATTACCTTCAGTTTGCTGTCTGTTGTGATTATATTACCTTCAGTTTGCTGTCTGTTGTGATTATATTACCTTCAGTTTGCTGTCTGTTGTCGTTATGTAACGTCTTGTGACATATTACTTGTTAATGTATTTTGTACGACGTTCTCACAATACAAACGTTCGTGCTATAAATACTTGAAATACTATTGTCAACAAAATAACTTTAATATGCACACTATATACAGAAATATAGCTTTGAGGTTTCACAACATGGAGACATCAGCCATACATTCGCCATTCCCCAGAACTCCCTTTCGCGCGCTTTTACCCATGTGACCTCTCTGTCACTAATCTCGTGATTCATCACGTGACGGGTTATATTACCTTCAGTTTGCTGTCTGTTGTTATATATATTCGTTTGATCCTTCAGTTTGTTGTCTGTTATATTACCTTCAGTTTGCTGTCTGTTGTGATTATATTACATTCAGTTTGCTATCTGTTGTGGTTATATTACTTTTAGTTCGATGTATGTCGCAACTCTACATTGCAGCCTTTAAGTTTTTGCTTAGTTTGTTATTTTTCAATGTCTTTTAGTGTATTGCATTTTCGCCAAAGAACCCTTTCTCGCCAACATTCAATCGTTGTTTTCATTATGTCTTTGTTTTTAGGATTACTTCTACGTTGTTTTCAGTGATGTCTTTGTTTTTAGGATTACTTCTACGTTGTTTTCGTTATGTCTTTGTTTTTAGGATTACTGTCTTTGTTTTTAGGATTACTTCTACGTCGTTTTCTAGATTTCTGCCCAACCTAGCCTGGTGCTATTGGAGCCTTGTATTATTACTTGTATCTTACCTTCAAACATGTTCAGGACTATCGCCATAATTATGCGTCTTAGATCCTTTCTGTTTTCTTGCAATTATTTAGAAACAAGGTCTCCCAGATTATTAGGCTATGCGTCACCAGATTTTAAAGATAGGACAGTTAAGAGCAGATTCGACATGCCATATAATCCGCCGTATAAGACGACTGGGCGTATAAGACGAATGGGCGTATAAGACGACTGGACGTATAAGACGACTGGGCGTATAAGACGACTGGACGTATAAGACGACTGGACGTATAAGACGAATGGGCGTATAAGACGACTGGACGTATAAGACGACTGGGCGTATAAGACGACTGGACGTATAAGACGACTGGACGTATAAGACGACTGGGCGTATAAGACGACTGGGCGTATAAGATGGACTGGACGTATAAGACGACTGGACGTATAAGACGACTGGACGTATAAGACGACTGGGCGTATAAGACGACTGGACGTATAAGACGACTGGGCGTATAAGACGACTGGGCGTATAAGACGACTTGGCGTAAAAGACGACTGGGCGTATAAGACGACTGGACGTATAAGACAACTGGGCGTACAAGACGACTGGACGTATATGACGACTGGGTGTATAAGACGACTGGGCGTACGAGATGACTGGGCGTATAAGACGACTGAGCCTATAAGACGCCCCCCCCCCTTTACATTTCCTGTTGAAATACAAGTTTTAAGCTATTTCCAACTTATAAGACAACCGCTATTCCAACACACTGTAAGTTTGAAACTGGCTCCATATTTATGTCTTCTTGTTGGTGGAGTCATGATGGGGTCTTGACTGTTAGCCATTTCTATACTGTACTGTATTACGGTACTGGTGCTGTACTGTATGACGGTACTGGTGCTGTACTGTATTACGGTACTGGTGCTGTACTGTATTACGGTACTGGTGATTTACTGTATTACGGTACTGGTGCTGTACTGTATGAACAGGTTACAAATACGATACATCGATATCCCGGCGTATAAGACGATACCCGGCATTTAAGACGACTCCGGACTTTTGAGAAGATTCTTGGGAGTTAAATAGTCGTCTTATACGCCGGAATATACGGAATACTTGACGGAAATAAAAACTTAGTTCTCAAATATTAATTGTAGATGGCTAATTTGGTAATATTTCATTTTACCTCGCTTATTTCATGTTCTTGTCATCATTCTGTGTCAGTGTTTCATAGTGTTTGTAAATTATATGTTTACTATGTTTATAATTCATGTTTTTATTCTTCGCCACCCCACCCCACCTCAGATGCAAATTCAACTTGGGAAAATTCATGAGATATCTAAACCTGTACCTTGCCGGTCTGTCACAGTTTAGCAGCGAGCAAGATCCATTCACGAGAGCTGTAAGCATTGGTCAGAAATTAATAATCACATGCAGCCCAGCTACCCTAATTGTCCCTAATTCGTGTTACGTTTTGGAAAGCGCCAATTAGTGATGTGGTATCACAATATTACCGGAACAACGCCATACTCTTAGGACAAACAATTTGGAATCATTCAATTTTTAACAATTTTTATGGACAGATAAAAGCTTTTTACCACTGAGCTCATTACTGAGCTCTTTAGAGCTCCGATTAGAGCAAACTAGGACGACAATCCCCATTATCTGCCCCTGTCGTATATTCTCCATATCCAAAAGGTTATAAAGGGGAGGTCGGGGGGGGGGCGGTGTCAGGGTCACTGATGTCTGCACGTGGACTGTAATTATCAACATCTACGTCTTCCCTGGGGTATGAGGGTAGCCGGAAAGTACTAAATACACACGCATTGCATTATGGTATTACTAGATTTAACAAGAAACATGTTAAGATGGCAGCCAAGATTGTTTTACCTTGGTTATATCTTTGAACCCTCGTCGCCACAATCCCTTGATACAATAAACACTAAACAACAACCAAAAAAAACCCCCATAAAAAAACAAACAAACATGTTCTTAAGTCATACAAACATGAGGATCTTAATATAACACATCTCGTTTACTGATCCCCAGGTGCTTTACGGATCAGTGAAACTAGGTCAATTGGCGTCATCCATGGATGAGTACGAGATCATGGACTCGGCCAACACAACACCGGAAATGACGATAGACCAGGCATGCGCAGGCGTGGCTGGATACGGCAACCCGTGCCCCAGTTCCTGCAGCACCACGAATCCAGGAGTGACCAACCCTGCTGGGGCTGCAACCACGACGTCTACCACAACAATGAACCATGCTGGTCACGTGATGAAATAATCATCGATTAGTTTTGTAACTGAAGGTTTCGCCTCACTAGTGACTTGTTCCTTTCAAGGACTTGAAGGGGAAAATAAAATTCTTCCGATTGTGTTCTCTTTGAATGTATTAGATCCATCAACACTGATAGCATTTGCTTTTACACAGTCGAGGATCATAACTACAACATCATAATGAAATAACAAGAAAATTCTAAAAACTTTTGTTTTTTTGTAGTAAATTGAATAGTAACCCCTATTTTGTTAACAATTATATAAATAAAAGGCCAGTTTGTGTTTCCCATTTTTATGGACAACAACGAATATCTAATACTATTAACATTATGATCTTTTGCTTTAGTTTGAATGTCTTTATTTTCCGTGTGATTGGTCAAGTTAGTTCTTCCATTTTAGTTTGAATGTCGATATCTGCAGCGTGATTGGTCCATTTGGTTCTAGAAATATAACACAATGCAGCGTTCCACCAATCAGCTCACAGCCCCGTGCGGTCCAAGGTAGCCACACACCGTCGTATTATCTGCCCATGTTGACATTCTTGTGTCGCGTGTAGTTACTGGATTATTACAGGATTGTTACGAGTTTGTTAACCTGAAGTTGTGTTGTATATACAATGACGTTTTCCATTTATTATCCTGTTTGAACCCAAACACAGCTTACTAACGTTTATATTGTGACTGAAGCAGCGGCGTAGCTGGGAAGGGTCCCACCGGTCCTGCGTAAGGATTTAAGGATTATCGAAAGTTCCACCCATTCATGTGAATAAACAAATGCCAGGGGTGGATAAACTCTTTAGCACCACCCTTCCAAACCGCTGGGTTAAACATGATATGAAATGTCTTAATCATGTAAATGTCATTCAAATGGAAAAAACATTTAAATAGTGCTATAAATAAAGGGCCAACATTAATGTGTGTGTGTTTTGTTTTTTGTTAGTTATTATTTTGTTTAAAATAATTTTGTTGACGAATCCGGAGCAATACTGATCAGAGTAAACAGAAAAAGAAAATGTTCCTGGTTCACTTAGGCTTAAATATGGCTAATTCTAAAGTAGGGTTAAACCTAAAATATGGCTAATTCTAAAGTAGGGTTAAACCTAAAATATGGCTAATTCTAAAGTAGGGTTAAACCTAAAATATGGCTAAAGCTAAAATATGCCTAAGACTAAAATAAGGCTAAACCTAAAATATGGCTAAACCTAAACTAAGGCTAAACCTAAAATATGGCTAAACCTAAAATATGGCTAAACCTAAAATATGGCTAAATCTAAAATAAGACTAAACCTAAAATATGGCTAAATCTAAAATAAGACTAAACCTAAAATATGGCTAAACCTAAAATATGGCTAAACATAAAATAAGACTAAACATAAAATATGTCTAACCCCCAAAATATGACTAAACCTAAAATATGACTAAACCTAAAATATGACTAAACCTAACATACAGATTTACCTTAACAAAGTTCAATATGAAGATGGATGAAGCAATTTATTGCTTAAAACCTAAAATAGCTGATAGCTTAGTAATTCTCAACTAATTACGGCTAAACATAAAAATGCTACATTTAAAAAGTGATTTAAATATTGCTGAATCCCAAATAAGACTATCTATAAATAGCTGTGCCATTACATACTTATATACGACTATCTATAACTAGTTGTGGCATTACATACTCGTATACGACCAGGCCTAACTATAATTATCCTAAAAGTTTTACATATAACAATGTTACTTAACGTAAATGTGACGTCATTAACGAGTTGATCTTTCGATCGTTTATCAGTAGCGGCATAAATTAAATTAATTTCGAACCCGTCCCGGACAATGAACATTTAACCCCCAGAGGTCAGAGGTCAGAAAGTCTGCAGTAAAACGAACCAAAACTACCACTTCAAGAAAAAACATTACTTCTATGTTTTTTGTTTTCATGAAAGAAATCCTATCTTTGTATTGTGTTTATTGGCGTGACAATAGTTTTAATAAATTTGTAAACTTGATAAAAACTAATTTTATATCATAAGATCTATTGAATATTAATTTTAATATATGCTCAGTAATATTTTTCTTTGCTGCGCACAACATTTTTTACTTGGTCTGTATTTGGATTTTTATTGAAGTATCTTTTATTTCCAAAATCACGTCTGCTGTTAAAAGTCTCGGTCACGTGATCAGGATGTAGGTTAACTGGATTTATTTAATTAACTTACATTCCAAACGTTTAAGGATGAGATGGTTTCTACACTACATTGGGACCTGTGGGGGAGGGGGGAAGGGGGAGGTGTGCCCTTTAGATAGCCACAAGCTACTCTGCTAATTTGACATGAGAGCCTTGTTACAGGGTGACAACTACCGATAAATGACAGGCAATACATTCACGGCTACTGATACATGGCATGTATTACATTCACAGCTACAAATAAATGACATCGATTATAACACAGTTACTGACAAATGACATGAAATTTAGACAAGGCTAATAATAAACGAAAGGAAGTTATTGATAAGGGTCTGGGTAAGGCTAAAAATAAGTCAGAAGAAGACAATAAATTATCGGCAAGACGCCTTAATCAGCGAACACACATAAACAACAAAATAACATGACGATTCGAACACATGAAAACATAGAAGTCAACCGCTTCATTTGTCGACGACAAACATGGGTTGACCTCTCCAAACATGGGTTGACCTCTACAAACATGGGTTGACCTCTACAAACATGGTTTGACATCTACAAATATGGGTTGACCTCTACAAACATGGTTTGACCTCTACAAACATGGGTTGACCTCTCCAAAACATGGGTTGACTTCTACGAACATGGGTTAACGACCACAAACAAGGGTATGACTTGATTACAAACTTGGGTATAACAATAAATCTAAATTGAAATAAAAACCAAATAGCTAGTCAAAATCTCCGAACCTGACATGTGGCTAGATGTCATATTTTGTCAGCCTTGTACAGGAACGTTTATTGCTCGCATTGGGAAAATCCATAAAAATACTCAAGGAAATTTCAGTTAAGAAGGTTCACGAATTAATGACGTCACCATAATAGCTTGCGAGTACAGAGGTTTTTATCACATGAGGGGCTGGATTTTGTCCCCCGTATCCTAATTTTGTTTTATTTTTCCCCTTACTTACATGTGGTCAGCTGTTGGTTGTCTGGTACGGATAGAATAAGATATCTCAAACTTTTATTGTATAGTCCCGATAGGAAGCATATCTGAAATGGAGGATGGGCCATTTCTTTGTTATGAAAAATAACTGAGAACCACTGGACTTAAGGGATTAAGAAATGGCAAACAGATCAAGCGGGCTTGTTATAAAACTTTCTAAAACCGAGTTGTGAATTTAAAACAAATAGCGATAGCTCGCCTGGCAGACCGCTGAGGTAAACAAATATGTTATTTTTAATAACTGATAATTTGTATAAAATATTGATTTAAGGGTAGAGTATTCTGTCCGTGAATTTAAATTCATTTAAATTTGGTTGAAAAAATTAACTTAAAACGTTTAAATGACTTCTCAGCAATGTTCCAAAACATGCAGCCTTCGCGGAACTCGGAGGAAATATTCACACTTCCGGCTGCGCAATGTCTATGGGATGACTACACAAGAAGGAAGGAGTCAAAAGATGAAATGATACAAGGTCAGCATTCCTCTTACCAGATTGGATATGAAGAAAAATGCCAAGGAGAAAAGCCACAAAAAGACGTCAAAGATATCAACACAAAAAACCCAACATGGTTCCACTACCCGGAGTTCACCGAAAGGTCACGCAAAAAAAGTTTTCTAGCCCAGAAAATACGCCAACAGCATTCAAAAGTTAGTTGCCGTTTCAGCGAAAGCCTGAGAGCGCTTCAAGCAAGTTACCAAAATTATCGTAGGAAAAAGAAGTTCGCCAGGATCAATTCTGAGACGTGCATCAATCTTACGGATGAAGTTGTGGGTATTCCCTGCAGACGATGCGCAAAAAGTACGGTTTGGCTTAAAGACAAAGGCAGCTTCAGTCGTGCATTATTTCATGGGAGAGACAACCGCACACGGATACAAAAGGATAATCTCCCCTCAAAGAAGCAAAAGTCTTCGGTAATTAAAGTAACATTTTATTTCCTTCTCCGCTATTTTTTTTCTTTTATAAATTTTAATGTAAGTGAAAAATATTGATACCACTAGAATGAAATGGAAAAGTCAGCGTATAATGACACACTATCTGTCGTGTCACCTACTTTTTGAGGTCGAAACAGCTCCGCCAAAATGTGTGTGTGTGTGTCCTCTAACTGTAAGATTGGGGCAGGGAATCTACGACAGGTGTCGGCGCAGGTCATTTGGACATTTGGATTCTGGACAATGGTAGGTGAATGGAAGATATTCGTTAAATTTTGTTTTCTGTTTAAAACACCCAGCCATTATATGTGTCTACCTCAACCTCCCCTACACAAGAGCCGGAGACTTTTAAAGGCACAATCGATGATTTCCCTCCCCAGACAAGAGCGTAGCTGGTGGGAAGGGGGGTGGTGCCGCCCCCGTGCCGGTTTAATAATTTTACTTTTTTCTTGCTGTGAAAAAGTTCACCACTAGGCCAATCGCTGCACCCTCATACTATAAGAAAGTGATGCCCATGATTGGTCGCTATTCTACCTCCATTCATACGCCACTGGCTGCCCATCTACATTGTGTTAACACGTGACTTTAAACGGTGGTATCATCTTCTACGAGTAAACTTCAGCCCTCTCCTGCTCTCCCTGGATCCTCTGGACCCTGTTCATCTTGTCTCCCTCTCTCCCTGGATCCTCTGGACCCTGTTCATCTTGTCTCCCTCTCTCCCTGGATCCTCTGGGACCTGTTCATCTTGTCTCCCTCTCTCACTGGATCCTCTGGACCCTGTTCATCTTGTCTCCCTCTCTCCCTGGATCCTCTGGGACCTGTTCATCTTGTCTCCCTCTCTCCCTGGATCCTCTGGGTCCTGTTCATCTTGTCTCCCTCTCTCCCTGGATCCTCTGGACCCTGTTCATCTTGTCTCCCTCTCTCCCTGGATCCTCTGGGCCCTGGTCATCTTGTCTCCCTCTCTCCCTGGATCCTCTGGGACCTGTTCATCTTGTCTCCCTCTCTCCCTGGATCCTCTGGGACCTGTTCATCTTGTCTCCCTCTCTCCCTGGATCCTCTGGGACCTGTTCATCTTGTCTCCCTCTCTCCCTGGATCCTCTGGACCCTGTTCATCTTGTCTCCCTCTCTCCCTGGATCCTCTGGGCCCTGTTCATCTTGTCTCCCTCTCTTCCCCTGGATCCTCTGGGACCTGTTCATCTTGTCTCTCTCTCTCCCTGGATCCTCTGGGACCTGTTCATCTTGTCTCCCTCTCTCCCTGGATCCTCTGGGACCTGTTCATCTTGTCTCCCTCTCTCCCTGGATCCTCTGGGACCTGTTCATCTTGTCTCCCTCTCTCCCTGGATCCTCTGGGACCTGTTCATCTTGTCTCCCTCTCTCCCTGGATCCTCTGGACCCTGTTCATCTTGTCTCCCTCTCTCCCTGGATCCTCTGGACCCTGTTCATCTTGTCTCCCTCTCTCCCTGGATCCTCTGGGACCTGTTCATCTTGTCTCCCTCTCTCCCTGGATCCTCTGGGACCTGTTCATCTTGTCTCCCTCTCTCCCTGGATCCTCTGGACCCTGTTCATCTTGTCTCCCTCTCTCCCTGGATCCTCTGGGCCCTGTTCATCTTGTCTCCCTCTCTCCCTGGATCCTCTGGGACCTGTTCATCTTGTCTCCCTCTCTCCCTGGATCCTCTGGACCCTGTTCATCTTGTCTCCCTCTCTCCCTGGATCCTCTGGGACCTGTTCATCTTGTCTCCCTCTCTCCCTGGATCCTCTGGGACCTGTTCATCTTGTCTCCCTCTCTCCCTGGATCCTCTGGACCCTGTTCATCTTGTCTCCCTCTCTCCCTGGATCCTCTGGGCCCTGTTCATCTTGTCTCCCTCTCTTCCCCTGGATCCTCTGGGACCTGTTCATCTTGTCTCCCTCTCTCCCTGGATCCTCTGGGACCTGTTCATCTTGTCTCCCTCTCTCCCTGGATCCTCTGGGACCTGTTCATCTTGTCTCCCTCTCTCCCTGGATCCTCTGGGACCTGTTCATCTTGTCTCCCTCTCTCCCTGGATCCTCTGGGACCTGTTCATCTTGTCTCCCTCTCTCCCTGGATCCTCTGGACCCTGTTCATCTTGTCTCCCTCTCTCCCTGGATCCTCTGGACCCTTTTCATCTTGTCTCCCTCTCTCCCTGGATCCTCTGGGACCTGTTCATCTTGTCTCCCTCTCTCCCTGGATCCTCTGGACCCTGTTCATCTTGTCTCCCTCTCTCCCTGGATCCTCTGGGACCTGTTCATCTTGTCTCCCTCTCTCCCTGGATCCTCTGGACCCTGTTCATCTTGTCTCCCTCTCTCCCTGGATCCTCTGGGACCTGTTCATCTTGTCTCCCTCTCTCCCTGGATCCTCTGGGACCTGTTCATCTTGTCTCCCTCTCTCCCTGGATCCTCTGGACCCTGTTCATCTTGTCTCCCTCTCTCCCTGGATCCTCTGGGCCCTGTTCATCTTGTCTCCCTCTCTCCCTGGATCATCTGGGACCTGTTCATCTTGTCTCCCTCTCTCCCTGGATCCTCTGGGCCCTGTTCATCTTGTCTCCCTCTTCCCCTGGATCCTCTGGGCCCTGTTCATCTTGCCTCCCTCTTCCCCTGGATCCTCTGGGCCCTGTTCATCTTGTCTCCCTGTCTCCAAGGATCCTCTGGGGCCTGCTCATAATGTCGGTGACAGGTATCGTCCTCAACAACCTCTACAAAGTCATGATGGATCAGCAGTTAAACACCTTCAGCAGCAGCTTCCGGTCTGAGCCCAAGCGTCGTATGTCGTTTCCGGCCGTCACCATCTGCAACCTTTTCCCGTTTGACGCCAGTCGAACAACCTCGAACACGTCAGATGTCAACTCCGAGATTCAGAAGGAAATCTTCCTCGGGGTAAGCAAACGTATTATTGTTTTATTAGTTGTGACAGGTCTTTGAATCTTTGGTTTATTGGTAATGAAGGATCATTAAAGTATTCATTAAGATTAATCTCATATCTTTACATCTTTCTTTTAGTAGTGCAAAAATCTTTACAATAATTTAGGGCTGTTATCGATTAATTTAAATTTAATCGTTACCTTTTGAAAAATTATCGATTAATTAATCACGGACATTGAAAATTAAGAATATTTTGAACTAAATTTTATGACAATGTGTTGATACTTGATCGGATGTTTGTGCTGCAGGAGGTACGTCAGCGATGTATTTGATCCTTTAAAAGAGAATTGTTTATGGCAGTGAACACAGTAAACTTTTTCACCATCTTTGACTTTGCTATCCGCAGTTAGCTTAAAAACAAAATTTTTGCTAAACTTTATAGTTATATGTTTAAATTTAACTGCGCTGATGCTGTCAGCCATTTTTTTAGTTGACGTCTGCCGGTCCACATAAAATTAAACAATATAATTTGCAATGTCTGTCCGTGACGCTACTAATTTTAGAAAGCAGGGAAAACCAAATTACTGCACCAATGCATCAAAAGGTGTGCACATTAAAGATGCGCTGTACAAAAATATTATATAACGTCATTGTTTTCGCTCTTACATGTATTTTAATTTTGGAAGAGGGATCAATGTTAAAAAAGAGGATTTGATGATGGTTAATTATAAAATAAAAAAACAAAAGGGGCGCCGTAGGCGCCCTACAACCCCTATCATAAAATACTTTGTGTACATTTCAGAAAGTTTAATATTTCGTATTTATCAAACAAGGACAAGTTAGTTGGGCTTTTGAAAAGGTCGGGGCCGTAGGCGCCCTAAAAAAAGTGCATTTTTAATAAAATAAATAGATTTCAGCTGAAAACGTCCGTGATTTTTGACGGGTGATACGCTAGTAATAAAATAAATTATAATATTACGCTGGGAGAAGTTTGTACGTAAAAAAATATATAAATTATTATTAATTATTAAAAATTAATTTATTTATTATTAATAAATTTTTTTAAAAATATTATAAATATTTTCTTTAATTTTAATCGAATTTGTATCGATTAAAATTATTTTAATCGATAAAAAATTAACGATTAATCGAGAAATTAATCGTTAATTTCCGCAGCCCTACAATAATTACAATCTTTAGAAGTAATGACAGATCTCTTGAAGTATTAATTAGAGATCTTATAATCATTCCTTCATTCGTATTTAGAGATCTTTACATGATTCATTTACTAGTACTTACAGATCTTTACTTTATTCAGACAAACTGTACACCACATCCTTAGCGGGGTCTGGCCAGCGATCAACATTAGAATATGTACATGAAGACAATTTTAAAGGAAGTAGATGCATGCAGCATTTTATTAAAATGATTTTCCTATATTGTTTACATATTTTCTTTCAATCCAGCAACACTGTGTTGTCATCTCTATATTATCATACCTTTAACAAACCATAACACATTGCTATCATAACTTAAACAAACCATAGCACATTGCTATCATAACTTAAACAAACCATAACACATTGCTATCATAACTTGAACAAACCAAAACACATTGCTATCATAACAAACCATAACATTGCTACATCGAACAAACCATAACACATTGCTATCATAACTTGAACAAACCATAACACATTGCTACATCTTGAACAAACCATAACACATTGCTATCATAACTTAAACAAACCATAACACATTGCTATCATAACTTGAAATGTTTAGTACAGACCATAACCCAATCTTCAAATTTTGAAATCCTTTGACGCTGACAAACTTCCTTAAGGTTCTTCAAATTTTCGACGGCGTGACGCCTGGAGTGACCAGTGACTCGTCGCAGTTCGGACATCTCAACACCAAGACAGTGGACGACCTGGTAGGGTGGAGGCTGGACAGTTTCATCATCGCCTGCTCGTGGAACGAGAAACCTCTAAACTGTTCGGACATCTTCGTGAGGTCAGTGAGTCGGACATCTTCGTGAGGTCAGTGAGTCGGACATCTTCGTGAGGTCAGTGAGTCGGGCATCTTTGTCAGGTCAGTGAGTCGGGCATCTTTGTTAGGTCAGTGAGTCGGGCATCTTCGTGAGGTCAGTGAGTCGGGCATCTTCGTGAGGTCAGTGAGTCGGGCATCTTCGTGAGGTCAGTGAGTCGGGCATCTTCGTGAGGTCAGTGAGTCGGGCATCTTCGTGAGGTCAGTGAGTCGGACATCTTCGTGAGGTCAGTGAGTCGGACATCTTCGTGAGGTCAGTGAGTCGGACATCTTCGTGAGGTCAGTGAGTCGGACATCTTCGTGAGGTCAGTGAGTCGGACATCTTCGTGAGGTCAGTGAGTCGGGCATCTTCGTGAGGTCAGTGAGTCGGACATCTTCATGAGGTCAGTGAGTCGGACATCTTCGTGAGGTCAGTGAGTCGGGCATCTTTGTTAGGTCAGTTAGTCCCATATCTTTGTTAGGTTAGTGAGTCGAAACTCTTTGTTAAGTCAGTGAGTTGGACATCTTTATTACGTCAATGAGTCGGACATCTTTATTACGTCAATGAGTTGGACATCTTTATTACGTCAAGGAGTCGGACATCTCTGTTAGGTCAAGTGAATCGTGGTTTGGCGAACACTTGGACTGAACTTAAAATAAAGCTAACAACAAGTCATTAAAAGAAAACGTATAGTCGTAGCATATTCATGTCAAGATTAATATTAAATGTCAGAATTTTAAACTTCACAACCAAAGACTTCATTCTTGTTGAAATGGATTCTGTCGATACGAAAGTTAGGCCGCCATGTTTGATTTTCTTCCGTTTAATAAATAGATTGGAAGTGTCAATAAAGAAATGTTGATTAATCGTTACATTTAGACTTGGCATAGTTGTTGTTATGATATTTGGTATAATTTCTTATTCTTATTTTATCTGTTACGTACGCTCCTTCTATATGCAGCCGAGTGGTGGTTATACTTTTAGTTGGAATAAGACTAACTGTTCCGCTAATAAAACAAATAACACAATTCAGGTAAGTAGAGGACTATAGCTGTATATAATGTTTATTTGACTTCTCTCTAAGCTAACATGACACAGTGTACAAGTATAATTAAGCTACTCGGCCCTAACCGCTACGCCTTAAACACACAGGCTCTACACAACTTTCACTTAGGCCGTTCTCTCACTCGTTCCCCTCTACTCTCGAGTGCGTCCCGTTTAATACCCTTCAGACTCCGCCCCTAAACACACCGATGTCCAATCACTTCCGTCACAGTCCATGGGTGTCCAGTCCATCACTCACCAAGCCCCGCCCTCCCTATATTAAAATTAGGTGGATGGGCCGGTTTGACGTAAGCGTGTCTGTGCGCCCCCCACTCTTAACTGCCCCCACCCAGACCACCTGGGCGTCTGGTCAGCATCTACCCTGGGGCATTTCACATCTTCGGTCTCCTCGCTCCGCTACGTCCTTGAATTCCCAATTCAAGCGAGATAACTTTTCGTGCCAGAACGTCACATTCAGCACCTCTAGTCCCACGGACTCCCGATTCTACTGACCTCGCCGGTTAGCACCCGAATACGGTTCTAACACCTCTGATCACCCTGGTCAGTTGCCGTCTTTGTCCGTACCACGCCCGGCACCTTCGAAAACATCAAAGACCTGCCGCTCTCGTGGCGATCACTCTTTGAATGCAAATAACCGCTCTTAGGATCTAAAGATCCGCGCTCAGCTCCGCGCTCAGTGGTAGTCAGTCTTTGATCTCCACACAGTTCTACATTTAAATTAAGTCATAATCAATAGTTTATTATAACTAATATACGGGGAACACTGCCACATATACAAAAGTAATTGCGTCCTACGGTTTATCCATGGTTTGTGCCTAGTCCCGCATTTCTTATTAGATGTTTTAAATGTTGGTAAAGTGTAGGTTTTCCTGCTTTATTCAGGCAACCAATTCCACTCCAAACGGGAAGAAGGAAAATTTGTATGTGTTTGTTCTTGCATACGGAATAAGAAAATAGTTTTTATCCTGATGTCTATCTGAGGGTTGTGTTGAGTTATCTTTGTGTTGTATTTATAAATTAGAATTAATTGCTTTATGTAGTATTACTACTTTACTCTTGGTTCTTCTATCCTCTAGTATTTCAAGGTTTAATAATTTATTAAATGGTGTTATTCTTGTCAGTTTTGAATATTCTCCAGTAATGAATCTGGCAGCTCTTTAAAAAAAAATTATCAATGATTTCTTTAGTGGATGGGTCCAATACAGAAGATGCATATTCAAGTACAGGTCTCACTAAAGTGAGGTAGTATTTTAGTTTTAATTTCTTATTACATCAGTAAAAGTTTCTTTCTATAAAGCCTATGGTATAATTGCTATGAACATTGGTATAATTGTTGTTATGAACATTGGCATAATTGTTGTTTTGAACATCTATATATGACCGGCTGACACTCGCTAGGGTCGGCCAATCACAGTTTATGGTTGGCAAGCGAGGGTGGTGCAGGGTGGGGGCAGGTAGCTAACCGCAGTGTGCATGTCTCGAGACAAACAGTACTTCGGCGCTCCTCCCCCCCCTACCTGACTTTCACTCGCGTTGTAATTTCTTCATGCTGTAGTTTGTGTCCGTTTCTCCTCCCTTTCTTTGCACTATTTATGAGCAAGTCTACGGCGTATGCTACGCCGCGGATCGCATCTAGTTGGTATAATTGTTGCTATGAACATAGGTGTTATTTGGTATACTTGTTATTTTGATAATTGGTAAAGTTGTTTCTGTGAGAACTAATATGATTGTTATTGTGAGAATCTACAAAATAGTTACAGTGAACATTGCCTAAATTAAATTGACTGAAAGTCCTCCGGTATATTTATCCATGTCCTTGTTTTATCCTGTGTCCTACAGGACCCTGTCCTCAGTGAATGCTTGCTACACTTTCAACTCCGACCCCATGAAACTGCTGTTCACAGACCTGATGGGTGGCTCCAGTGGTCTCACACTGTTAGTTAGGGTCGGCGATCTCCAGGCAGAAATATACAAGGGGCGGACTGCAGGGGTCAAGGTGAGCGCAGGTCGAACCAACCGTCCACTCTAATAAAGATTTGTAGACTAGTGCTAGGGTGTAGTGCTAAGTAAAAGTGCGGTGCTAAGTTAGGTGTATTGCTATGTAAAGGTGTAGTGCTATGTAAATGTGTAGTGCTATGTAAAGGTGTAGTGTTATGTAAAGGTGTAGTGCTATGTAAAGGTGTAGTGTTATGTAAAGGTGTAGTGTTATGTAAAGGTGTAGTGCTATGTAAAGGTGTATTGCTATGTAAAGGTGTAGTGTTATGTAAAGGTGTAGTGCTATGTAAAGGTGTAGTGTTATGTAAAGGTGTAGTGTTATGTAAAGGTGTAGTGCTATGTAAAGGTGTAGTGTTATGTAAAGGTGTAGTGCTATGTAAAGGTGTAGTGTTATGTAAAGGTGTAGTGTTATGTAAAGGTGTAGTGCTATATAAAGGTGTAGTGCTATGTAAAGGTGTAGTGCTAAGTAAAAGTGCGGTGCTAAGTTAGGTGTCGTGCTATGTTAAGGTGTAGTGCTATGTAAAGGTGTAGTGCTATGTAAAGGTGTAGTGTTATGTAAAGGTGTAGTGCTATGTAAAGGTGTAGTGCTATGTAAAGGTGTAGTGCTAAGTAAAAGTGCGGTGCTAAGTTAGGTGTAGTGCTTGTTAAGGTGTAGTGCTATGTTAAGGCTTAGTTCTATGTAAACGTGTAGTGTTTTTTTAATGGTGAAGTGCTATGCTAAAGTGTAGTGCTATGTTAAGGTGTAGTGCTATGTTAAGGTGTGGTGCTATGTAAAGGTGTATTGCTATGTAAAGGTGTAGTGCTCTGTAAAGGTGTAGTGCTATGTAAAGGTGTATTGCTATGTAAATGTGTAGTGCTATGTTAAGGTGTAGTGCTATGTTAAGGTGTAGTGCTATGTAAATGTGTAGTGCTATGTAAAGGTGTAGTGTTATGTAAAGGTGTAATGCTTGTTAAGGTGTAGTGCTATGTAAAGATGTAGTGCTATGTTAAGGTGTAGTGCTATGTTAAGGTGTAGTGCTTGTTAAGGTGTAGTGCTATGTAAAGGTGTAGTGCTATGTAAAGGTGTAGTGCTATGTAAAGGTGTAGTGCTATGTAAAGGTGTAGTGCTATGTAAAGGTGTAGTGCTTTGTAAAGGTGTAGGGTCACCCAATTGATGGAGCTGGGTGCACTTTACGTGGTGGCAGGTGTTTTGTTGTTAATTTGTTTATAAATAACTAGACGCCCTGCGGCGTAGAATATGCCGCAGACTTGCTCATGGAGAGTGCAAAGAAAGTGTAGAAAGAACGGACACAAACTACAGCACGAAGAAATTAAAGCAAGGCGAATGAACGTCGGTTGGGGTGGGGGGACTGCCAACTCATTGTTGGTTTCGAGACATTTTCAGGCGAAATTCGGTACACCCCAAACTTCTATGAAGTCAGCTATAAAACGATGATCGGTTTAAAATCGGAGTTACATAATCGATAATCGGTTTTCCGCAAAAAAACAAAACAACCAACAACACGCAATTAACAAACCTATATATGACTAACCCTCTCTAGGGTAGGCCAATCACAGTTTAATTTTAAGGGATGGTAGTAATAAATGGGAGGCGGGTAACAACAACCTCATTGTGCATGTCTTCCCGTTTACTCGCTATTTTTCATTTACTTCGAGCTGCTTTTTGTGTCTGTACTCTCACCCCCAACCGTTCTTTGCACTGTCTATGATGAGCAAGTCTGCGGCATATGCTACGCTGCGGGTCTCTCCAGAGTTCCTTCTTTTCATTCACTCACAGTCGTTTGCCCAAACCCACCCCATTTTGATAACTGTGTCTTTCAGGAAGTCTGCAACCGCCACTAAATCATTAGTGGTGTATGTTACGCCGCGGGTCAGCTAGTGCTGGTAATAAAGAGGTAAAAGAACGGGCACAAACAGCCATTTTTGAAAATTAAAAAAACCCTAATGTTTTCGCTGGGGCTTGATCTCAGGACCTTCCCCGTATAAGGCGGACGTGATAGCCAGTACACTACGAATCTCACGTTATTATGTGAAGTAACAATGCTAGTGAAACGCAAGAACCATTGTTGGTCTCGATACATTGGTCGACCCCAGCGAGGGTCATTCGCCATGCTCGGTTGCACATACTTGCGTGGTGTCTCGCTTGGTCCCACGAAGAGAATTATATATATAGATAGATGCATCGTTACTGAGACTCGTTCATATAACAAAATTCGTAAGGTGTGTAATAGTTTCTTTTATAAAAAATAAAAATACTAATGTAACAACAATAATCTGATGTGTACATGACGTTGCCCGTATGTAAATGTTTGTCCAGTAAGTTAACGATTAATGTATGGGATAATTTTTTTAAGCTTTTAATCCTACAATAATTATGTGAACCAATTCCTGTAGGTTCTTCTGCACGGACCCCAGGATTTCCCCAACACGCAGGACCAGGGAATCCTCGTGGCACCGAACTCAGCCGCTTACATCAGTGTGGACAAGAAACAGGTAGTGACCAGATGTTCCCTGGAATATATGCTTGTATTCATGGGCGGTTATTCAAAGCAATGCCAAACGTTTTCATTCATTTCATTCACGTCCCGACATAGACTGTGTTCATAAAGTGACCAGTGATCTTCCCCAATAAAGGGGCACGGTGGCCGAGTGGCATGCTCGCTCGGCTGACCATAGTTAGGGAAACAAAGGCGGCTGGGAATTGCGTGGAACTCTCATAGCCATGGCCTGTGAACGCTGCGTTACTTGCCAACAGACCGCCATGGTCTGTGGGCGCAATTATCCTCTGTATAGAAGGAGCGTCTGTATAGATAAGATATAAGTAAGATGACTTCATATGACTTAAGACAAAGGTTCTTGAATCGGCAATGAAACAAATACATCTATATTTATCTTCCTCCTTTTACCTATATCCTGTGTCCTTGTTTGTTTTTGTTTTTCCTTTCTTTTTATTTAACATACATATTTTATGATATAATATGTTTTAATAATTTAAATATTACTTATGTAAGTACGTATTTTATGTTCTTGTACTGATGAAGGCATTAGCCGAAACGTCTACTGTCTTGTTAGTTTAAAAATAAAGCTTAAATTTATTGTTTTTATTGCCCAATTTGTTTGTGTATTTTGTATTTTATTTAAAAACGTTATCGCCGTCCCATTCTATATGATACATTTATCTGACGAACCATAGGTAAATGCCAAACCTATCCATCAAACCTATCCATTAAATCTATCCATAATCAAACCTATCCATCAAACCTATCCATCAAACCTATCCATCTTAACTTATGTAAACGCGTCCATTTCCAGTACAAGTTCCTCCCAAAGCCGTACATGGCGTACGGTACAGAGTACTGTACCGACTACACTAGTGAGACTGAGCTAGCCTACAAGTACTACAACCGTACAGGTAGCAGTTGGTGTATGGCCGAGTGCAGGCTTAGAGAGATCATTGCCACGTGTGGCTGTGTGGCGTTTCCCGGGGATCCAGGTGGGTTAACTGTGGGTAGTGTGAGAAGTGAGTGGTTTCAGCACTCTAAACTTACCTTCCGATGGGTCATGTTGATTCAAGCGAGAAGTAAGTAGGTTTACCCAGCGTGCAGCCTTGTGTGGTCCTAGGTGGACATTTGACTGTGTGGCCCCAGGTGGACACTTCAATGTGTGGTCCCATGTGGACCTTTGACTGTGTGGTCCCAGATGGACCTTTTAGTGTGTGGTCCCAGGTGGACCTTTTAGTGTGTGGTCCCAGGTGGACCTTTGACTGTGTGGTCCCAGGTGGACCTTTTAGTGTGTGGTCCCAGGTGGACCTTTGACTGTGTGGTCCCAGGTGGACACTTCAATGTGTGGTCCTATGTCGACCTTTGACTGTGTGGTCCCAGGTGGACCTTTTTAATGTGTGGTCCCATGTGGACCTTTGACTGTGTGGTCCCATGTGGACCTTTGACTGTGTGATCCCAGGTGGACCTTTTAGTGTGTTGTCCCATGTGGACCTTTTAGTGTGAGGTCCAAGGTGGACCTTTTAGTGTGTGGTCCCAGGTGGAACTTTGACTGTGTGGTCCCAGGTGGACCTTTTGGTGTGTGGTCTCAGTTGGAACTTTTAGTGTGTGGTCCCAGGTGGACCTTTTAGTGTGTGGTCCCAGGTGAACCTTTTAGTGTGTGGTACCAGGTGGACCTATTAGTGTGTGGTCCCAGGTGGACACTTCAATGTGTGGTCCCATGTGGACCTTTGACATTGTGGTCCCAGGTGGATCTTTGACTGTGTGGTCCCAGGTGGACCTTTGACATTGTGGTCCCATGTGGACCCTTGACTGCGTGGTCCCAGGTGGACCATTGACTGCGTGGTCCCAGGTGGACACTTCAATGTGTGGTCCCATGTGGACCTTTGACATTGTGGTCCCAGGTGGACCTTTGACTGTGTGGTCACGGGTGGACCTTGGACATTGTGGTCCCAGGTGGATCTTTGACTGTGTAGTCCCAGGTGGACTCTTCAATGTGTGGTCTCTACCCATTGTCAATTTGTTGTATTTAACCCTTCAGTTAATAATAACATAATGATCCACATAGCTGTATAACGTTCTACAAGAACAGGTTGTGGGGAAGACTTCTGGTATAAGATCATTAAAAATTGGTTGTCCATTTAATTGTGATAATTGTTAAAATTAAGATCAGTTTGAGAAAGTAAAAGTTTAACTATCGACACTTGAAGATGACACTGTCAATCTAGCAACTCTTCAAGATGACCCCTGTCAATCTAGTGACACTTCAAGATTTAATTGTCAATCTAGCGAAACTTCAAGATGTCACTGTCAATTTAATGACACTTCAAGATGTCGCTGTGAATCTAGCGATAGTTCCAGATGACACTGTCAATGATTCGTGTAAAAACATGTGGTGTATGCAACATTTGAAGTTCAAATTAAATTAAATGTCTGAAAGAACATTGAGATTGCGTATGTTCCACTAAATATTTATGTAATGCATTAGAAAAATCATTTTCTGTACAAACAGCATTTTTGTCTCTCATTATTTTCAGCTGTTCCGGGTGTACCTTACTGTGACCTGTCACAATACACCTGCTACGTGGAAACACGCAGTAAGTGACTCGATGGCAAGATTTACGAACTTTTCTTGTTTATGTTTGTACGTTCAGGAAACGACTTTTCTTTAAAGAAGCCGAGTGAAAAGATGATATCATTATAAATTAAACAACCCGTAAAACAAAGTATTTGGCTATAAATCACTTATTATATATGAGACATAACTAAAAGTATTGATTACGTTCAATATAATACGACAACGCGCGACAAACATTTACAGATTCAAATCACCTTGCTGTAAAACACGGGGATGTGGTCATCGATGGCTGGAGTTAACTCTAGTGGCACGTGGAAGTCAACAAAAGCAGACAGATACATCGAGATACATATAGATAACTACAAATGCATTAATTTAATTACGGTACATGTGATCGATCTGAAATTTTGATACAATGCAATGTTAGGTGACACAAGTGTATGTGCAAAATTTCAACTCGATAGCATCGCGAGAAGTGGTTCATTTTTTACTTTTGTTTTTCCGCCCGCTCGACCAAGAGAGAGAGAGAGAGACAGACAGAGAGAGAGAGAGAGAGAGAGAGAGAGAGAGAGAGAGGAGAGAGAGAGAGAGAGAGAGAGAGAGAGAGAGAGAGGAGAGAGAGAGAGAGAGAGAGAGAGAGAGAGCAGCGATCACGACAGACAGAGACGACGGTGAAGTTAATAAAAGGGATTTAAAAATGTGATAATAAATATTGAGCTGGAAGGTCGACTCAGGTTCACAGATGATCTTTTTTGTACCAATGGCACGTCAAGATATTAGATTATTTTCTTTGTCGCTAATCAACTCGAGAGATTATAAAAACAGATACAAATTCATGAGTTGCCCCATATAACACATACTGCCACCACTTACTGGCCCCATATAACATATTCTTCTTGTCTCAGATCGTGTCCACATGTGGTCACCTTACAACCACACCAACTGCTCGTGTCCACTGCCCTGCAACAAGGAGGAGTACTCTGGTAGGATCTCCACGGCCCTGTACACAGCTGGGAGAGGCGACACTGGACAGCCAGACACGTGAGTTAGCCGTGGTGACGTCATCATTGGATAGCGTTGTAAAGCGCCATGTGATTAGAAATTCTTTGTGAGGCGTTGTATTCTGATTCAGGTTTCATTAACACAAGTCGTACATTAGTGTCCGTGTGTTTTATAACACGGTCTACAAATTTTCATTTTTTGAAAACTACAGACATGAAAATAGGTGTTTCGTACACAACTTTTCATGCAAATTCCAAATATGCAATCCAAATTTTTGTATCACGTCAGGATTTTTTTTTCACTTTGACATTTTATGATATATATTATGCAAGAACAAACACATACAAGTTTTCCTTCTTCCCGTCCGGAATTCGGGCGTGGAATGGGTTGCCTGAAGAATCCAGGAAAACCAACACTTTATCAACATTTAAATCTCTAATAAAAATGCAGGACTAAACACATACCATAGATAAGCGTAGGACGCAATAATCTTCTGTATAGAAGGAGCGTCTGTAAACATATAAGATAAGATAAGATATATTAAATATATATTATTTATATATTATAATATAGGAAAAAGTCGATAAACCAGCAACACAATATACGATGGATAGTAAACTTCAATCATCCAGAAAACGATTGGAAGTTACAAATTATCAACCAAAGAGCAATATCAAAGCAGATTGACATTTATTAATTATCTATCACTCTGTGAATGGTCTTTTTCAGTGATTTCGTTTATGAGCAGCACCAGGATTATGACGTTTCAATGACCAGCAATAGTCGGCCATCATATTCACATCCCATCGACCTTGGTATGGACTCTCCATTGCACAAATGTCCTGAAAGGAACCTTTCAAACTGCTCTTCACTGTATTCACCAAGATTTGCAGAAAAGTAGTCAACGTCGTGGGAGTCTAGAAAGTGCAACTTGATACTGATGTGGCAACCCAAAGCCCGAAATTTGCTGACCATGTTCTTAACAAGACTTTTGTAACTGTCTGACTTGAAGTTACCTAAGAAATTGTTGACAATATCTTTAAAAGTATTCCAGGCTTCCAGTTCAACTGTGGCCAATGTAGATGTAAACTCCTGATCTTTCATTACTTCTCGGATCTGCGGTCCAACAAAGATATCTGCAGTCAACTTTGCTTCACTTCATTGTAGAAATTTTTTCGGACAAATACACGAAATTCCGAGCCAGTAAAAAAAACTTCATTAACCCCAATTTTATTTGGAGTGGTGGAAGGCGAACTCGATGTTCTTCTACCAAAGGCTGTACCTTGACACTGTACCTTGACACTGTACCTTGACACTGTACCTTGACACTGTACCTTGACACTGTACCTTGACACTGTACCTTGACACTGTACCTTGACACTGTACCTTGACACTGTACCTTGACACTGTAACTTCCTGGGGTGAAATCTTCTCTTGGTGGCCAAACTTACTTGGCATACTGCTCAGAGTATGCTCTGCTATCCCTAGAGGCACACAAAACATGGAAATTTTGCATACCCTCCTTGGAGCCCTAATATGATGGATATGACCTTTAAATACCCACATATCAACCACTTGTGCTAGTCATAATTCAAAGATCTGAGCAACAGTTTCATGTTTTCATACGTCCCTTTCAGTGTTACCGAGTGATCCACTGGAAGTGATGATACTGTGCTTCCATTAAATGGAAGAACTGCTTTCCTATTGCGCTTTGATGAATTTCCACTGATTGTACATGCTCCTCCAACAACATTCGTCATGAAAAATAGTAGTCTGTCACTGTCACATGACTTGAAGGCTCACGCCAAATCATGGGCACACCAAATGGCATACATTTCATATATAATGTTCTTATACTTATATATATACTTATATATATAAACCTTGTAAAAAATTTGAGGTTTTCTAAAAAACCTGAGGTGATACACACAAACGAAGCACATCAAAGCTTATCATGTTTTACTTGCAGTTTTTTTCATGTAGACCAGTGTAATAGGACACAGTGTTTCAAGCTGTCAAGTTTGATTAGAAACTATGAACATGCGTGCGACAAACAGATTTGTGTATTTGCTAAAGGGCAGTTTGGTTGATTTCCTTGTGGAATTCAGCCAATGGCTGGAGAGTTCATTAAAATCTTGGAATGTTTTAGTTTAGCTCCTTAAAGTCTGCACACACATGTCTTTTTAAAATATGTATACAAATCTATCTTCTTAAAGTCAGCATACAAATGTCTTCCTAAATGGTCAGTTAAGTCATCATTTAAAGTCATTCAACAAATGATTTCTATATGTTACAACCCCCCCCCCAATAGCTTCCTAGTTATTATTGACAATGTCCACCCAGCACCCCCCATCCCCCCTCCCCCCCCAAACTAATAAGCGTGGAACAGGTTTACATTCAGATATAAAATTTCACAATTTGTATTTTGATTTTTTCTTAATCATTCCAAAAACGAAAAGAAAAGAAAAAGATAATGTCAAAGTCCGTGTTTTGAAAATTCATGCTTGAAAATCATAGGCGTAACTAGGTTTTTGGCGCCCATAGGCTAATTTATTTTTAGTGCCCTTGATAAATTGACAAGTTTCAGCTTTGCGATTTCTTCATTTGTTAGAAAAAAATTATTGAATTTCTCTTATTTTATTTATGACAATAATTACGTAGTTTGACAGTGACAGTCATACAACGTGAATATAAAAAAAAGGCATACGACAGGAACAATACTAATTTGCAGTTTATTATTTACTAAATAATACCAAATAAATTGGTGGATAAAACGGGATATTGTTGCGTTAATAAAGAATACAGCAAAACTTGAAGTAACGTGTATTATAAATAAAAACAGTAATGTCAATGTGTCATACTCATTATCTCATACATAACAATAGAAACTTACAATTAAAAGTAAATTTAAGTAACGCTCCACCGACTACAGCTCAGCACTTCCGTTAGCTGGCGTATTGGCGTGTTGCAAATACAGTCGGACCTCTCTAAGTAGAACTCAAGGGGGGAAAAATTCGACTTACAGAGCTTTTGAGTTAGGGAAACTGGCGTAATAGGCGCAGGTTAATAAAGGACAATGTTGATATTGAGTAGGGGGGGGGCAGCCATAGAGGCTAGAGGGCTTGATAGGAAAGAGGGGTGTTGATGCTTCATATGAAAGGAGCCAAATTGCTTTGACATAACGACAGAAGTCAGTGAGAGGAGACACATTCCCTACCCCTCCCCCACTTTACTCCCTCGACAGTGGGATTGGCCATGGGGATAGTAAGATTTTTCGGCATGTCAAAGCAAGTTGGCTTCCTTTCATATGATACATAGACACCGCCTCTCTTTCCTGTCACGCCTACTAGCCGGTATGGCTGTTCCCCCTCCCCCCACACCTCTCAATATCTACTTTGTCCTTGATTAATTGGCGCCTATAACACCATTTTCCCTAACTCAAAAACTCTGTAAGTCAAATTTTTTCTTAGGGTCCTTTGAGTACGACTAAGAGAGGGCCGACTGTATTTATTTAAATACAAATTTACAAAATAGAGATTTAGTGGCGCCCTTTTGAGCTGGCTCCCTTGACAACTGCCCCGATGCCAACCCATTGTTACGCCACTGTTGAACATAGTTGAAACGTCGTTGCAAATGTTAATATTGAAAGTGAGAGGTGATGGGTATAAGAGAGGGTTCAACATTGCAAGGGGGACTACTGAAAATAAATGTCACTTTGAGGGAAAATGATAAGATTGACCTCTCCTTTATGTATAAACACCTTATCTCCATTCACTTCTTTTGACTAATGTTTCTGTAAAATCGCAGCTTGACCTCTCTACAAAATACCGATATGGAGACATATCTTTCAAAGGTTAGATGGACAATGCCATAGTCCAAAATTTATCGTCTATATTCTCCCAAATTTAACTAAAATGATGTTATGACTCCGCCCCTGGATCATGACCTCACAAACAGATTTCTTTTGTTTACTTTTCGTACTGGCGAATGAGAAACAATTTATATGATGTTGTAACTTGTATGTGAATCAATTGAGGTGATGTAACTTGTATGTGAATCAATTGAGGTGATGTAACTTGTATGTGAATCAATTGAGGTGATGTGGTAACTTGTATGTGAATCAATTGAGGTGATGTGGTAACTTGTATGTGAATCAATTGAGGTGATGTAACTTGTATGTGAATCAATTGAGGCGATGTGGTAACTTGTATGTGAATCAATTGAGGTGATGTAACTTGTATGTGAATCAATTGAGGTGATGTAATTTGTATGTGAATCAATTGAGGTGATGTAACTTGTATGTGAATCAATTGAGGTGATGTAACTTGTATGTGAATCAATTGAGGTGATGTGGTAACTTGTATGTGAATCAATTGAGGTGATGTGGTAACTTGTATGTGAATCAATTGAGGTGATGTGGTAACTTGTATGTGAATCAATTGAGGTGATGTAACTTGTATGTGAATCAATTGAGGTGATGTAACTTGTATGTGAATCAATTGAGGTGATGTAACTTGTATGTGAATCAATTGAGGTGATGTGGTAACTTGTATGTGAATCAATTGAGGTGATGTAACTTGTATGTGAATCAATTGAGGTGATGTAACTTGTATTTGAATCAATTGAGGTGATGTGGTAACTTGTATGTGAATCAATTGAGGTGATGTAACTTGTATGTGAATCAATTGAGGTGATGTGGTAACTTGTATGTGAATCAATTGAGGTGATGTAACTTGTATGTGAATCAATTGAGGTGATGTAACTTGTATGTGAATCAATTGAGGTGATGTGGTAACTTGTATGTGAATCAATTGAGGTGATGTAACTTGTATGTGAATCAATTGAGGTGATGTAACTTGTATGTGAATCAATTGAGGTGATGTAACTTGTATGTGAATCAATTGAGTTGATGTAACTTGTATGTGAATCAATTGAGGTGATGTAACTTGTACGTGAATCTATGTAGTTGATTTTGTAATTTGTTTATTTTCAAACGTTAAAGATCAGTTTTACCCCTTTAAAAAGAAATAAAGTTATAATGGTCATATGTCTTTCAGACTCATGACTACAAGCTCATTTTGTAAAGACCTTCAGTCTTTCAGACTCAAGTTTGCAAGATCATTCTTTAAAGATCACATGTCTTTCAGAATAAAGATTACAAGATCATTGTAAAAAGATTATGTTTCTCTCAGACTTAAGCTGCAAAATCACTTTGTAAAAAACACCTGTCTTTCAGACTCAAGCTTACAAGAGCTTTATGTAAAGATCATTTGACTTTCACACTCCAGCTTACAAGATTTTTTCGTCGATTTTAAATAGTTCACTTTGACATTATTGCAATTTTCTTTTTTCGACAATCTTGTGTTTGAATAATTGTTTTGTTTCATCTTTCTTCCTGATATTTTTGTAGTTGAAATATTTGTTACTTCTGAAAATATTGAAGATATAAATTAGTTTTTTCAACAGTTGAAAGTTAGGAGCTATTTTGAATTCTCCAGAATGGTCTTCGTATACGTAATTTATGTTTTAGAAATCCTTTGAATATATATTTAAAAATCTGAAAACCTATATCCTGGTTGAGGTCAGAAATAAAAATAAATATAAAAAATGTCTTGTCACGCAAGGTAAAGAAATCGAATATAAACATCAATTGCTCTTAGTTACCGAGGGCGAGTTTCGGACGTTAAAGCCGACATTTTTCATCTTCTTAGAATTAAAAAAAATAAAGGTCTTTTGCAAAGAATTTCTGTGATATTCTATCGACTGTGTTGTCAAATCACCTTTTTTGGCTCAACTGTGGGTGCACTAGGTCATTCAAACAGCTCAACTGTTGGTGCACTAAGTCATACAGACAGCCCAACTGTTGGTGCACTAGGTCATTCAAACAGCTCAACTGTTGGTGCACTAAGTCATACAGACAGCCCAACTGTTGGTGCAGTAAGTCATACAGGCAACCAAATGTTGGTGCACTAAGTCACACAGACAGCTCAACTGTTGGTGCACTAAGTCATAATACAGACTGCCCAACTGTTGATGCACTAAGTCATACAGACAGCCCAACTGTTGGTGCACTAAGTCATACAGACAGTCCAACTGTTGGTGCACTAAGTCATACAGACAGCCCAACTGTTGGTGCACTAGGTCATACAGACAGCCCAACTGTACTGTTGTTGTAATTTGTATATTCTCAGAAATAAAATATTTCACAAAATAGAAATAGCCGCGAGGATGGTACTCGATTGTTACGATTGTGTTACAGGCAGGAAAAAATGGTTACAACAAGTGAAGAATGCAAGTAACTCCTCTGTATGAATTATCTCAACCAGGGGCGGAACTAAGAGTGTGCAAGTAACTCCGGTGTATGAATGATCTAAACCAGGGGCGGAGCTAAGAGTGTGCAAGTAACTCCAGTGTATGAATGAGCTAAAGCTCAACCAGGGGTGGAGCTAGGATTTTTGCCTCCCTCATTAGAACAAACTCGAGCGTCTCGGCAAAAATTGACACCCATAAATATATACACTAAAAGCCGATACAGCCCCTCGGCCCAGCCCCTCGGCCCAGCCCCTCAACCAGCCCCTCAACCAGCCCCTCACCCTGGCCTCTCGCTCCACTCCCTCGCAGTGACATTGTGAAAAAAAAATAGGTCTACATTTTTAGAAAATTTTTGCTTTTCATGATGGAAATCTATGTTTGAAAAAGCTGGGGTATTTAAATGGACGAATTTCGGTAAGACTGGAATTTATCTCAACAGGTTTCTTGTTATTCTACTTTAATTTTAGTCAGCTTAGTTGACTTGACAATTTGAAAAACTTTAATTTTGGTCAGTTTAATGGACTTTACAATATCAAAAACTTTAAATTTGGTCAGTTTAATGGACTTGACAATATCAAAAACTTTAATTTTGGTCAGTTTAATGGACTTGACAATATTAAAAACTTTAATTTTGGTCAGTTTAATGGACTTGACAATATCAAAAACTTTAATTTTGGTCAGTTTAATGGACTTGACAATATCAAAAAAAACTTGTTCAGAAGTTCATTATACTAAACGTTTTTTTTAAAATGTTTGTTTCATTAACTCATGCTAAAAATATTGTTTTTATAATAAAAAACTTTGTCTGAAAATATTAACCAATCGTTATGAGCTATGACGTTTTCCGGTGGGAGAAATGACAAAACCTATGTCCCCCTCCCCCAACATAAAGTCGTGTCCCTGATTGTCATCGCCTAGCCTGCTGGTAACAGAATATCGTCCATTACGGACGGCCCCCCAATTATCGCGTAAATTATTCACCGAGCACTAGTGACGACTCCTGACCAGGTCTCCAATAGTCACGTCTCCGTGGGACCGTGTCGCTTAGGTCTACAATAGTCACGTCTCCGTGGGACCGTGTCTCTCAGGTCTACAATAGTCACGTCTCCGTGGGACCGTGTCTCTCAGGTCTACAGTAGTCAAGTCTCCATGGGACCATGTTTCTCAGGTCTACAATAGTCACGTCTCCGTGGGACTATGTCTCTCAGGTCTACAATAGTCACGTCTCCGTGGGACTATGTCTCTCAGGTCTACAGTAGTCACGTCTCCGTGGGACTATGTCTCTCAGGTCTACAATAGTCACGTCTCCGTGGGACTATGTCTCTCAGGTCTACAATAGTCACGTCTCCGTGGGACTATGTCTCTCAGGTCTACAATAGTCACGTCTCCGTGGGACTATGTCTCTCAGGTCTACAATAGTCACGTCTCCGTGGGACTATGTCTCTCAGGTCTACAATAGTCACGTCTCCGTGGGACCGTGTCTCTCAAGTCTACAATAGTCACGTCTCCGTGGGACCGTGTCTCTCAGGTCTACAATAGTCACGTCTCCGTGGGACCGTGTCTCTCAGGTCTATAATAGTCACGTCTCCGTGGGACTATGTCTCTCAGGTCTACAATAGTCACGTCTCCGTGGGACTATGTCTCTCAGGTCTACAATAGTCACGTCTCCGTGGGACCATGTCTCTCAGGTCTACAATAGTCGCGTCTCAGTGGGACCGTGTCTCTCAGGTCTACAATAGTCACGTCTCCGTGGGACCATGTCTCTCAGGTCTTCAATAGTCACGTCTCCGTGGGACCATGTCTCTCAGGTCTACAATAGTCACGTCTCCATGGGACCATGTCTCTCAGGTCTACAATAGTCACGTCTCCGTGGGACCATGTCTCTCAGGTCTACAATAGTCTCCATGTGACCCCATGTCGGTCTTTTGTCAAGGGTATAAAAGATTATCAATAAGTATCACCTTCTTAAAAATGTAATTCTTTATTGGCCGTCACTACAATCAACAACAACATCAATATCAACAACAACATCAATATCAACAACAACATCAATATCAGCAGCAACATCAATATCAACAACAACATCAATATCAACAACAACATCAATATCAACAACAACATCAATATCAATAACAACATCAATATCAACAACAACATCAATATCAACAACAACATCAATATCAACAACAACATCAATATCAATAACAACATCAATATCAACAACAACATCAATATCAACAACAACATCAATATCAACAACAACATCAATATCAATAACAACATCAATATCAACAACAACATCAATATCAACAACAACATCAATATCAACAACATCAATATCAACAACATCAATATCAACAACAACATCAATATCAACAACAACATCAATATCAACAACATCAATATCAACAACAACATCAATATCAACAACATCAATATCAACAACATCAATATCAATAACAACATCAATATCAACAACAACATCAATATCAACAACAACATCAATATCAACAACAACATCAATATCAACAACATCAATATCAACAACAACATCAATATCAACAACAACATCAATATCAATAACAACATCAATATCAACATCAACATCAATATAAGCAACAACATCAATATCAACAACATCAATATCAATAACAACATCAATATCAACAACAACATCAATATCAATAACAACATCAATATCAACAACAACATCAATATCAGCAACAACATCAATATCAATAACAACATCAATATCAACAACAACATCAATATCAATAACAACATCAATATCAACAACAACATCAATATCAACAACAACATCAATATCAACAACAACATCAATATCAACAACAACATCAATATCAATAACAACATCAATATCAACAACATCAATATCAATAACAACATCAATATCAATAACAACATCAATATCAACAACAACATCAATATCAACAACAACATCAATATCAATAACAACATCAATATCAATAACAACAACAATATCAACAACAACATCAATATCAACAACAACATCAATATCAACAACATCAATATCAGCAACAACATCAATATCAATAACAACATCAATATCAACAACAACATCAATATCAACAACAACATCAATATCAACAACAACATCAATATCAACAACAACATCAATATCAACAACAATATCAATAACAACAACAATATCAGCAACAACATCAATATCAATAACAACATCAATATCAACAACAACATCAATATCAACAACAATATCAATAACAACATCAATATCAACAACAACATCAATATCAACAACAACATCAATATCAACAACAATATCAATAACAACAACAATATCAGCAACAACATCAATATCAATAACAACATCAATATCAACAACAACATCAATATCAATAACAACATCAATATCAATAACAACATCAATATCAACAACCACATCAATATCAATAACAACATCAATATCAATAACAACATCAATATCAATAACAACATCAATATCAATAACAACATCAATATCAGCAACAACATCAATATCAATAACAACATCAATATCAACAACAACATCAATATCAACAACAACATCAATATCAATAACAACAACAATATCAACAACAACATCAATATCAATAACAACATCAATATCAACAACAACATCAATATCAATAACAACATCAATATCAACAACATTATCAACCCAAAAAATATGAAAAGAAAATTTTTTGATTAAAATTATTGTTGAGCTTTCAAGTCTTTTTAAATTATCATCTTAAATAAGATACAGTGATATGAAATTTGGTGAATAACAATATATATAAATATATATAATTCTCTTCATTGGACCATGCGAGACACCACCACGCAGGTATGTGCAACCGAGCATGACGAATGACCGTCGCTGGGGTCGATCAATGTATCGAGACCAACAATTGTCCTTGCGTTTAACTTGCATAGCTCTTTCACAGACTAACGTGAGATTCGTAGTGTACAGGTTACAAAGTCCGCTTTATACGGGGAAGGTCCTGGGTTCAAGCCCCAGCGAAAACATTGTTTTTTTGTAAATTTTACGCCGCAGACTTGCTCATCATAGACAGTGCGAAGAACTGTTGGGGGGGGGGATTGAGAGTACAAACACGAAAAGCAGCACTAAGTAAATAAAAAATAACAAGCAAAAGTGAAGACATGCACACTGAGGTTGTTGTTACCCGCCTCCCATTTATTACTACCATCCCTTAAACATAAACTGTGATTTGCCGACCCTAGCGAGGATTAGTCATATTTAGGGTTGTTAATTGCGTGTGTTTTTTTTATTTTTTAAAATTATTTTGGAAAACCGATTATCGATTATGTAACTCCGATTTTAAACAAATTATCGTCTTATAGCTGACTTCATAGAAGTTAGGGGTGTACCGAATTTCACCTGCAAATGTCTCGAAACCAATAATGAGTTGGCAGTTCAAACCTCCCCACTGTAACTGGTAACTCTCTTGTAGGCGTTCTCTCAATACATAACCCTGTATACAATAATCCTCTGATAAACTTGTTTCAATAAAACAACTTTAATAGGTATACTATGTACGTGACATATAATTTGAGGTTATACAACGTGGAATATACAGGCACACACATTCCGTCCTTTCACCGCGGAAATTCTCTGACAACTGCTCTCCCCAACCTCTTTAGCCAATGGGAATGACTCTTTCTTCCCGCGCTTATTACTCACGTGACCTCTCCGTCATCCGATCACGCAAAACACTCATGATACACTGGTGATTCACTCATGAATCACATGTAACATTTACCCCATCCTTCAAAAAATGTTTATGAAATACAACATTTTTAGTCTTAATAAAATCAAATTAATCAATATTCAAATATTTATCATCAATGAACATTCATTGCCTTACACACAAGATTTAGACATAAAAATCAAGAGAACAAATCTGTAGGGCTTCAACAGTCTCCCTGTACTGGAAAAATGAAAATGGAATCTTAAACACATCTGTAATTTTCTGTAATTAAAATACTTTTAACAATCAATATTATTAAAATTAACTAATAATCCAGTGGAACTCAAACACTGTTCCTTGTCTATTGTTCAACGAATAAAAATATTAATATTAATACAGTCTCTGGTTTTATCATTGAGGAATTCACAGACTAATATTAATATAGTCTCTGGTTTTATCACTTAGGAATTCACAGAATGTCTTTATTTATTGTCATTCTACTTAATATGTCTGCAACTACATTGTCCTTTCCCTTTACAGGTTTAATGTCAAATTTGTAGTCGGCTAATAGCATAGCCTAGTTCAAAGATAGCCATTCTTCAGTTGACGAGTATGAATTCAAATCGTTGGGCTTTGAATGTTTCTTCAGACTGTTTAAATGTTCAATCATTCACCAACCATGACTTCGATTATGTCCATTCACAATACCAATTCCAGCATCTTGAATCAGTTGCTTAGCTTCTAAGAAGTCATTTTTGCTTCCAGATAGTTCAATAGAATTTCGACCAGATGGGTCACTGTCAGAAACTTTTATCTGAAAAATATTGTCTGTATCTGTGTCTTTGATTCTGCTTAATACACAACCAATTGTTCTTCCTAATTCAGATGATTTCACACAAATGGTTTCATATTCACTAGTACCATCTTTATCTCTGCTACTATGGTCTTCATCCCTTTTACAATATATTTGATTTTTAATAGTGGCTAAAGTGTCACTAGTTTCTATTTGTGCTCGATTTAACGTTATTATTTTTCCATCATTCATGTCTTGGTTTTCATTCTTTCTCCATGGTTAATCATAATTTCTTTTTCTGGAAACAAAATTGTATTTGCCTCTCCATGATCTTCTGCTTTGATTATAATCTCTATTTATGGAATTATGATTGTATCTGTCTCTCCATGATTGTCTTTCTTGATCATAATCTCTATGTCTGGAATTATGATTATATTTTTCTTTCCATGATTGTCTACTTTGATCATAATCTCTATGTCTGGAATTATGATTATATTTTTTCTCTCCATGCTTGTCTACCTTTGTTTTCAAAGTGATCTTGTCTTGATTTTTCTTCTGTTTTCTTTCTTATAGGGCTGCCATTAGGTGACACCCTATTTGGTTTTCCTTTATCGTGGTAACACTGCTTCGCCATATGTCCTGGCTTGTTACAGTACCAGCAAATAGTTTGTCTGTTGCCTTGGTTTGGCAGACTCTGGTTTCCCAGACCTTGTCTTTTTTTCTTGACTTTTAATTTGTATTGCTTCAAATATATCTTGTCTCTTATCCATTTCCACATTTGGATGAGAGTCTTTGAATGTGCGTAATGCATTTGTTAGCTCTGCTTGAGTACGAACTTTCTTATCAGTTAAATATGTGAATAGAGTTGGTGTTGCATTTTCTAAAAACTTGTCAATTAACACCATGTCTAGTATGGCCTTTGGATATCTTGTATCTATTGCGGTAAGTTACAGCCATTTTGTTAATTTAACTTGTGTTTCATGCACTATGACCTGTGGATCTTTGTCCATCTTGATTCTCATTTCATGAAATTCTTTTCTATAATCATTTTCTGACTTTCCGAAATGACATAGAAGTGCCTTTTTGACATTTTATATATATGCTTTTGTCTTCTTTGGCTATACTGTTGTAAGCTTCAAATGCTTCTCCAGTTAGTTGAGTCATCATTGTGCCCTGGCCAATCTTCTTCATTATAACCTTTCATAGCCATTATGGATTCAAAATAATCCAGATAAACATCCATTTTTTCTTTCTGGCTATCATATTTTCTAACTTTGATAGTGTCCTTCGGTGCTGACTTTCTATTTGTGTCATTACCAGGATTGTGGCCTCTACTCTCTAAATCAAGTTGTAGTTTTAACTTGTCAATTTGAAGTTGTTCAAGTTCTCTTTTTGCAGCTCTTTCTTCTCTTTCAATAATTTGTTTTTCTTTTTCTTCAGCTTTTCTTAGCGTCTCTTCTTCTTTGGCAATTCTTTGATTTTCTTTTTCTTCAGCTATTCTTAGCTTTTCTTCTTCTTTAGCAATTTTTACTTTTTCTTCAATGAAATCTCTAATTTCTTTTCCACTTAGTCCGATCTCTTTAGCTATGGCAGAATTTTTCGTAGTAATCCATGTTTTTTTATATGGAGTAATATGAGTCAAGCAATTCGTTAAGGAATGTAGGTATATATTTACCAAGTTATAAGTCCTCCAAATGAAAAAAATCTTGATTTCAAAATGTTAAGTCCAAATAAGTGACACATCTAAACCATGAAATTTAGTTTTGACAAGGTGAGATAACAAAGCATCCTCACACGGGATCTTAAATACTTTATATATACGCTCCCTCAGATTGACAAAACACATCCGATGGTCCAAAGTTTTTACTATGAAATACGTCACTTAGTTAAAATTTCCAATGTTCGAGTAGTTTATAGACAATTTAGTTCACTTCATTAATCCAAAATTGCAATTATTAAACTCTTCAAACAATGAGTGGATAAAAATTCCGTTCCTTGATTTAATATTCACACTGACACAGATGTAATAGTACATAGCTTTCCAAGTTCAATGTTATGTTTACAAATATTTTTTGGAATCAACCACACCAGTGAGCTTGGTTACATAGTTCACTGCGTGTGACAGTCGGTAGGCTTGTACGTGTAGTCGACTTTAAGGTTAGAACCAACTAGGTCGCCTAGTTTCAGTGCGTCTTGCTGCAATGTCAAGCCGCCATCTTGAAATATTCTTGTATTTTCATTTAACCACAAAAGTTTATTCACAGCTTCTTACGAACTTGAATATTCACAAAATACGATAGCTGCTAATATTTCTTCTTTTATTGAATACTTTCCTTTTTGAAATACACTATACTTATTTATATACTTGTAACTTCCACGAAACCTCCTTTATCAAACTTTCGTTTCCTTCTTGACACAAATGTCAATGGCTTTGCTTATTAATATGTACCTCTCTTGTAGGCGTTCTCTCAATACATAACCATGTATACAATAATCCTCTGAAGAACTTGTTTCAATAAAACAACTTTAATATGTATACTATGTACATGACATATAATTTGAGGTTATACAACGTGGAATATACAGGCACACACATTCCGTCCTTTCACCACGGAAATTCTCTGACAACTGCTCTCCCCAACCTCTTTAGCCAATGGGAACGACTCTTTCTTCCCGCGCTTATTACTCACATGACCTCTCCGTCATCCGATCGCGCAAAACTCTCATGATACACTGGTGATTCACTCATGATTCACATGTGACACCCACCCCCAACCGACGTTCACTCGCGTTGTTTTGATTTCTTCGTGCTGTAGTTTGTGTCCGTTCTTTCTCCACTTTCTTTGAACTCTCCTTGAGCAAGTCTGCGGCGTATGCTACGCCGTGGGGCGTTAGGGTGATGACTATTTTAATTTTTTTTCTTAACGAAATTGAAACCCCTTACATTCGAGGAACAATTGTATGCAAATGACAATAGCAACATTTATTTTTTTTTAAATTGAAAAAAGTTCCCCCACCTCTTCATTTTCTTTTGTTCACTCAGCGCTGTTTGAGACTAGCGGTGAAGCGCGCTTCGATAGCACTCTTTTTAGTAATGAAATCATAGAATGTAGAAACTCTTCATTATGTGAGAGAAGCTTTAGTTGACTTCCGGAAGGGGCGGTATCTTCTTTTGCTAGTGTTATCGCTTGATTGGCGAAGTTTTGTAGTTTTTAAGGGTTTATTTGTCATTTTAAGTGTTATTTTGCAATACTTAAAAAAAAATATTAGTACTAAGCTACAGGTAAAAATAGTAATAAACTCAATACGGTCTTTTGAATATGTAAAATAACCATTCTTATCCTAAAAGATTAAGTCAGTATGACAATAGCAATGTTATATAAATCCATTTTCCTCATTTGTTTAACATTCATTACCAGTTGATGGCAATAAATGGGAAATCCTTACAGGACTGAGGCAGATGTTTAAAGAAAATCTTATACTTATTGGGCTTTAAAGTTTATAATTATTTTATTATTGTTATATTTTATTTTCTGCTTCAGTTGCATATATATAATATATGTAATGGAATATTTTAAAACATGATGGAATGTTTTTGATAAACTATCTCGTTTTCAGTGCAAGATTGCAAGTCTTACCGAGGGGAAGAAAAGTGCAATATACTTAAACACTTTTAAACAATAATAAAATGTCATATAAAAATTCCAGCAACAGTATAAAATCAAACAGGAGTATTTGGAGGAAGAATCTACCCTCATCTTCTAAACAGAAAAGGAATCCAAGGATTCCATTAGTTGAAAAGCTAAACAATCTCACACGGATGCCGACAAACCGTCAAATTCTTGGAAACTTCACTTTTCTGTTTAATAGCGAGAAACGGCGACTGGATCGAATTAAAATTATGATTACGGATATAGAATTACTCTGGAGGGAAATTCTAGACTTTCCACTATTATCCAGTGCACTCATCAGAAAGAAACTCAATCGGCTGATTGATCTATATGACAAAAACAAAAAGAAACCGTCTGATAAATTCACTGCAACACTTTCTCATTTATTTGATGTCACCAATGTTAATGGAGAGTGGAAAAGCACAGAGGATAAAGAGCTCTACCAGAGGCAAGTTAAGAGTGGAGGAAAGATTGGTTATTCAATGGTCAAACAAGCCCCTTTGGAATCAATCCACCCAAGAAAACGAATCCGACTATCAAAAACTCAACCTCAAGCCAGCTCTTCTCAATCACAACCCACACAAACACAAAAAACTGTCTCAGAATCTTCAGATTCTGAAACCTCTGCTTCTTCAGCCGAGTTGCCAACCTCTTCTTCCACGTCATCTTCTCCTGAACGCAAACCAAAATACCAAAGAGCAAGCACTACAACCGCGGGTTTACTAGTACAGAAAAACAACATTTCTACACATAAAGCACATAACGTTCTTGCAACCATTGCTGTACAGGGCCATGATGTGCTGGTTCCAAGTCAGTCTGGTGTCTGGAGACGAGTAATCTCTGAAGGACATAAAATGAAAATAAAAATTGCTCAAAAACTTCAAAGCAAAGATCCCTATTGTCTCCAGTTTGATGGTAAAAGATTGCAAGGAGAAGAGTATCAAGTAGTTCTGCTGAAAAATATGACAACCGAAATCAAACTCGGTATTCTTAAATGTGAAAGTGGTTCTGCCGCGGCCATTCACAAGGAGCTACATCAGCTAATTGATGAATACGATGCTTGGGAAAATATTGGCATGATAATCTGCGACACGACCGCAGTAAATACTGGTCGTTTGCACGGGATTGTAAAACTCATACAGGATGATGTCTTGAGCAAAGGCTTTCAGAAGCCACAATATATTGGCTGTCAGCACCATGTACTCGACCTCCTTCTGAAGCATGTCATGAATTTTCTTATTCAAGAGCCAACGAGCAAACCAGAACTCAACTATTCCTTCATTGACAAATTAACAGAAAACTATGTCTCTCTTCAAGCTGAATACCGCCTAGTTGCTACAGAGGATGTTAACACAGGCGAGAACCCTGGATGGCGAGATGATTTCAAGTTCTTATATCAACTCTGTCAGGCTTATCGTCATTACAAAACAACTACACGTTGGCCTAGAGTCAGCTGGAAGAAACTTCCAAGTTTACACCAGGCCAGATGGAACTCACGTGCGATATATGCTGTTATCGCATTTTTTCTTATACCAGAGTGGCGCAGCATCCTTGCTCCAGCATGCGACTTCATCTGCTACGAATGGGGAAATGCTTGGTTCCATTCGCAACACTACAATAAAGAGTCCTTCAATGAACTGTTTACGTCACTCAGCAAGATGAACTGCATGAAGGCAATAAAGTGTTTAAAGACACATTGGTCAGTCGAGGAGTCATTAATTGAAATTCCAAGATCTAACCAAATTGCTGAACGTGCTGTAAAACTGATGGAGGAACTTCATGCGAAATCGAGAAAAGTTGAATTTTTAAATCTGAAGTTCATAGGAAAAAATATGTTTTAAAACATTCCTTGTACATTTTGTACTGCTCTGTATCTCATTTATTAATAAAGGTTATTTAGTTATTAGTTAAACTCGTTTGACTGTTGCAAAAAAAAACATGTCATTTTTAGAAAGAAAAAAAATTCACTTTTTTTTTGTAAAGGTGGGGGAACTTTTTTATACAAAATCTAAAATGCAATTGATATTCTTAAATAACACATAAAGTTTCCTCGATTTCAAGTGGTTTCATAAAAAAAATTTTTTGTCATCACCCTAGTGGGGCGTCTAGTATATATATAGTATACACACTTACACACACACACTCATACATACTCACACACTAGTAAAATGCCTGCGCTTCGCATCGGCGAAGTAGGATTCAGTTAATCTTTGTAACCCACTTACCAAATTTCTCAAAAATGTATGGATCTTGAAAAAACTTGATACATAAAAATTAGATTGCCCATATTACAATTTTATGGGGCACCAAACTCCTAATGTGTTCTTCTTCGGGGCCGGGGGCCCAAAATCTTTTTTCGTATACTTTTAAATTTTATTCCCCATTAAATTTTTTTAAAATCTTGACAAATATTGATAGCTATCTCCATCATGATTCAGATTAAAATTAGCAGGTGTTTTTAAAATTACATTTTGTTCCGATTGTTCCCGGGGGCCCTTAATGTCGTTTTTTTAAATAGGCTGTATAAAAATTATTTTAGTCACTGATCGACATGAAACTTACGAAAGTTATTGAATTCACTCCCGCAAAGACTCTAACTACAATGGCTATCTTATCTTATCGTATCTGGTTCAGACGCTCCTTCTATACAGAAGATTATTGCATCCTATGCTTATCTATGGTTTGTGTTTAGTCCTGCATTCTTATTAGAGTTTTAAATGTTGATAAAGTGTTGGCTTTCCTGGTTTCTTCAGGCAACCTATTCCACGCCCGAATTCCGGACGGGAAGAACGAAAATTTGTATGAGTTTGTTCTTGCATACGGAATAAGAAAGGTGTTTTTATCCTTATGTCTATCTGAGGGTTGTATTAAGTTACAATGTTACTACAATGGCTATTTCTTGATCAAACTTGGTACAAAACATTTTGATGACAATTATTGTGAAACGATAGGGCAAAAGATGTCCAATACTTTAGCATGTTTCATTTCGAAATTCTACGGACTTTACGCTCGACAACTTTACCTTGTTAAACTTTCTTATTTAATGCCCCATCTTCACGAAATTTGGTAGGCGGCGTCCCTCTCTAACGGACACCGATGGACTTCCTTATTTCGTTGGCATGACACCTATTTAAACTTTGTCAACGGTGTGTGTGTGTGTGTGTGTGTGTGAGTGAGTGTATGTGTAGACAAATGCGTACACAAGACCAGATAAAGTAAAACACACACACAAATAAAAAAACATCAAAGACTATCGATGAGAAACAAAGACACATTTCTTACTTCAAAATAATAAAGTTGTTAATAATAATACAGCTATTCATCAATGGAGAGATTTATAGAATAAATAATCTGCAGCCCGACACTTACTAGAGGTGCGTACATTTGAACCCACCATCTCTACGTCTCAAGGGTCGATAGAGCTTAGACTTAACACACAACTTTCACTCATGTGTTGTTCAAACTTTGGCTCATGTGTTGTTCCAACTTTCACTCATGTGTTGTTCCAACTTTCACTCATGTTTTGTTCCAACTTTCACTCATGTGTTGTTCCAACTTTCACTCATGTGTTGTTCCAACTTTCACTCATGTTTTGTTCCAACTTTCACTCATGTTTTGTTCCAACTTTCACTCATGTTTTGTTCCAACTTTCACTCATGTTTTGTTCCAACTTTCACTCATGTGTTGTTCCAACTTTCACTCATGTGTTGTTCCAACTTTCACTCATGTGTTGTTCCAACTTTCACTCATGTTTTGTTCCAACTTTCACTCATGTGTTTGTTCCAACTTTCACTCATGTTTTGTTCCAACTTTCACTCATGTTTTGTTCCAACTTTCACTCATGTTTTGTTCCAACTTTCACTCATGTGTTGTTCCAACTTTCACTCATGTGTTGTTCCAACTTTCACTTATGTGTGGTTCCAAATTTCACTCATGTTTTGTTCCAACTTTCACTCATGTTTTGTTCCAACTTTCACTCATGTGTTGTTCCCGAACTCAATCTTTGGTAACATCAGTTGTAAACCGATGAAATGTTGATAGTTGACTGTTTTAAGTTGTAAACAGATGTAAATTTTCTCAAACAAAATTTCAATGATTACTAACCTTTAAAGAACAAGAGATAAGGTTTGTCAAATACGATTCCAAGAATAGAATTTAAAATCTGTTAGCAAATAGGCGGAGCTTCCAATTCATTCAAAAAAGTAGTTCAAATAGTGTCTTTAAAAACACCCCATCAGACCGCCCCATCCCAATATATCCCCCTTTATGACCCCGTCCCACTATCGGACCCCCCCCACCCACCGAGCCGTTTGACTATCAGCCTGAATATAGTTGTTGACCCACCAAAAAACCCCAAAAACTGACCACAGAGAAATGCGGGGGAGGTTTTCACAAAAGAGAATTTATTTCAATGTGTGGGGGAGTAGGCGGTTGGGGTGTGGGGGAGTAGACGGTCGGGTGTGGGTGTGTGGGGTTGAAGGTATTACTGAGTTGAGGGTTTACTGTAAAATTAACGATTCCTCCTGCTCCCACACAAATTTTAAAAAAGGGACCAACTGGGGAAATGAAGTAACATTTCTTTAGAGTATCATCTCTGTCTGCGATCTGATATGAGGATAAGACTTTCTTGTGCAGTGCAATGTGTCCATCCTAGTCTAATAGCGCTCAGACGTTCTAAACGTTACTTTAACTTAAAGAAAAGTCTTTACTTTTCTCCAATATCTATGGATTATGCCCAGTGTGACAAACAGTTCAATCATTGATGGGTAACTGGCCAGGCCAACGAGGAAAAAATCCTGTTATTACAGTTATTAAATCCCTTATATTAACTTCGAAATCTTGTCTCTCTGTCGTCATCTCGTTCGCGGGCGGAAAAATAAAAGTAAAAAATGACCCATTTTCCGTGATGCCATCGATCTGAAATTTCTCACATAGCCTCGTGTCATCTAACAATGCATTGTGTCAAAATTTCAGATCGATCGAATGTACAGTTATTACATTAATGCATTTTTAGTTTATCTCTATAAGCTATATGTAGCGGTCGCTATTGTTTACATTTTACGGGTCACTTGACTCACGCCAGCCATCGATGACCACATCTCGTGTTTAACACGAGGAGAGTTTACTCAGTTTTAGGCTGTAAATGTTTGTCGCGTTGAAACATAATCAATACTTTAAGTTCTGTTTCATATATAAGGGATTTATAGTCCAAAACTTTGTTTTTACGGGGTTGTTTAATTTCAAAAGGTGAAGTCCTGTTAATACAGTTATTTCAACAGGACAAGTCCTGTTATTACAGCTATTTCAAGAGGACAAGTCCTGCCGGTGCTAGTAAAACAGGACAGGAAGACAAAGGGATGGGGTGGGCCTGACTGTTGGAAGGCCAGAAGACTTGTGACTTGACGTTTGTTGAAAGTGAGTTGATCCAGACAGTCTTTCGAGTTGTTGATTTTAGCATTTAGCATAGGAGCGGCCCGTGCCTGTGAGACAGTGTAACTGACATTTGGTCGTCTGACCGACCCATGGGTTGGTGGAGGGGGTGGGGTTTAAAGTCTGATGGGGGGTGGGAGCCAGGACTTAAACGTCGTAATTGTTCAATTGATTTGTAAAACGAAGTTTAACTTTTGGCATACACATTTTATTGTATATATTGAAAGATTTTAAAACTGGTCTAAATACTAAGGATGTGAATGGAGCGAATATTAATATTTGCTCCAAACAAACATAAAGAAAATATATAAAATAAAGAATGGGCTTTTATTTCTCGCCAATTGCACTTATCCTTATGATATAATTTTGTATCGATATGATACAATTGTTATCCATATGAAATACTTTTTGTATCCATATGACATACTTTTTTATCCATATGATACATTAAAAAAAATCTATATCATATAGTTAAAACTTTTCATTCCTAATGGCAGCTAAAAATGCATCAATATTTGGCACTGGAATTAATGGTCCCCAATCCCTTTTGTGTATTTCACGATCAGTCTTTAAAGTTGGCATCAAAACGAAAGCCAATGAGCCAATGAGTCAATGAGTCAATTAGTCAATTAGCAAATGAGCCAATGAGTCTTTGAGTCAATAAGTCAATGAGCCAATTAGCCAATGAGTCAATGAGCCACTGAGTCAATGAGCCAATGAGTTAATGAGCCAATGAGTCATTGAGCCAATAAGTCAATGAGCCAATTAGCCAATGAGCCAATTAGCCAATTAGCCAATGAGCCAATGAGTTAATGAGCCAATGAGCCAATTAGTCAATGAGCCAATGAGTCATGTTCGGAAATGTTAGGTTTGAGTTCATGATCCGGCAGTTCTAGAGCCAAATTCCTTGACCAAAAGATCCGCGTGCAATCCCTCCCCCCCCCTTTTTCACCGCCCCCCCCCTAATAATTTTTTGATTTATTTTTTCTTAAAATGAAAAGGTACAAAATAAATAGTCCATTAACATTCTGACGAAAAATTCTGAATGACTCTTGAATAATTTTAAGATCGTTTCGATGCAAGTGTTAAATAAATAAAATTTAATTAACAGTCCACCCCCCCCCGCCCCCAACTCACTATTCATAGATGGCCTTTCATCCAATCAGGGCCAGCTACGTCACCATGAAGATCTACTATGAAGATTTATTTGTCCATGTTGAGGAGCACATCCCCAAGTACACGTGGCCTGATGTCTTTGGTGAGTTCTTTCATACCATGGATGTCAACACTGTAATTTTAAAACAAAACTCTTGGAATGGGGGGGGGGAGGGCAACTGTACTCATGCGCACATATTAAGTTTCGGCTTCTTAATTTTATCTCCTGTACCTTTTGGTTTCGAAACCGTTGACACTGTTGAGTAACATGTTGAAGTTAGCGGCTAGCGTCCACACTGAGGTGGGTTTTATAGCTCCCTTGTGGCAGTGTCTACCGAACTTGGCTCAATGAGCTAACTGGGTAGTCACGTGTCTGTAGATCTTTCTCTATCTCAGTTTGTCTGCAGATCTTTCCCTTTCTTAGTTTGTCTGCAGATATTTCCCTATCTCAGTCTGTCTGCATATCTTTCCCTTTCTTAGTTTGTAGATCTTTCTTTATCTCAGTTTGTCTGTAGATCTTTCCCTTTCTTAGTTTGTCTGTAGATTTTCCCTTTCTTAGTTTGTCTGTAGATCGTTCCATATCTCAGTTTTTCTGTAGATCTATCTATATCTCAGTTTGTCTGAAGATCTTTCACTATCTAAGTTTGTCTGCAGATATGTCCCTATGTTTGTAGATCTTTTAATGTGTCAGTTTTCAATGTCCCTTCCATGAATGCCTTTCCTGACGGTGTTTATAGTACTTCCCTGCGGGAAAACCCCAGAGAAGAAAAGAAATAGGTAATCAATTAAACATCATCCTATACATTGCCAGCATTATGGTCGGTTTGTCTATACATCGTCTATGTACAATCTGTTTGGTATTGTCAATATTCTCTACTGTGTATGTCCACACCATATCCCTTGTAAGTGTACAGTCTACTGTGTATGTCCACACCATATCCCTGGTAAGTGTACACTCTTCTATGTTATCCTTTGTTTATGAACAGGTAACGTGGGTGGTCAGATCGGCCTATTCACAGGGGCCAGCGTACTAACGGTCCTGGAGTTTGTGGAGCTCGGCTGGCTCATGACGGTCCTAGGAGGGAGAAGCCTCTACTCACGGCTCAAATCTACCACAAGGTCACGCACGAGGTCACTCACGAGGTCACGCACGAGGTCACGCACGAGGTCACAGTCTACAGAAAAGGACAATAACGACAGCGTGTGTTGAAGGAAATAATCTGGACGTACATTTTATTTTTATCTGCTACAACTGTTGAACACTCAGCTGTGTACGGGCCACACGGAAGAAATGGTTACATTCATGGCATCTTTCAAATTTCAAATAAAGGAAATTGTTCCTGAAATATTAATGTTAATTAAATTTTATGGAAGCAAAGACAAAAACTAATGTAATAAAAAAATTTAAAGATATATTTTTAAAACTTAAACAAAAAGAATATTTGTTCTCTTAACTAATTTCTTTGAATTGTGGATATATTGCATGACTCCATCTCGACTTACATTTGTTAAAGTGAATTGTTTCACAAAGTATTCAACACCCCAGTCTGCTGGACAGACCATTGTTAAGAATAGAACATTCCATTCATCGGTGGTGTACAGTTTGACCACGCATAGGATTACAGTTATACACACGAATTCAAGAAAATATCGAGTCGTGCCTGGAATGATTCAGCCATTTAAAATGCACTAGAGCTCTCTTTATACAGAAACAGGAAAAAAAAACCACCTCACCTATGATTCTATAAAAGGTTATAGAATCAATATACCTAATTTGCAATCTCTGTCACGTCTGTCATGTCTGTCTGTCCGTGACGCTACTAATTTTAGAAAGCAGCGCACCAAATTACTGCACCAAAAATAACACTTTTCGAACGTTCCGCATAAAATTGTTCAATATGATAATAAATTAATCAAATAAAAATAAATAAAAGTTCTGTATTACATTATTTATTATTCGGATGTGTATTTTTTTTCAAAATGAATAGATTTCGGCTGAAATGTATTCATTTTGAAAACTTCCGTCATTTTGACGGGCAATACACTAGTATTAAATAAATAACGTTTAAATTTGTTTAAAGTTTTCCAGTTGAAATTGTCGACAAACTCTCGACTCAAAATATTTCCCATTTTTCAAAAGGAAAATATTTCTGAAAATTTCCCTGAAAAAAGGTTGAAAAAATGTTACTAATTAATTTATTTAGAACTATTTCTTGTCAAGGAATTCTGGGGCGTGAGAGATATTCTGGAGTTGGTGGTGATGGTAGGGGTGATGGTAGAGGTGATGTTAGAGGTGGTGGTAGAGGTGATGGTAAAGGTGGTGGTAGAGGTGATGGTAGAGGTGATGGTAGAGGCGATGGTAGAGGTGATGGTAGAGGTGATGGTAGAAGTGATGGTAGAGGAGGTGGTAGAGGTGATGGTAGAGGTGATGGTAGAGGCGGTGGTAGAGGTGATGTTAGAGGTGATGGTTGAAGTGATGGTAGAGGTGATGGAAGAGGTGATGGTAGAGGTGATGTTAGAGGTGGTGGTAGAGGTGATGGTAAAGGTGGTGGTAGAGGTGATGGTAGAGGTGATGGTAGAAGCGGTGGTAGAGGTGATGGTAGAGGTGATGGTAGAAGTGATGGTAGAGGAGGTGGTAGAGGTGATGGTAGAGGTGATGGTAGAGGCGGTGGTAGAGGTGATGTTAGAGGTGATGGTTGAAGTGATGGTAGAGGTGATGGAAGAGGTGATGGTAGAGGTGTTGGTAGAGGTGATGGAAGAGGCGGTGGTAGAGGTGATGGTAGAGGTGATGGTAGAAGTGATGGTAGAGGTGGTGGCAGAGGTGATGGTGTAGAATAGTCGCAGGATATAAAGGTTCCAACGCGGGAGGGGTTGCATAGTGTTAAGCCTCCACTGTAGACAGAGAGCTCGGCCACAACTTTCACAGAAAACAAAATCCCCAAGACAACACCAAGTCACTCAATCAAGACAACACCCAGTCACTCAATCAAGACAACACCCAGTCACTCAATCAAGACACCACCCAGTCACTCAATCAAGACAACACCCAGTCACTCAATCAAGACAACACCCAGTATCTCAATCAAGACAACACCCAGTCACTCAATCAAGACAACACCCAGTCACTCAATCAAGACAACACCCAGTCACTCAATCAAGACAACACCCAGTAACTCAATCAAGACAACACCCAGTCACTCAATCAAGACAACACCCAGTAACTCAATCAAGACAACACCCAGTAACTCAATCAAGACAACACCCAGTCACTCAATTAAGACAACACCCAGTCACTCAATCAAGACAACACCCAGTATCTCAATCAAGACAACACCCAGTCACTCAATCAAGACAACACCCAGTCACTCAATCAAGACAACACCCAGTCACTCAATCAAGACAACACCCAGTCACTCAATCAAGACAACACCCAGTCACTCAATCAAGACAACACCCAGTCACTCAATCAAGACAACACCCAGTCACTCAATCAAGACAACACCCAGTCACTCAATCAAGACAACACCCAGTCACTCAATCAAGACAACACCCAGTCACTCAATCAAGACAACACCCAGTCACTCAATCAAGACAACACCCAGTCACTCAATCAAGACAACACCCAGTCACTCAATCAAGACAACACCCAGTCACTCAATCGAGACAACACCCAGTCACTCAATCAAGACAACACCCAGTCACTCAATCGAGAAAAACAAAAACAACTTCTCACAAAACAAAACCATCTTTTCACTGTTTGTACGTTAATGGGTGAGAGGCGTAGAATCTATAAAAGTTTCCATTATGCAGAAGCGTCACAAGGGGGGTAGGGTGCGGGCTGACACGAAAATGTAAAATTCTGTATGTTCCCTTTGTTTGGAACTGGCAGACAAGTAGAAGGTCTTTGAGGTAAGGCGTGAGGGGGTGACACCATGACCTACAGAACCGGGTGACACCAACCCTAGTGACGCCTCTGCTATCATGCGTGGTGTTACACATTGACTGACTCAATGGATGTTTGTAAATGGTGAACATGTTCGCTGGGAAATCTTTTACACTCGTGTGTGAAGAAGAAAAAAATGGCGGGGGTATCTACCAGGCACAGATGATGGGAGTCACACAAAAGTTGTTTTAAAATCAAAATATTATTTTTAAAAATCACATCTGAAGATTTCTGAAAAAGGCAATGACGCGATCATCTGAGTTATCACCCCCTATTAAACATTTTCTTCTCAAATTGACATTTGTCGGATGGTGATGGGTGGTAAACAAGCCCATCCCCTCCCCAGCAAACCCAACATCATCCAAAAGTAATGATTTAATTCGTGGTGTAGCATGACATTAATAAAGTTTGGTCTGCATAGTTACAGTCTGTAACGCAAACCTCGCGCTCCTTTGTAGCTGTTATGTTACACTTAAACACAGGCAGTAATATCTATTGACTCTAGCACCTCAGCCAATCGATGTGTAATCAATTATTGGTCGCAGAAATGTTGATAAAACTAATTGAAATCGGGTTTGTCTTCGTGACGATATTCTTGAATATTTTAAATCTCAATTGTAAAAAAACAAGGGTCACTAAACAAGTTAAACTGTCCGCTAGGAACATTTGAATATTTTATCGTCTTCGTTTGCCGATCGTACAATTTTAACTCCCCCTGAAACGATGTTGGTGTTAAAAGTGGTGTTCACACGACGTCCGCTCACACTGGTATCCTGTTACTAAATCTGTGCCTGGTCACGTGTTCATTGTGTGATGTTGATGCCATCATTAATGACGTAATTCACGAATGGTGATGTTGTCGGTTTGATGTTGATGCCATCATTAATGACGTAATTCACGAATGATGATTTTGTCGGTTTGATGTTGATAACCTGAACGTTGAGTATGATGCCGTGATTGTAGTTTGATATTAAATAAATATTGGACATATTGGACATATTGAGCTGTGGCTGACTTTTGGACATATTGAGCTGTGGCTGACTTTTGGACATATTGAGCTGTGGCTGACTTTTGGACATATTGAGCTGTGGCTGACTTTTGGACATATTGAGCTGTGGCTGACTTTTGGACATATTGAGCTGTGGCTGACTTTTGGACATATTGAGCTGTGGCTGACTTTTGGAACGTTAGCTCCCTTAGATAACATACATACCATGGTACAGGTGTGAATTCTAGCTATAGTTCCTTAGATAACTTATATACCATGGTACAGAAGTCAATTCTAGCTAGAGTACCTTAGATAACATATATACCATGGTACAGAAGTCAATTCTAGCTAGAGTACCTTAGATAACATATATACCATGGTACAGAAGTCAATTCTAGCTAGAGTACCTTAGATAACATATATACCATGGTACAGAAGTCAATTCTAGCTAGAGTACCTTAGATAAGATCTAATAGCCATCCTTCCATCTCGAGAGACGATGGTCCATCACCGTTGGGTTGGGTTGCAGTTCCTCGTGTGGCTGTGCAGTCCTATCTTTGAGTGACAGTCTTAACAGCAGCTTTTGCACACGAGCTCTGTGCTTCCCAATGTTTTGGCCTTTCTCCTTGCTCTTCTTTCTGTAGCCTCTTCCAACCTTCACTCCAGACGCCCTCTTTGACAAACGTTAGATAAAATTCATACCATGGTACATCAGAATGAACGTAGGCAAGGGGGGCAAGGGAGGCATTTGCCCCCCCCCCTTTAAATTTAGAAAACAATTCATAAGGTTGTTACAATAAAACTGAGCTAAATTTCCTGGAAGTGTATTACATTGAAGACAATGTACATATATCATGCATTACAAAGAATTAAATCTGCAAGTATAACTCATTACATTATTGTAATTTTAAAATAATGGTTTTAGTGTCAAACAGTTACAGTTACTATACTGTACTAATAAAATAAAGTATAAAATTATAAATCACACTGATATGATACATCGATAATATTGTAATTTTAAACTATTTATTCTGGAATAAAAATTGTAAACAACATGGTATTTGTTCAAATCGATTGATAACATTTTCTTTACATTTTTCCTTGTTTTCGGATATTCTTTTTCTGTGGATACCCATCATACAAAGACCAGATAAACGATCATCACCAGTTGTTGAGCGTAGCCACGTTTTTACTCGTCTTAGAGACTAGATGATCTCTCGATTGTGCACGCTATTCTCGATATTCAGCAATAGCCGTGGCTTGATCCTTAAATGCGAGTCTTTGTAGTTTTGTCATCAAAAAGGGATGGACAACTAAAAGGGAAAATTTTGGTTTATTTTCTACACAAAAATGATTTTCCAGCGATGATATAATAGAATCAAGGTAGAGTATAAAAACAGTTATTCTAAAATAATCCTCAGGCAAATCAACTTTTGGATTTTCCCTGTTCATTTGTCTTCCAAGCTTGTCGTGGAGGTTGAATGTCGACACCAATGTCGTCTGCGACACCTTTTGTACGTTGTTAGGTCTCGATGTTATGTGGATTGTTGCCTTGCTCTCCGCTTACATGCAGCACTCGAGAGATGACGCAAGTCTATGTAACAAGTCAATGTTTATTCTACTGTGTACAAACTGGCTGTCCTGCCTCGACAGCAAATACACTTTTATACAACTGGCTGTACGCACAACCCGGCACTATAGTTTCTTCACGAGCATGCCCTCGGTCCAAACTGGCTGTACGCACAGTCCGGCACTATAGTTTCTTCACGAGCATGCCCTCGGTCCAAACTGGCTGTACGCACAGTCCGGCACTATAGTTTCTTCACAAGCATGCCCTCGGTCCAAACCCGACCGCTTCTAGGCGACATTACAACCGCAACTCTTGTCTCACTGCAACCGCCCGGTCTGCCCAGACCGGTCTGCCCCACCCGGTCTGCCCCGCCCGGTCTGCCCCACCCGGTCTGCCCCGCCCGGTCTGCCCCACCCGGTCTACCCCGACCGGTCTGCACTACACAACTCTCTGCCAATTGGTCTCAACTGACTCTGGCGTGTCCTCTGGTCACACATTATGTGACCAACAGTTCACTAAAAACCTTATTCTCGTGACTAGTGTTCACAGAGTCACAAAGAATTCACTCACAGGGATTCTCATACCCCTGACAAACCTCTAAAATTTCCTTATACCTCTCAACACAATTCTGTCGATCAACAGCTAATGTAGTCAACAATACACCTAATGTATTTTTGTACTGCCAGTAAAACTAAATGCACTGACTGCAATTTTGGGTCACAGCTTCTAGCTTTGATGAATATTTTTGTATGATAACTAAACAAACAACAAATGTAGGAGTTCTTACAGCACAAAGTAACTGATGTGCAACTTGCTGGCTTTTTTCAGATTGTTCTAAATATTCCAGTTGTTTAACAATTTCTGTCACATTTTCAGCGAAAATCTGTAAGATTTTATATTTATGTGTCCATCTAGTTTCACATATAAAGGAACAATTGGAATTAGTTTTCTTCGCTGATTACTTTCTCGGAAAAACACTATAATTGACTTTAATAATTGTTCCTATTGTGTTTCGTACAGCATTCACATTATGTAAAACATTCACGACAAGATTTAGTTTATGAGAACTGCAATGTAAAAATGCTTCTTTTGGGGATTTTTTTTCGAATTATTGCTTGGACTCCTCCTTCTTTACCTGCCATTGTAGAACATTCGTCGTATACTTGACCAAACAAGCTTTGTCATATCTAATCAAAATTCTAATGAATTAGTAATGATTGAATTGGCTAAACCTTCAGCTGTTCTATTAACAATTGGAATATATCCCAGGAATTCTTCTGTGACCATCATTTTTCCATTTTGTTCTTTGACAAATCTAACACCAAGTGACATCTGCTTAATGCCTGAAATGTCAGTTGTCTCGTCGACAAATATAGAAAATGTAACTGAATTATTTGCGTCACGAACAATGTCTTCACGCAAGAGAGACCCACAAATTTCGATTATAGTGTTTTGCGTAGTTGCCGAGATATACTTAGCACTACAAGAACAAATTGACAAATGATTACCAAGAACTTCATCTCCAGATTCAACACAAAACTCTAACAGGTCATAAAAATTACCAGAATTTGATTATATTCGACGAAGTACTAAATCATGCATGCCGCAAAATAGGATGTAATTTTTAAAAACGTAAAAAAACAAGTTTTTGACTATAAATCCTTTATGTACGAGACGTAACTAAAAGAATGTTCATTATAATTCGCAGCGCAAGACCATCCAACAATAAAAAAATTGTAGTTGTGTCGTAAAACATGTTTAATATAATGCGCACCAATCAGGAATATGTTTATAAAAAGTGTTGTCAGTAAAATACGCACCTTATTGCGCGACAGAAAGGTTGTTCAATATAATACGCACCGCGACACTCTATCTAAAAAAATAACATGATACATAGAGAAAAAAAGAGATCAATAAAATAATCTAATAAATCAATAATTTAATTACGGTACATGCGATCGATCTGAAATTTTGATACATAGTTTTATTATCGCCACCAAACTGCCTGCTAAATTTCAGCTCCCTAGCTTACGAGAAAGTGGGTTAAAAATCGATCCAAAGTTATGGCGACAAGCAATCAAGGGTGCACGCAGACACCACGAGTTAATATAAAGGATTTAAAAATGATGGGACCCAATTTGTTGCGATTTTCTTGAATTTGTCTTCTAAATGATGAGCTCAACTGCTCATCTTTAGAAACTGCTTTGGTTTCTAATAATGCAACAAAATGGCTTGCATCTATATCAGAGCCTTTGTGTCATGTGCTTTGCTTGTGGCTACGTGCATCTTCGTTGAAAGCTTTATACTTTGTGCATGGTTTGATGACGAATGCCCACTGAACTCCTCTAATTACGTTTTGCGGAACATCACGCAATATTTCCAAAAGGGACCTTTTAACCTTTGCGAGTATGCAAGCCACGGTGAATAGTCTATTAACCATGCATATGTTAAAACCATGTTTCCATCACTGTCAGCTCTAAAATCATACTTTTTATCAGGGGTCCAACAATCACGAATCAGCTGCCATGTCAACTCATTTGAAAGGTCGTGTGTCAAGACATGCCATCTAATATCCAAATTAGGAAATGAAGAAGTGACAGCGACGATCAAATTAGAAACAGTTGCTTCAGTTGTGTCTGGCTGTTGAACTTGTACTGTTGTCCTCAATGCCAATGATAGTTCAGATGCTGCAGACGCCCCAAAATCTTCTAATAACGGTATTTCGAAATCCCGCGAATGTTCTACTTTTCGTTATTTTTTTTTGAGGCTGTAAAAAAATCCCCCCCCCCAAATGGAAAAAATTCCTAGCGACGCCCATGGGTACATGAGTCAATTCTAGCTAGAGTTTTACATATGCAGTTCACTCATTCTCTCACTTACAGATCTCTTTTTTTCCTTCTAAATTATAAATCTTTAATTTTTATACCAAACACCTCATAAGCGTCTGCCCCAGTGGCGTAGCGAGGGGGGGGCAGGGGGCAGGGGGGGGGCAAATGCACCGGCGGCACTTTGCCAGGGGCGGCAAATTCCTAGTCGTTAATTAGTATCTTAAAATGAAAATTTTAAAAGAAAGAGGAGTTTTTTAAAATCGAAATTAAAGAAAAGCCTAATAAGAAATTATAAAAGAAATAAAGGAATTATCCAAAAGCATGTGAAAGTTTTTAACTGCCAAAGACTTCAAACTCCTTATTATATATAAATTCTTCTGATACTAATACTACTGTAATTTAAAAAAAAGACAGAAGCTAAATTAGTAGGATAATATGACACTGATGTGGTGATAAATTCATTGATTCTTAAAATTTGACAGCCGCCCTCAAATTTCTCTTTGTTAATTAGCTAATTGTTAAATAGTGAAAATAAATTTTAATAAAAGAAAAGAAAAGCCAACATAAAAAAAATTAACCGAAATGAAGAATTATATTAAAATACGAGAGCGCTTCTAATGCCAAAACTTTAAACACCATTATAAATCTAAAGTCTTCTGATACTAATGTTACTGAGATGGAAAACATAGGGACTGACAGTATGACAATAATGTGCTGGTATATATAATTGATTCAAGTTTGATTTTAAGTAAGTGAACTACTGGAAAAAATTGTTGGCGTATTTATATGGCTTATTTTAATTTTAATGTCGTTTGTTTTGTGACATGAACAGTACTATGGAAACAATTGCTTATCTAGTGGAATTAACACTTGGGACAAATAAATTAAATACAAAGAATTTTTAATTTTAAAAAAATAAATTTTTTTTTGGCTGCAAATTACTTGTTGTTAATTAGCTAATTGTTAAAACGTGAAAATAAATTTTAATAAAAGAAAAGCCAAGATAAGTACTCAATAAGTGCTCAACATTACCAAGTTTTTTTGCAAATGGAAGGAATCAGAAATTGGATAAAAAAGAATAGACTATTAATAAAGACCGACAATTAGTTGTTGTAAAAGAGAAAACAAAGTGGCAAGAAATTCTTGTTAGAATATTTGACATTATTAAATCCTGGCGAAATTGAATGCGACTTTTTGAGGTCACAGAGAGGGCAATACTGTTGCAAATAAAGGCAATATTCTGGAAATAATGCATTAGCTTGCGTTCGAGCACTCCAAGAACAGTGTGAGAATAGGGGTAAAAAAATGTGTCATCTAAAATTCAAACTGAGCTCATAGCAATTTTAGGAGATACAGTTCACGAAAAATCATCTTTCTTCAATAACAAGATACCAAATATTGTTCCATTGTATTTGATAGCTCTTCATATATTTGACATAAGGATCAAACAAGTCCAGTTGTGTGATATGTAAAGATTGAAAATCAAAAAGTAGTCGCTGTAGAATCTTTCAAAGATTTTATTCAAGCAAAAGTGAATCTGCTTACGACATTTCTGAAATGATTTTGAATAAATGATGATCTTAAAATAATGGACTGCACAGGCCCAAAGTGTGTTAATACTTATTAAGAGCTGGAAAGTATACAAGAGTTCAACAAAGGCGGAAAAACATAAAATCTCATGTCAAACTCGTTCAAACAGTTAAACCTAATTTGTTAACATGATACTCCAACTGAAACGAATTCTCCAACTATTTTAGTACACTTGAGCGTTGTTACGCATTCTTTTCCAAGTCCATACACTGTTGGAAATACCTAATTGCTTCTACAAGCAAGGCATTCAGACTTCAGGATACAAAATAGTGAATATACCATGGAGCCATTTTGAGGTTACTTTGTAAGCTATAGAACTGAAAGATGCAGACAAAAAACTCAACACACGAACAGACGCAGGAACTTTGCTAGTCTCAATGAAATCTTTATATTTTCAAAGTTATATAAAAAAATGTCCCGAAATTCTTTACAAACGTATAGTGCTCAACAAAAAATTTCTTAGCAGTGGCTACTCACATAGAACTAATGGAATGGAATACTTAAGGGATGCTTTGACATTTGATAAAATTTTATGTGGAGACCTCATCATTTTAATCGAACCTTCCAATCAAAGAACAGAATAGAAATTTTTGGTGATCGAAGCAAATATGTATGTATCCATGCTATGTAGAATAACAGTTAAGAAGAAATTTGGTTTCTTCATAAGATGAGATTAGTGTATAAATTCGTGTGAGGCTTTGGCAGTTATATAGAATTTAGAAAACAGACATGATTTTCGTACACCAGCTAATCTACTGGAATTTGAATTTTTTTCTTCAAATTAGAGTATTCAAAATATCCACATGACATAGTCAGGCAAAGAATATTTTAACCCCATGAATAGAAAAAAAATAATGAATTGAAGACTAGGTGGTTTATTTAAGTTTATAAAGATATTTAGGCTCGAAGTTACCCTGTCTAAAATAATATAATTAATTCGAACATTGTAAGCAATGTCTTAAGTAATGCAAGGTTTTAAAAAGACTTCTCAAAAAAATTAATAATGAAAAATTAATTACGAATACACCAAAATTGTCTAATCTATTGCTGTTTTGGCTATTGAGCATGCCATGGCTGAAAACATTGATATATGAAAGATTAAGCCATGAGGAAAAACATAAAACTGCTATTTCATTGAAGAAATGAAGCCTTTTTTAAACATAAAAATATATAGTGTTCTTATTATTACTTTCCAATTATTTTTATTTACTTTATATCTTTAACATATTTTTCGGGGGGGGGGAGTGGGTGGCAAATTTGGTTTCTGCCCGGGCGGCACATACCCACGCTACGCCGCTGGCCCGCCCCACGTTTTTAGTCATATTAAATAAAAGTTCTTGAACTTACAAGTTTTAAATTATTTTCTTCTTTTTATTCCCCTTATAAAAATGTGGTTTTTAAACCTCTATCTATTAAGCCCAATTGTTTTAACCCTAGCCGTAAATTGACGAATGGTTTTAACCCTAGCCGTAAATTGACGAATTGTTTTAACCCTAGCCGTAAATTGACGAATGGTTTTAACCCTAGCCGTAAATTGACGAATTGTTTTAACCCTAGCCGTAAATTGACGAATGGTTTTAACCCTAGCCATAAATTGACGAATTGTTTTAACCCTAGCCGTAAATTGACGAATTGTTTTAACCCTAGCCGTAAATTGACGAATTGTTTTAACCCTAGCCGTAAATTGACGAATTGTTTTAACCCTAGCCGTAAATTGACGAATTGTTTTAACCCTAGCCGTAAATTGACGAATTGTTTTAACCCTAGCCGTAAATTGACGAATTGTTTTAACCCTAGCCGTAAATTGACGGATTGTTTTAACCCTAGCCGTAAATTGACGAATTGTTTAACCCTAGCCGTAAATTGACGAATTGTTTTAACCCTAGCCGTAAATTGACGAATTGTTTTAACCCTAGCCGTAAATTGACGAATTGTTTTAACCCTAGCCGTAAATTGACGAATTGTTTTAACCCTAGCCGTAAATTGACGAATTGTTTAACCCTAGCCGTAAATTGACGAATTGTTTTAACCCTAGCCGTAAATTGACGAATTGTTTTAACCCTAGCCGTAAATTGACGAATTGTTTTAACCCTAGCCGTAAATTGACGAATTGTTTTAACCCTAGCCGTAAATTGACGAATTGTTTTAACCCTAGCCGTAAATTGACGAATTGTTTTAACCCTAGCCGTAAATTGACGAATTGTTTTAACCCTAGCCGTAAATTGACGAATTGTTTTAACCCTAGCCGTAAATTGACGAATTGTTTTAACCCTAGCCGTAAATTGACGAATTGTTTTAACCCTAGCCGTAAATTGACGAATTGTTTTAACCCTAGCCGTAAATTGACGAATTGTTTTAACCCTAGCCGTAAATTGACGAATTGTTTTAACCCTAGCCGTAAATTGACGAATTGTTTAACCCTAGCCGTAAATTGACGAATTGTTTTAACCCTAGCCGTAAATTGACGAATTGTTTTAACCCTAGCCGTAAATTGACGAATTGTTTTAACCCTAGCCGTAAATTGACGAATTGTTTAACCCTAGCCGTAAATTGACGAATTGTTTTAACCCTAGCCGTAAATTGACGAATTGTTTTAACCCTAGCCGTAAATTGACGAATTGTTTTAACCCTAGCCGTAAATTGACGAATTGTTTTAACCCTAGCCGTAAATTGACGAATTGTTTTAACCCTAGCCGTAAATTGACGAATTGTTTTAACCCTAGCCGTAAATTGACGAATTGTTTAACCCTAGCCGTAAATTGACGAATTGTTTTAACCCTAGCCGTAAATTGACGAATTGTTTTAACCCTAGCCGTAAATTGACGAATTGTTTTAACCCTAGCCGTAAATTGACGAATTGTTTAACCCTAGCCGCAAATTGACGAATTGTTTAACCCTAGCCGTAAATTGACGAATTGTTTTAACCCTAGCCGTAAATTGACGAATTGTTTTAACCCTAGCCGTAAATTGACGAATTGTTTTAACCCTAGCCGTAAATTGACGAATTGTTTTAACCCTAGCCGTAAATTGACGAATTGTTTTAACCCTAGCCGTAAATTGACGAATTGTTTTAACCCTAGCCGTAAATTGACGAATTGTTTTAACCCTAGCCGTAAATTGACGAATTGTTTTAACCCTAGCCGTAAATTGACGAATTGTTTAACCCTAGCCGTAAATTGACGAATTGTTTTAACCCTAGCCGTAAATTGACGAATTGTTTTAACCCTAGCCGTAAATTGACGAATTGTTTTAACCCTAGCCGTAAATTGACGAATTGTTTAACCCTAGCCGTAAATTGACGAATTGTTTTAACCCTAGCCGTAAATTGACGAATTGTTTTAACCCTAGCCGTAAATTGACGAATTGTTTTAACCCTGGCCGTAAATTGAAGAAATATTTGCATTACGGTTACACAATTAAGAAATATATATATATATATTAAATACGTAAAATGTATGAATCCAAAAACACTGCACATAGACTCTTAACTATAGTTATTGTAAATTATTATGATTCTGCTGAGAAGCTTTTGTACTAGCAAATTTAAAAAAATCTAATTGGTAGCTAGTATTTGTTGGAATAAGTTCTGTCACATGCTGGCTACTAGTTAATTAACGCTCGTTACTTTGATTTTATGACCTTGACTGTGGCGTACAATGAGTCAAGGACATTTGTGTCATCTGTCTGGAATTATTGGTATATACTATTGAAATAACTTCCTCAATATTATACTTAATAAAGTCCCCATCAGAATCAGGTTGTTAAGCACCAGCAAAATATTCCAAGCGATGACATAACTTGCTTCAGACTTCACATTCTTTGCTGAAAGCAGAAAGTAATGTCTGTAGCTGACAGATTCCAGACTTCAACTCAGCAAGTTTGTTTTAAAATCCTTTATATTAACTCGTGGTGTCTGTTTGGTTGCTTGCTTGTTTGTTGAAAAAACTTTAGCTCGATTTTTAACCCCCTTCCTCGTAAGCTAGAGAGCTGAAATTTTGCAGGCAGTTTCGTGCCGATGATAAAAACGATGGCATGTATTGTAATTAAATTATTGAATTTTTAGATTATTTTATTTATCTCTATGTATCATGTTATTTTTTGAGATAGAGTATCGCGGCCCGTATTATATTGAACAACCTTTTTAATACTTTCCTGTTGCGCGATTCGGTGCGTATTACATGGACGATAATTTTTAAAAATATGTTCCCGATCTGTGCGCATTATTTTAAGCATGTTTTACGAGACATAACTAAAATTTTGGATATTTGGAATGTCGTGCGCTGCGTATTATAATGAACATTATTTTAGTTATGTCTCGTACATAAAGGATTTATAGTCAAAAACTTGTTTTTTACGGGGTTTTTAAATTTCGTTATTCAGATTGTAGTGGATACTGTGATTTAAATAATTCCTGACTATTTTCATGACTATTTTCATGACTATTTTCATGGCTTTGCTTCAAATTGCTACATTTGTAATTTGCTAGCGTTGTTTGGCAGATGAGGCAAATTGGAGTACTGACTTTATTCATCAATCCAAACTCTTTTTCCCATTCTGATAGAAAACTTTTATTTCATAAATGATGTCACGCACCTAGGGGGCCGGGGTGTGTGCACACATTTGTGACGTTGTGTGACGAGCTGGAGGGGGGAGTTTGAGAAATGTGACGTCACATCAAAACTCTCAACTTTAAATAAAAGTTCCATTTAAATATTTGATTTCATACATTTTATTGTATGACGTTTTACATGGCTTCACGCGTGTTACGATATTAGAGTGCAACTTTACACTAAAAACATCCTTAAATGACCAAAAAAGTGTTTTTTGTTAAACATGCTCTTTTTCAAATAGAAAATTCAGCTTTTAGGGGGGGGGGCGCGAAGCTTTGTGACTTCATATTTGAATAGGAAAGGGGGGGGGTCTAAGTTTTTGTGACGACGCGTGAAAAATGGGCCAAAATCGCGTGACGTCATTTATGGACGGCCCCCAATCTCAGAGGAGCTGAATCTGCAAAACCTTGTAACCTCAGCATCTAATATCAGTAAAGCTAAAACGAAATGTCTGTCATATTTTTTTTATAGTTTTTAGATATGCATAATTGAAAGTTCAAAACTATGTTTTTTTAAATTATTTTTATACAAAATTGAAAGTTAACTAAAAATTTTTTACAACATTGCTTATTTGTTTAAATTTTTTAATGAATTAACTTGATTCCTGACTAATTTAAAAGAAATATTTTATTTTTCTACTGTGGCAATCGAAAGATTTTGAAATGTCTCTTCAGAATCTCGCCTGGGCTGGAATGCCGCAAACTTTACTTAGAATGTTAACGTTTTATTTTCTAAAGAATTTCAAGATCGTCTCTTGTATGAAATCGAAGAGCCGAATATCAATCCTTAACGTACAAGCGCTTTGATCTCCACACGTTTACAAAAAACCTCACGCAAGAAATGATTGAAAGAAAACTCAGATATCATTTTCATGAAATGTATTCAAGAAAACAAACCAGGAGCTGAACAAAATTATGGCAGCGATACACTGAGTATCGACTCCAAAATTTTCTGGTTTAGGTATCGATTACTCATCCCTGCTCGTATTCGTTTCTGCGTATCGCGATGGGTGCGTCTAGGTTTGCCGATCTTCGTCGTTCTCGTGGGCTGTACTCGGTCCATTTCGCCCAGGCGCCATGTCCGGTGTCCGTCTGGGGGTGTCTGATGTGTCCAGTGTCCGTCTGGGGGTGTCTGATGTGTCCGGTGTCCGTCTGGGGGTGTCTGATGTGTCCGGTGTCCGTCTGGGGGTGTCTGATGTGTCCGGTGTCCGTCTAGGGGTGTCTGATGTGTCCGTTGTCCGTCTAGGGGTGTCTGATGTGTCCGGTGTCCGTCTAGGGGTGTCTGATGTGTCCGGTGTCCGTCTAGGGGTGTCTGCCGTGGGTTGGACAATTTGTTCAAGTGCTGGTAAAGTTGATACAGCGGATACCGAGGGTGCTGCGGTCGCTCGGGGGCGTCATCCGTACCCGCGGCCCCTCGCTTGCCGAATCTGATGAAGTATCGGAAGACCCGGCGTCTGCAGGCGTATCTGACGCAGCGGGTCATCTGTGTCGTGTCCGCGTCGATAGACTGGCAGCCATGGCCGCAGTCCTCTTCATCCTCCCTGGCTTGAGCCGTGGACACTGTGGCGCAGAGGAGGACGAACAAGACGGCAAGCAGGAAATACCGAGATGTGTTGTAACACCGTAGACTCATGGTGAAAACGTGTGGTCCCCTTCTTCACAATGTTAATCTGACTATTTGAGTTGGACGATTTCCTCTGTTGTTGTTTTTTTTAATATTGAAATATGAGATGAAAGTTTATTTCAACTATCAAAATCAATGTAGATGTTGTAATCTTAGTTTTAAAGGCGTTTCTCAATTCTATTTTTGTTGTTGATCTTTCGTTTTACTTAATAGTCATGTTAAACTTTCACAGAAAATATTTTTTTTATTTCTATGGAATTATTCCAAGTAGCATCAAAAAGGGAAAAAAAACTGTAACACTTTGAATTTTTGTTTGTTTAAAGTCCAGTAAGGGAGATAGTTTTCTCTTGGAAATGGACGTGCAGCTCCTTATTAATGGTCTCAGTAGCTCTAGATTTTTGTTGGCCCTATTCCCGACCTCGTTCTGAGAGATGTTCTTGGTTCTTAGCTAAATATCCACCGTTTTCTTCCAAAAGGGAATGTTCTGTTCTTCAGTTTCAGTTTGGAGATGATGAGAATATCTGAAAAAAATGGTAATGAACGAAATTGTTATATGTGTGTGTTTAATAAAATGTTGAAATTTCGACTTTTCTAATCAAATGACCTTAATAACAGAAAAGACGATTTTGTCGCTCAATACTTATTTTTGGGTTAAAATTGTTGGGAACAAGTTGATCTTTGCCACTCAGAATATTACAAAAATTAGTCTGGTATACTGGGGTTTGTCTTAGATTTAAGTCAATTTGTTTTCTAAATATTTGCAGATCGGGAAAAAATATTTCCCTGACTTCTATACACGCCTTTCTACTTCTTTTCTTTTAAAAATATGCTTCTCTGAATTATGTGTACTTTAACTATTTCATAAAATAAATTGCTAACATTGACATATGGGATCATTTGTTTGATCAGAAAGACAATTCGTATTTCGTCTCATAGGTACTTAAATATACTACTTCGTCCGTGTAATAATAATGTCTAACTATGTACGATGGAACATGTTTTAGAATTTTTTTTTCAATTTTCAAAACAAGAGACAAATATATGTGTATTGATAAATTGGTTTAAAAAAAATTATAAATGTGATACACACAAATTAAAAATTGTCCATTTTGTCATTGTTGTTAAACATAAACTCTCGATGCCAGATTATCCTCTACAAAGAAAGAAAAACAAAAATTATCACAGAGAACAATGAACCATCTTTGGTTACATCACGCAAATGACTATCTTCATCTTGTTCCCCATTGAGCTGCAGTTGTCATCGTGGTTCGTATTTAGACATGTAGGGGACATCACTCACGAGTTAAAAGCTTGACATCGTCTTGGGAGGTATAGCAACGGGTGGCAGGAGGGTGGAGGGGTATAGCCACGGGAGGCAGGAGGGTGGAGGGGTATAGCAACGGTAGGGAGGAAGGTGGAGGGGTATAGCAACGGGAGGCAGGAGGGTGGAGGGGTATAGCAACGGGAGGCAGGAAGGTGGAGGGGTATAGCAACGGGAGGCAGGAGGGTGGAGGGGTATAGCAACCGTAGGCAGGAAGGTGGAGGGGTATAGCAACGGTAGGCAGGAGGGTGGAGGGGTATAGCAACGGGAGGCAGGAGGGTGGAGGGGTATAGCCACGGGAGGCAGGAGGGTGGAGGGGTATAGCAACGGTAGTCAGGTGAATGGAGGGGTATAGCAACGGGAGGCAGGAGGGTGGAGGGGTATAGCAACGGGAGGCAGGAAGGTGGAGGGGTATAGCAACGGTAGGCAGGAGGATGGAGGGGTATAGCAACGGGAGGCAGGAGGGTGGAGGAGTATAGCAACGGTAGGCAGGAAGGTGGAAGGGTATAGCAACGGTAGGCAGGAAGGTGGAGGGGTATAGCAACGGCAGGCAGGAGGGTGGAGGAGTATAGCAAGGGTAGGCAGGAGGGGACGGGGGAGGTATAGCAAAGGTAGGAGGGAGGGTATTGGAGTACCACAATAAAACATAAAATGTATAGAAGCACCTCAATAAAACATAAAATGTATTGAAGTACCTCAATAAAACATATAATGTATTGAAGTACCTCAATATAACCTAAAATGTATTGAAGTACCTAAATAAAACATCAAATTGTATTGAAGTACCTCAATAAAACATAAAATGTATGAAGTACCTCAATAAAACTTAAATGTATTGAAGTACCTCAATAAAACATGAAATGTATTGAAGTACCTCAATTAAATAAAAATGTATTGAAGTTACTCAATAAAACATATAATGTATTGAAGTACCTAAATAAAACATCAAATTGTATGAAGTACCTTAATGAAACATAAAATGTATGAAGTACCTCAAAAAAACATAAAATGTATGGAAGTACCTCAATAAAACATAAAATGTATTGAAGTTACTCAATAAAACATGAAATTTATTGAAGTACTTCAATTAATTAAAAATGTATTGAGGTACCTCAATAAAACATATGATGTATTGAAGTACCTCAATAAAACATAAAATGTATGAAGTACCTCAATAAAACATAAAATGTATGAAGTACCTCAATAAAACATAAAATGTATTGAAGTACCTCATTAAAACATAAAATATATGAAGAACCTAAATAAAAAATGACTCAAACATCAAATAGTACTTTTGTACCTCAAATAACACCAAGACTTGTTGTGGTCAGATATCTCTAATACAACACCCAAGACTTGTTGTGGTCAGATATCTCTAATACAACCCCAAGACTTGTTGTGGTCAGATATCTCTAATACAACCCCAAGACTTGTTGTGGTCAGATATCTCTAATACAACACCAAGACTTGTTGTGGTCAGATATCTCTAATACAACACCCAAGACTTGTTGTGGTCAGATATCTCTAATACAACCCCAAGACTTGTTGTGGTCAGATATCTCTAATACAACCCCAAGACTTGTTGTGGTCAGATATCTCTAATACAACACCCAAGACTTGTTGTGGTCAGATATCTCTAATACAACACCCAAGACTTGTTGTGGTCAGATATCTCTAATACAACCCCAAGACTTGTTGTGGTCAGATATCTCTAATACAACACCAAGACTTGTTGTGGTCAGATATCTCTAATACAACACCAAGACTTGTTGTGGTCAGATATCTCTAATACAACACCAAGACTTGTTGTGGTCAGATATCTCTAATACAACACCCAAGACTTGTTGTGGTCAGATATCTCTAATACAACACCAAGACTTGTTGTGGTCAGATATCTCTAATACAACACCCAAGACTTGTTGTGGTCAGATATCTCTAATACAACACCCAAGACTTGTTGTGGTCAGATATCTCTAATACAACACCCAAGACTTGTTGTGGTCAGATATCTCTAATACAACACCAAGACTTGTTGTGGTCAGATATCTCTAATACAACACCCAAGACTTGTTGTGGTCAGATATCTCTAATACAACACCAAGACTTGTTGTGGTCAGATATCTCTAATACAACACCCAAGACTTGTTGTGGTCAGATATCTCTAATACAACCCCAAGACTTGTTGTGGTCAGATATCTCTAATACAACACCAAGACTTGTTGTGGTCAGATATCTCTAATACAACACCAAGACTTGTTGTGGTCAGATATCTCTAATACAACACCAAGACTTGTTGTGGTCAGATATCTCTAATACAACACCCAAGACTTGTTGTGGTCAGATATCTCTAATACAACACCAAGACTTGTTGTGGTCAGATATCTCTAATACAACACCAAGACTTGTTGTGGTCAGATATCTCTAATACAACCCCAAGACTTGTTGTGGTCAGATATCTCTAATACAACACCCAAGACTTGTTGTGGTCAGATATCTCTAATACAACCCCAAGACTTGTTGTGGTCAGATATCTCTAATACAACACCAAGACTTGTTGTGGTCAGATATCTCTAATACAACACCCAAGACTTGTTGTGGTCAGATATCTCTAATACAACACCCAAGACTTGTTGTGGTCAGATATCTCTAATACAACCCCAAGACTTGTTGTGGTCAGATATCTCTAATACAACCCCAAGACTTGTTGTGGTCAGATATCTCTAATACAACACCAAGACTTGTTGTGGTCAGATATCTCTAATACAACACCCAAGACTTGTTGTGGTCAGATATCTCTAATACAACACCAAGACTTGTTGTGGTCAGATATCTCTAATACAACACCAAGACTTGTTGTGGTCAGATATCTCTAATACAACACCAAGACTTGTTGTGGTCAGATATCTCTAATACAACACCAAGACTTGTTGTGGTCAGATATCTCTAATACAACACCAAGACTTGTTGTGGTCAGATATCTCTAATACAACCCCAAGACTTGTTGTGGTCAGATATCTCTAATACAACCCCAAGACTTGTTGTGGTCAGATATCTCTAATACAACACCAAGACTTGTTGTGGTCAGATATCTCTAATACAACACCAAGACTTGTTGTGGTCAGATATCTCTAATACAACACCAAGACTTGTTGTGGTCAGATATCTCTAATACAACACCAAGACTTGTTGTGGTCAGATATCTCTAATACAACACCCAAGACTTGTTGTGGTCAGATATCTCTAATACAACCCCAAGACTTGTTGTGGTCAGATATCTCTAATACAACCCCAAGACTTGTTGTGGTAAGATATCTCAATTAGTCAAAAGTCAAACCAGGGCACGTAATCACTACACTCTGTCAACCAAAGACGTGTTACCTATGTGTTATTAGAGTCGCTAATGTCAGACTGATAACATCTTCGTAGCGTGCAATCAATCTTAGAGAAACTTTACATTCATTCTATGCTGCACTGTATCCAAACGTCGTAATCAGCCAATCCATTTACATTTTAAAAAAATTAAAAAAACATCTGCAAAACACAAATACTTTTATTACCTCCCACAAGGGGTTGCCCTTATATGTCGTCACTCGATATTGGCCGATTTTTTACCCCCTCCCACCCTCGTCACACTTCGACACAAAAACTTCGATCCCCCCCCCCTTTTTTTCAGATGAGACTTCACAAAACTTTGCGACCCCCCCCCCTCAATAAAGCCGTATTTTCTATTTGAAAATGAGCATTTTTCAAATCTCTATTTTGTTATTTAAGCAGTTATTTAGTGTAAGGCTGCACGCTTATATCATAACACGTGGAAAGCCATTTAAAGCGGCCTTAAATAAATTGTAAGCAATCAAATATTTAAGTGGAACTTTTATTGAAAGTTGCGCCTTTTGATGTGACGTCACATTTCTTAAACAGCCCCCTCCCCCTCGTCACACATCGTCACAAATGTGTGACCCCCTCCCCCACCCCCCGTTCGTGACGTCATTTATTGACGGCCCCCAAGGTCAAAACATAAAGAACCCACAAGAAAAGTTCCATCACGATTTTGATGCTTTGACTTGTTTCAAAATATCCAGAAAAACAAAATGAAATGAATATAAATTGCTTTGGCATCACATCAAAATGTAAAATTAAAAGAAAATTAACCTCAGCGCAAATAAGCATAGAAGTTTTATTTTCAAAATGTCACCAGGCAATGACCTCAATATTTGTAAAGGACGATCCTCCCCTGCCCCTTATTAAAGTGCACGAGTTTAATCATGCTTAAATCTTCAGGCACTGAATCCCCTGGCGCCATGGGATTTACTAAAAATGACAAAAGGACATCCATTTATATCAACTACAGCGTGATTGTTTGACACAAACTTCCTGATTGCTATTTCGTTATTTTAACAAAACCTGAAATAATGCCATCATTAAAGACGTTCATGACCCATGACCCGATCTTTAAGACCCCTCCTTCTCCCACAGAATAACCATGGGTCTTTAAGATTCAAATAATTTTTAGATATGAGGATTTCTATGCTTAACGAAAATCTATCCTTAATGGTGACATGCTATAACAATGTGACAATTGTCATCAATAAATTCAGACATCAGAGTCCAACGTTTTCATCTAATAATAATAATAATAATAATAATAATAATAATAATAATAATAATAATAATAATAATAATAATAATAATAATAATATGATAATTTATGTAGCCCAGTACCCCAGCAAGCAACTGGACTCACAGAGCTTTACATAAAAATAGTAACACACGTAATTATAAATGCAGTCAATGTAAAACATTCATATCCAAAATACAACCTATAATGACATTACTGTGCACATCAGCTACGTTTATCATTTAACTAGCAAAATACCCGCGCTTTACAGAGGAAAATTAGGATCTCAATTAGAGCCGATAACCCGCGTAACACCAATTCAAAGCACCAATTGATTTCAATCTGGATCACGGTGGATATACTTTTTTGTCAACATTTTTCAAGGTCGTGTAAGATCAAATGGGGAATAAAATAATATTAAGGGCCCCCGGGAAAAATGGGTGAACCATATGCATATCTCATAAGAGCTGACGATTTCAATGTAGGTCAATATGGAGATACACGTCTATATTGATTTAAATTGTTCAAAATCTAAAGGGATACAAAGCTTTGAAAGGTCACGAAAAAAATATTTTTGGTCCCGCGCAACACAACAAAAAACGGACGTTGGGAGTTCATTACCATAAGTAGTGTATAACAAATTAATGACACAAACCTTCGCGGGAGCGTACTCAAAGTCTTCCCAAAGTTTAATGGCCGTGGGATGAATAAAATACTATTTATACGGCCTTAAAAAACTAAATAAGGGCCCGGGGGCCCTATCGGTGTAAGATGTAAAAGATCAAAAGAACAGTTTGTTTCAATCTAAATCATGATGGATTTATTTGTATGTAAATATTTGGAAAAAAATTGTGTGAAAACAAATGGTTAAAATATCTTATACGTTCGGCTCCAAAAGAATGAAAATAAAATGTTAATGCTCTTTAGTATTTTAATATAGGCAATCAAGTTTTTTTATTCCAAGTTTTTTTTAAAAGTCCATTTACATAGTTTCCACAGTTTAAACAAATTGAATTTAGCTCATATAAGGTGAAAAAGCTACATTTGGGACCCCCGGCCCCCATAGAGTGATAATTTAAATATTCTTATTTGCCTGTTACCATCGCGGGAGTGTACTCAACAACTTCCCAAGTTTTATGCTCTTACCTACACGGGAAATTGGAGAAATAGTGATGAGTCAGTTTTTATATAAGAAAAAAAACTAGATTTGGGCCCACGGCCCCCAGTAAGTGATAGTTTAATTATTATTTTACGCCTGTTACCATTCCGGATGTGTACTCAATAACTTCCGAAAGTTTCATGCTTCTACCTAAACGGGAAATAGGAGAATTAGTGATTTTCCATTTTTATATAGCTCATAAAGGAAAAAACCCACATCCGGGCCCCCGGCATCCCATGAGTGGAAATTTTAAAATTCCTTTTCGCCAATTATGGTCGTGAGAGTTCACTCAACAACTTCCCAAAGTTTCATGCTTCTATCTACACGGGAATCTGGAGAATTAGTGATGAGTCAGTGAGTGAGTGAGTGAGTGAGTGAGTGAGTGAGTGAGTGAGTGAGTGAGTGAGTGAGGGGTTTGCCTTTTATTAGTATACTAGCAAAATACCCGCACTAGCTGCGGTAAATTAGGATTTCACTAAGAGTTGAGAACTCGCGTAACACAAATTCAAAACATCAATTGATTTCAATCTGGATCATGATGGATATAATACATATATTAACTTCACCGTCTTGTCTGTCTGTCTGTCGTAGTCCCGCAGAAAAACAAAAACGAAAAGTAAAAAAATGACACACTCCCCGTTATCCTATCGAGCTGGTAATTTTTTTTTCTCGTCTGCTACCATTGAGGGAGTGTACTCAACAACTTCCCAAAGTTTCATGCTACTACCTACACGGGAAGTTAGACATTTAATGATAAGTCTGTTTTATATAGCTCATATAAGAAAAAAACTACATTTGGGACCCCCGGCCCCCCAGTGACTGATAATTTTATATTTGTTTTTATTGTTACCATTGCGGGAGGGTACTCAACAACTTTCCAAAGTTTCATGCTTCTACCTACACGGGAAGATGAGGAATAAGTGTTAATTCAGTTTTATATAGCCCATATACGGGGAAAAAACGGTTTTGGGTCCCCGGCCACCCATGAGTGAAATTTTTAAATTCTTTTTCGCCAATTATGGTCGTGAGAGTTCACTCAACAACTTCCTAAAGTTTTCATGCTTCTATCTACACGGGAAGCTGGAGAATTAGTGTTGAGTCAGTTTTCAATATTAGAAAAAAACTAAATTTGGGCCCCCGGTCCCCAGTAAGTGATAATTTATATTTTTTTTTACATGTTACCATCGCGGAATGATACATAACAACTGCCCAAAGTTGTATGCTTCCACATACACGGGAAATAGAAGAATTAGTGATTTTCAGTTTTTATAAAGCTCATATAAGGATAAAAACTACATTTGGGCCCCCGGCCCCCATTATGTGATAATTTATATAATTGTTTTTCCGGTTACCATTGCGGAATGTTATCCAACAACTACCCAAAGTTTAAAGCTTCTACCTTTTCGGGAAATAGGAGAATAAGGGATTTTTAATTTTTATATAGCCCATATAAGGGAAAAGGTGTTTTTGGGCCCCCGGCCCCCATGAGTGTGAATTTCAAAATTCTTTTCCGCCTGTTACCATTACGCAAGTGTACTTAACAACTCTCCAGAGTGTAATGCTGCTACCAACACGAGAAATTGGAGAAGTAGTGATGAGTCAGTTTCTTTATATAAGAAAAAAACTACATTTGGGCCCCCGGCCCCCAGTAAGTGATAATTTATATATTTTTTTAACCTGTTACCATTGCAGAATGTTACTTAACAACTACTCAAAGTTTCATGCTTCTTCCTGCACAGGAAATAGGAGAATTTAGTGATTTTTCAGTTTTTATATAGCTCATATATGGAGAAAAAACTACATTTGGGCCCACTGGGCCCCAGTAAGTTAATTTGAATATTTTTTCGACTGTTACCATTGCGGAAGTGCTACTTAACAACTTCCCAAAGTTTCATGCTTCGACCTACTCGGAAATAGGAGAATTTAGTGATTTGATCAGTTTTTATATTAGAAAAAATCACATTTGGGCCCCCGGCCCCCATGAAGTGTTAATTTAAATATTTTTTTCGCTTGTTACCATCGAGGGAAGGTACTTAACAACTCCAAGAGTTTCATGCTTCTACCTACACGGGAAATATGAGAATTATGTGATGATCAGTTTTTAATATATAGAAAAAACTACATTTGGGCCCCCGGCCCCCAGGAAGTGATAATTTAAATATTGTTTTTACCTGTTACCATCGCGGGGTTGTACTCAACAACTTCCCAAAGTTTCATGCTTCTGCCTACTCGGGAAATAGGAGAATTAGTGATATTCAAATTTTATATAGGTTATTTAAGGAAAAAAACGTTTTTTAGGGCCCCCGGCCCCCATAAGTGTTATTTATAAAATTCTTTTACTCCAATTTTCGTCGCGAGAGGCTACTCAACAATTTCCCAAAGTTTCATGCTTCTACCTACACGGGAAGTTGGAGAAATAGTGATGAATCAGTCAGTGAGTGAGTCAGGGCACTGCATTTTATTACTATAGTAGAAGAAATGTTTGATTGTTGTTGAATTAATTTTTAAAATAAAATTTTAAGAGCTGTATATCTAGTTCAGTCTTGAAGGCTTTAGTAGTTGGAATACTGCCAATCTGTATGGTAGAGAATTCCATATAGGCGTATGTAAAACAATAACACATTCTAAATTTCAAAAATTCTAAGGGTCAAACATTCTAAGGTAAAACAATCCAAGATCAAACAATCTAAAGGTCAAACATTCTAAGGTCAAACATTCTAAGGTCAAACATTCTAAGGTCAAACATTCTAATGGTCAAACATTCTAAGGTCAAACATTCAAGGGTTCAAACTTTCTAAGGTCAAACATTCTAATGGTCAAACAATCTAAGAGTCAAACAATCTAAGGGTCAAATAATCTAAGGGTTAAACATTCTAAGGTCAAACAATCTAAGGTCAAACATTCTAATGTCAAACATTCTAATAGACAAACATTCTAATGGCCAAACATTCTAATGGTCAACAATATAAGGGACAAACAATGTAAGGGTCAAACATTGTAAGGGTCAGACATTCTAAGGGTCAAACAAGTGACAAACAAGGTGTGACACCAATTGTAGATAGTCTTACACGTTGTTCTTGAAGTGTTGGTATGTAGATGTATGAATATATCCACGTCGACTCAAACTGAATCTGCTAGTTCTAGAAGCAGACAATCAAATTAAATAAGCCCCTTCCACGACTTGGCTCATCTAACATTCTGGCGGAAGTTTCTTTTGTCAAAGCGCATAACAGCAGTGTTAAATGTTAAAAAATAAGAATGACTGCCTTTTTGTTGTGGGGGAAAGAATAATTTCGAAGCCCTTTAAAAAAAATTTGTAAAATCGAAAAACATATTTGTAGGATACAATGATTCAGGTCGGCCATGTCCACTTGTAGTATACAATGATTCAGGGTGGCCATGTCCACTTGTAGTATACAATGATTCAGGTCGGCCATGTCCACTTGTAGTATACAATGATTCAGGTCGGCCATGTCCACTTGTAGTATACAATGATTCAGGGTGGCCATGTCCACTTGTAGTATACAATGATTCAGGTCGGCCATGTCCACTTGTAGTATACAATGATTCAGGGATGGCCATGTCCACTTGTAGTATACAATGATTCAGGGTGGCCATGTCCACTTGTAGTATACAATGATTCAGGACGGCCATGTCCACTTGTAGTATACAATGATTCAGGACGGCCATGTCCACTTGTAGTATACAATGATTCAGGGTGGCCATGTCCACTTGTAGTATACAATGATTCAGGACGGCCATGTCCACTTGTAGTATACAATGATTCAGGACGGCCATGTCCACTTGTAGTATACAATGATTCAGGGATGGCCATGTCCACTTGTAGTATACAATGATTCAGGACGGCCATGTCCACTTGTAGTATACAATGATTCAGGACGGCCATGTCCACTTGTAGTATACAATGATTCAGGGTGGCCATGTCCACTTGTAGTATACAATGATTCAGGACGGCCATGTCCACTTGTAGTATACAATGATTCAGGGATGGCCATGTCCACTTGTAGTATACAATGATTCAGGACGGCCATGTCCACTTGTAGTATACAATGATTCAGGGTGGCCATGTCCACTTGTAGTATACAATGATTCAGGACGGCCATGTCCACTTGTAGTATACAATGATTCAGGGTGGCCATGTCCACTTGTAGTATACAATGATTCAGGACGGCCATGTCCACTTGTAGTATACAATGATTCAGGAGGCCATGTCCACTTGTAGTATACAATGATTCAGGACGGCCATGTCCACTTGTAGTATACAATGATTCAGGATGGCCATGTCCACTTGTAGTATACAATGATTCAGGATGGCCATGTCCACTTGTAGTATACAATGATTCAGGACGGCCATGTCCACTTGTAGTATACAATGATTCAGGACGGCCATGTCCACTTGTAGTATACAATGATTCAGGATGGCCATGTCCACTTGTAGTATACAATGATTCAGGGAGGCCATGTCCACTTGTAGTATACAATGATTCAGGGTGGCCATGTCCACTTGTAGTATACAATGATTCAGGACGGCCATGTCCACTTGTAGTATACAATGATTCAGGACGGCCATGTCCACTTGTAGTATACAATGATTCAGGATGGCCATGTCCACTTGTAGTATACAATGATTCAGGACGGCCATGTCCACTTGTAGTATACAATGATTCAGGACGGCCATGTCCACTTGTAGTATACAATGATTCAGGACGGCCATGTCCACTTGTAGTATACAATGATTCAGGGTGGCCATGTCCACTTGTAGTATACAATGATTCAGGGATGGCCATGTCCACTTGTAGTATACAATGATTCAGGACGGCCATGTCCACTTGTAGTATACAATGATTCAGGACGGCCATGTCCACTTGTAGTATACAATGATTCAGGATGGCCATGTCCACTTGTAGTATACAATGATTCAGGACGGCCATGTCCACTTGTAGTATACAATGATTCAGGGTGGCCATGTCCACTTGTAGTATACAATGATTCAGGACGGCCATGTCCACTTGTAGTATACAATGATTCAGGATGGCCATGTCCACTTGTAGTATACAATGATTCAGGACGGCCATGTCCACTTGTAGTATACAATGATTCAGGGATGGCCATGTCCACTTGTAGTATACAATGATTCAGGACGGCCATGTCCACTTGTAGTATACAATGATTCAGGATGGCCATGTCCACTTGTAGTATACAATGATTCAGGACGGCCATGTCCACTTGTAGTATACAATGATTCAGGACGGCCATGTCCACTTGTAGTATACAATGATTCAGGATGGCCATGTCCACTTGTAGTATACAATGATTCAGGACGGCCATGTCCACTTGTAGTATACAATGATTCAGGGTGGCCATGTCCACTTGTAGTATACAATGATTCAGGACGGCCATGTCCACTTGTAGTATACAATGATTCAGGATGGCCATGTCCACTTGTAGTATACAATGATTCAGGATGGCCATGTCCACTTGTAGTATACAATGATTCAGGATGGCCATGTCCACTTGTAGTATACAATGATTCAGGACGGCCATGTCCACTTGTAGTATACAATGATTCAGGATGGCCATGTCCACTTGTAGTATACAATGATTCAGGACGGCCATGTCCACTTGTAGTATACAATGATTCAGGGATGGCCATGTCCACTTGTAGTATACAATGATTCAGGATGGCCATGTCCACTTGTAGTATACAATGATTCAGGACGGCCATGTCCACTTGTAGTATACAATGATTCAGGATGGCCATGTCCACTTGTAGTATACAATGATTCAGGACGGCCATGTCCACTTGTAGTATACAATGATTCAGGATGGCCATGTCCACTTGTAGTATACAATGATTCAGGATGGCCATGTCCACTTGTAGTATACAATGATTCAGGGTGGCCATGTCCACTTGTAGTATACAATGATTCAGGATGGCCATGTCCACTTGTAGTATACAATGATTCAGGACGGCCATGTCCACTTGTAGTATACAATGATTCAGGGATGGCCATGTCCACTTGTAGTATACAATGATTCAGGACGGCCATGTCCACTTGTAGTATACAATGATTCAGGACGGCCATGTCCACTTGTAGTATACAATGATTCAGGGTGGCCATGTCCACTTGTAGTATACAATGATTCAGGACGGCCATGTCCACTTGTAGTATACAATGATTCAGGATGGCCATGTCCACTTGTAGTATACAATGATTCAGGACGGCCATGTCCACTTGTAGTATACAATGATTCAGGACGGCCATGTCCACTTGTAGTATACAATGATTCAGGACGGCCATGTCCACTTGTAGTATACAATGATTCAGGTCGGCCATGTCCACTTGTAGTATACAATGATTCAGGATGGCCATGTCCACTTGTAGTATACAATGATTCAGGACGGCCATGTCCACTTGTAGTATACAATGATTCAGGATGGCCATGTCCACTTGTAGTATACAATGATTCAGGGTGGCCATGTCCACTTGTAGTATACAATGATTCAGGTCGGCCATGTCCACTTGTAGTATACAATGATTCAGGACGGCCATGTCCACTTGTAGTATACAATGATTCAGGACGGCCATGTCCACTTGTAGTATACAATGATTCAGGGTGGCCATGTCCACTTGTAGTATACAATGATTCAGGGTGGCCATGTCCACTTGTAGTATACAATGATTCAGGATGGCCATGTCCACTTGTAGTATACAATGATTCAGGGTGGCCATGTCCACTTGTAGTATACAATGATTCAGGATGGCCATGTCCACTTGTAGTATACAATGATTCAGGACGGCCATGTCCACTTGTAGTATACAATGATTCAGGACGGCCATGTCCACTTGTAGTATACAATGATTCAGGGATGGCCATGTCCACTTGTAGTATACAATGATTCAGGCTTGCAATGTCCACTTGATTTTTGTCAAACTTGAATGCAGCAAAGACATCCCAATTTATTTGTTTATTATTTGAGTGAATTTTTTTTATTAAAAGTTGAAATTAAAACAATTTAAATAGCGGTCATGAAAATGCAAGAGAAGAGAAACACTATAAAAGACAATATTTTTTTAAGATGTTGATGAAAACATCGTTTTTCATCTGTGCAATTGACAAGTCCAGTGTCAACTGGTCATTAATAAGACGTTATTGACCACGGGCTATCTGTAAATCAAGAGTTACTCATGAAGTTATCGCTCCTGGATACAATAATTTATCTTGATCAACGCATAGAATAATATTTCCGCTCGGCCTGACATTCTGATTATGGCCTGGGCGCCTGGTAAAACACGGGAATATTTATGTACAGTAATCGATAATCTTTTTGTTTTTTAATTTTTATAATAAAATAAAGATCATTGTTTTTGTTAAATTTTTTGGAAATGAATTTTTGTATGCGTTGTAGAAGGGAGGAGAATTCAATGTTTTATTAATTAAAATGTAAAATGATTCATTTGACTTCACTGTCAACATGTTATTGTCATTTCCACTTTCAGTGTTATTGAATCTATAATTGCTTCCTTCTCTGTTACTGTCAATGTTACTGTCAATGTTACTGTCAATGTTACTGTCAATGTTACTGTCAATGTTACTGTCAATGTTACTGTCAATGTTACTGTCAATGTTACTGTCAATGTTACTGTCAATGTTACTGTCAATGTTACTGTCAATGTTACTGTCAATGTTACTGTCAATGTTACTGTCAATGTTACTGTCAATGTTACTGTCAATGTTACTGTAAACAAATATTTAATGATAAGAAAGAAAAAAATTTCAATAAAGTTTTCAATTTAGAAAATGAAAAATATTTTTTTCTTCCTTGTTACAACAAAACTTCCAAGAATGCAGTAACATATTTTCCCCGCAATAATTATATTAATCATTATAGTGACATTTAAAATTAAATTGAGAAGAACAATAATTGTGTTAAATGTCAAATATTTAAACTTGTAGTTGCAGAAGTACAACATTAAATATTTCAATTTTAGATACTAGAGCTCAATTAGAATTTCCTCATGAAATTTTAATTATTTTTTATTTCAAACTAATTCAATCTTTTTAAATTAAACTCTTTTTTCACATAAATACTTGGTAGCGATTAATGGATTATCATGGAAACAAAAATGTGAGTACCACTGCACTAATCATGGAAACAAATGTGAGAACCACAACAAAACTGTACACAAATAGCAACAATCGAAATGTTGCGGCATAAAAAAAGTAAACGAAAAACCTCTACAAATAAATTCCACTCGTATTTCATCATCAATTACTTCTTCTGATACTTCTATGCCAGGGAATAGATTTACAAAAAATAGGAGATTTTACAAAAAGTGAAATGTATTACATGATGATGTCACTGTGTCTTTGTGGTTACTGAGAGACATTGTAGGTAAATGTTTCAATCTCACAAACACAATCACCCACACACAATCACCCACACACAATCACACACACACAATCACACACACACACAATCACCCACACAAAAATCATCTGCACCTCTAACAACACACATACACCATCCCACACACTCATAAAATCAACTACACAAATGTCTATGGTTAGACCAACTATAAATTAGAACACATAATTATATATCAGAATAGTTAACCACCTTGACAAATATAATGCCCTATGCCCACATAAACACGGCTTTAGAAAAAACAGATCATGTGAAACACAATTAATAGGTTTAATAGATGAACTATCAAAAGGCTTAGACAAAAATGATCAAATAGATACAATATTACTAGACTTCTCAAAAGCATTTGACAAAGTTCACCACCTTAGTTTACTTAAAAAACTTAACTACTTTGGAATCTCAGGTTCCTTACATCACTGGATCCAAGACTTCCTTTTGGGCAGGGAGCAAACTGTAATAATTAATGGATCTAAATCTGCACCAATAAAGGTTAACTCAGGAGTTCCACAAGGAACTGTGCTAGGTCCCTTACTCTTTTTAATTTATATAAATGATTTACCCAACAACATCTCAACAGGTACAAAAGTTAGGTTATTTGCTGATGATTGTATAATCTATAGAACAATTAAATCAGAACAAGACAGCAAAATTTTACAAAGAAAGACTTAGATGAATTGACAAAATGGGAAACTAACTGGAGTATGTCTTTCCACCCAGAAAAGTGTCAACTGTTAAGAGTAACAAAGAAAAAGAAACAAATAAATTCAAAATATTACATTCATGGAAAAGAACTGACCCAAACTAAAGATGCAAAATACTTAGTAGTCTTAATAAATGAGAAACTATCATGGAATCCCCATGTCAATGAAGTTATTAAAAAATCAAACAAAACCTTAGGCTTTATAAAAAGAAACTTTAACAAATGTAATAGAGATATAAAACTAAAATGCTACCTCACTTTGGTGAGACCTGTACTAGAATATGCATCTTCTGTATGGGACCCATCCACCAAAGAAAACATTGATAAACTAGAACAAATTCAAAAAAGAGCTGCCAGATTCATTACTGGAGAATATTCGAAACTGACAAGAATAACACCATTAGTTAAATCATTAAACCTTGAAACACTAGAGGATAGAAGAACCAAAAGCAAAGTAGTAATCATACATAAAGCAATTAATTCTAATTTAGAAATACAACACAAAGATAACTTAATACAACCCTCAGATAGACATAAGGGATAAAAACACCTTTCTTATTCCGTATGCAAGAACAAACACATACAAGTTTTCCTTCTTCCCGTCCGGAATTCGGGCGTGGAATGGGTTGCCTGAAGAATCCAGGAAAACCAACACTTTATCAACATTTAAATCTCTAATAAAAATGCAGGACTAAACACAAACCATAGATAAGCGTAGGACGCAATAATCTTCTGTATAGAAGGGGCGTCTGTAAACAGATAAGATAAGATAAGATAAGATAAGATAAGATAAGATAAGATAATTACATTTCAATTTTAAAGTCAATTAAGACCAACAACTCCATTCAAATAAACAAATTATGTAATGAGAATAAAAATGTGAGCTTTATTTTTAAACTAACACAGCAGTAATTAGTTAGCTTAAAAATAAAGCTCAAATTTATTGTTCTCATTACACAATTTGTTTGTCTATTTTGTATTTTATTTAAAAGCTTGATCGCAGTCCCATTCTATATGCTCTGACCTAACATAGCCCCCCGCTTACTTCCCTTGTCCTATTAAAAAAACTGACTCATTATATTTTGGTACCTTGAGGCGAAATCTAATCAATTGTTGTCTTCAGTCTCAAAACTGCTAAAAAATTATCCCTGGCCTAGTGTTCTAAGATAATCAATAGTTACACCAACACACTAGTCATGTGTAGCTCAAGTAGAGTGTGTAGACAGTTACACCAACACACTAGTCACGTGTAGACAGTTACACCAACACACTAGTCACGTGTAGACAGTTACACCAACACACTAGTCACGTGTAGACAGTTACACCAACACACTAGTCACGTGTAGACAGTAACACCAACACACTAGCCACGTGTAGACAGTTACAACAACACACTAGCCACGTGTAGACAGTTACATCAACACACTAGCCACGTGTAGACAGTTACACCAACACACTAGTCATGTGTAGCTCAAGTAGAGTGTGTAGACAGTTACACCAACACACTAGTCATGTGTAGCTCAAGTAGAGTGTGTAGACAGTGACACCAACACACTAGCCACGTGTAGACAGTTACATCAACACACTAGCCACGTGTAGACGGTTACATCAACACACTAGCCACGTGTAGACAGTTACACCAACACACTAGTCACGTGTAACTCAAGTAGAGTGTGTAGACAGTTACATCAACACACTAGCCACGTGTAGACAGTTACACCAACACACTAGTCACGTGTAACTCAAGTAGAGTGTGTAGACAGTTACACCAACACACTAGTCACGCGTAGACAGTTACACCAACACACTAGTCACGTGTAGACAGTTACACCAACACACTAGCCACGTGTAGACAGTTACATCAACACACTAGTCACGTGTAACTCAAGTAGAGTGTGTAGACAGTTATACCAACACACTAGTCACGTGTAACTCAAGTAGAGTGTGTAGACAGTTACACCAACACACTAGCCACGTGTAGACAGTTACACCAACACACTAGTCACGTGTAACTCAAGTAGAGTGTGTAGACAGTTACACCAACACACTAGCCACGTGTAGACAGTTACACCAACACACTAGTCACGTGTAACTCAAGTAGAGTGTGTAGACAGTTACACCAACACACTAGCCACGTGTAGACAGTTACACCAACACACTAGTCACGTGTAGACAGTTACACCAACACACTAGTCACGTGTAACTCAGGTAGAGTGTGTAGACAGTTACACCAACACACTAGTCATGTGTAGCTCAAGTAGAGTGTGTAGACAGTTACACCAACACACTAGCCACGTGTAGACAGTTACACCAACACACTAGTCACGTGTAACTCAAGTAGAGTGTGTAGACAGTTACACCAACACACTAGCCACGTGTAGACAGTTACACCAACACACTAGCCACGTGTAACTCAAGTAGAGTGTGTAGACAGTTACACCAACACACTAGCCACGTGTAGACAGTTACACCAACACACTAGCCACGTGCAGCACTGTTAGAACGTGTTGACGGCGTTCGACTCACTCAAGCGTGTCCTGGTCCTATTGAATAATTTATTCATGTGTTTGTTTGTAACATGCTTCCTGCTAGTTATTAAACTGCAATTATTATTGTGAAAGCATTGTTGTGCTGGCATTCAGATCTTAAAAACCCCTCCCCATTGCTTGCCATTGTGAAAACTCAAAACTTTAGCCCACGACAATTATTATTGGATATGTAAATAATTGTATTATGTACATCAAATAAAGGCGTGTCGTTAACTGTTGTTTTTTCTCTGTGACCCGAGCGGTTCTTAAAGTAAGCACCGGAAGTAACTGTTTTCCTACTGCAGCGGCACGAAAAGATTTGCCTCCGCCACAGGAAAATTGACAGGTCATCTGATTGGACACGAAGATTGGATAAATCAGCCACGGTCGTGTGGGGTGTCCTTTACTTGTTATATGTAACACATGTTATGATAATCTGTTGTGTTATGATAATCTGTTGTGTTATGATAATCTGTTGTGTTATGATAATCTGTTGTGTTATGATAATCTGTTGTGTTATGATAATCTGTTGTGTTATGATAATCTGTTGTGTAATGATAATCTTTTGTGCTGTGATAATCTGTTGTGCTATGATAATCTTTTGTGCTATGATAATCTTTTGTGCTATGATAATCTTTTGTGCTATGATAATCAGTTGTGCTATGATAATCTTTTGTGCTATGATAATCTGTTGTGTTATGATAATCTTTTGTGCTATGATAATCTGTTGTGTTATGATAATCTGTTATGTTACGATAATCTGTTGGGTTATGATAATATGTTGTGTTTGAAAATCTGCTTTTTATCAAACGCCATAAATAAATTTTGAAAAAATCATTAACTTTGCTGACACTGAGCCTAAAAGTTTGTTATTTTCTAAGGGTACTTGAGGAAGATAACCTGTGTAAAGATGATGTGAATCACTGATAAGCTTTAGTGATTATATTGATTTCTTGAATTTGTGGACTATTCAACATGGGTTGAACTCTTCAATATATGTGAGCGATTAGGCCAAACATGTTGGAGAAGACAGGTGAAAACGCAATATTTTCTTTCGTTTTAAAGAAACAAAAATCATTTTCTGTTTTAGAGTTAAACTAGAGATAACCCGTAAAATGACAGAATTTTTTTTTGATTTGAGTTCAAAATAAAATTACTGCTGTAAAAATTAATAGTTGTTTCAGATATTTCAAAAAAATAATAGATTCAAAAAAGGAATAATTATTTATTTAGTTCAAAATTTCTTTAATAACAGTAATTGCAAAGAGATAGCTATAAAACAAAATCGATCGCAGCGCCACCTAACAGCATTACATCCATACAGCCAACGGGAATCAATATAAACAATTGATATATAAAAAATAATTAAAGAGCGTTTTTCTGCAGTTCACTTTTCATTACGTCTTTATGTCTTGCGTATCTTCGTAATTATCCCTTGTACCCGCCCACACACACATTCACAAACAAAATATTTTAAATTATATTATATTTTCAATGCGAAAATTTGGTCCTCTTAATACACCAGTGTATCTCTGTATGAAACGTTAAGAACCGCCTCTTGAGCGGGTAAAATTGACAACGATAAGCTACCAGTTAGTGGAACTCAAAATACAACAAGTCCCAATGTTAGCGGGTCTCAATATACAACAAGTCCCAATGTTAGCGGTCTCAATATACAACAAGTCCCAATGTTAGCGGATCTCAATATACAACAAGTCCCCAATGTTAGCGGGTCTCAATATACAAGTCCCAATGTTAGCGGATCTCAATATACAACAAGTCCCAATGTTAGCGGATCTCAATATACAACAAGTCCCCAATGTTAGCGGGTCTCAATATACAACAAGTCCCAATGTTAGCGGATCTCAATATACAACAAGTCCCAATGTTAGCGGATCTCAATATAAAACAAGTCCCAATGTAGCGATCTCAATATACAACAAGTCCCAATGTTAGCGGATCTCAATATACAACAAGTGCCAATGTTAGCGGATCTCAATATAAACAAGTCCCAATGTTAGCGATCTCAATATACAACAAGTGCCAATGTTAGCGGATCTCAATATACAACAAGTCCCAATGTTAGCGGGTCTCAATATACAACAAGTAGTGTGTCCCACTTTCCATGTGTGCGGTAAGAGTCGAGATCTGCTGCCATCTGGTATCGTTTACTGTAGTATCGTTTACTGTAGTATCGTCTTACGCTAAACTATTACACCGTGACTCTTTGTTTTGATATCAGATGTTTAAATTCTTTCAAATTAGACAAGGCTGCAATTAGATTGTTCGATTCCTTGTCATAAGTTCCAGCTCAGTTTTTATAATTATTTTATTTCAATTTATTAGCTTTGGCCTGTTTGTTCGTTGGGGAAGGATTTTTCCCGACACGTTAGTTTATTTTTGGCGTCCTGTCAGGCCTACGTATATCCTGTTTACATAAAAACAACGTAAAATAGATTGCTATAAATTAAATTGATAATGTGGACAAAGATTAAAAAATAAAGTTGAAATAGAGTTAGGCTACAGCAACTTCTTTCAAATAAACCCCTTGAAATGTGTGGCGTTGTTACAAATAAAGGACATTCAAATACCTTTTAACAGACGGCGTACTTAAAGAACTCCCGACCACGTCGTCTGAAACAAACCAACTACCTCCCAGAGTTGTGTCCCCGCATCAGGAAATGTAAGAAATTGTCTCCAAGCAATTATAACCAGCCACCGCTTTCACATCCAGATCGGAGTCGTCTGCGCCACAGAAATGACACAGAAGACCAAAAAGGCGTCGGGGAGCCATTAAGTTGCCGAAAATTACCGCGTTTAGAAATAATATTATATTCCTCAGCGTCATGTTTGTCTCCCACAAACACCGGACCGATTTGGTCGTCAAGTTCACGCCTTCCACCCGCAAACACCCCTCATCCGCCTCTGACGGCCGCCCCCATCCCCCATCCCCCCCACAGACATGCGCAGTGGCTATCGAGTAAAAAGACATGATAAATTAGGTCAAGAAATGAATTCTTTGTCCAATCGCCTTCCGCAATTTGAAGACATTTTTGCCGTTTTGAAAGGTCAGCTTAAACATAGGGTTGGAAGTATAAAACGTTGAAATGAACTTTTGATGTTATCTCTTAATAGTGTATTGGACTTTTTAATTTGCACTTTTAATTTTATATTGGGTTAGATTGAGCGAACAAATTCTTTAAACAGGAGACCTACAAATTTTTATTCGACTGCACAGTAGACTCACCAATTTGTTTTCGATTATGCGGTAGACTCACCAATTTGATATGGATTGTGGACCATACACGAAGTAAATATCAGAAGATATAAAAAAATAATTAAAAGTGTAACTAAAAAAGGTAATTACGTGATCGCAAATGGAAATAAATGGCTCTCAATGCAGATGTCGCGCAACTTGGTTGAAAAGTTTTTGGCGTGTTGGTCGGTAGAAACTTCAAATAGTATTTCAGGGAAAAATAAAACCCTGGTGAAAACTAAACTAAAAATTCTCTGGGTCCACTGAAGAGCTGGACTTTTGCTATGGACTAAATTTCCACACAAAGTTGAATACAACAAAGTTGAATACAACAAATTTGAATACAACAAAGTTGAATACAAGAAAGTTGAATACAACAAGATTGAAAACAACAAGATTGAATACAACAGGGTTAAATACAACAAAATTGAATACAACAAAGTTGAATACAACAAGTTTGAATACAATAAGGTTGAATAAAACAAAGTTGAATACAACAAAGTTGAATACAACAAATTTGAATAGAAATTAAAAGCCAAAATACAAATAATTGTTTTTAGATGTATAGCTAGAAGAAACACTTCAACTACATGTATCGAGATCATGAATTTCTTTAGAAATGTTTTGATTGTTTGTAAATTTGATGACATCAGTTCGTCACAATGAGAGGATGGTGTAGACTCAGGACAAAGTAGGCGGAATGTTCGTCCTGTCTTTGTCCTACAGCTTAGAGGACAATAAATCCAGAATATTAGTAGAAATGTGTCTTAAGTTATAGGTACTGTAGACTGTAGAGCATAGAAGTCTTGCACATTTAATTAAGGCAGCCTGGAGGGATGGGGGGGGGGTAGATGAAAGTTGAGTGTACTCCCAGGGGAGAGTGTAGGAGGCAAGGGCGGAGAAACAGAGATGTGAGGCATGTGGGGTGTATGAGATGTGAGCCATGTCGGGTGTGTGAGATGTGAGCCATGTCGGGTGTGTGAGATGTGAGCCATGTCGGGTGTATGAGATGTGAGCCATGTCGGGTGTATGAGATGTGAGCCATGTCGGGTGTATGAAATATGAGCCATGTCGGATGTATGAAATATGAGCCATGTCGGATGTATGAAATGTGAGCCATGTCGGGTGTGTAAGATGTGAGCCATGTCGCGTGTATGAAATGTGAGCCATGTCGGGTGTGTGAGATGTGAGCCATGTCGGGAGTATGAAATGTGAGCCATGTCGGGTGTGTAAGATGTGAGCCATGTCGCGTTTATGAAATGTGAGCCATGTCGGGTGTGTGAGATGTGAGCCATGTCGGGAGTATGAAATGTGAGCCATGTCGGATGTATGAGATGTGAGCCATATCGGGTGTATGAGATGTGAGCCATGTCGGGTGTGTGACATGTGAGTCATGTCGCGTGTATGAAATGTGAGCCATGTCGGATGTATGAGATGTGAGCCATATCGGGTGTATGAGATGTGAGCCATGTCGGGTGTATGAGATGTAAGCCATGTCGGGTGTATGAGATGTGAGCCATGTCGGGTGTGTGAGATGTGAGCCATGTCGTGTGTCTGTGTCGTAACATTGTTGCTACAGAAGCACTCCTTCTTAATAATAGTGTTAGACCAACTCCCACGTCAGCCGTTTGGGTTTGAGATTTCCTGTAGATGTGTTTAATTATTGATGCCAGATATCGAGTTATTTCTGCAAACCTACGACAATTTTGATGGATATAATTGCTGAACGCCTTCCGGGTCGACTCGAATGGGCGTTTAAGAATTATTCGCAAGTCATATTTCAATGTCTGCGTTCACATTAGATCTTTAAGAAAGCATTGTACTGTGTCCCTCTGTGAAATTTTTATTTCGCTAAACTCCAGGGGTCTACATACTACGGCCCAATGACCAGATGCGGTCCGCGAGATTCTCTCATCCGGCCAATGGAGACCTTTTAATCTCCAAAAAAAGATACTATTTTTACCTGTAGTTTACCATAAAAATTCGCGAATAACACTATTGTACTGAATCCTGTGGTGAAGATGGTGAATTTAATAAAGGTCACATATGCTCAACCATAGACAGTTCAGAGACATGTTGAAAGATACAGACACAGAATCGCAGGATTCACCATATTACACAGCTGTAAGATGGCTGTTGTGAGAAAGTTCTGAGTAGAGTATTTGAATTAAGAAAGGAAATACATGACTTCCTAGAAAGTAAAGGAAAGTCACAGCCATTACTGTCTGATGAAGAGTGGGTATGGAAATGGGACTTTGCTCCAGACATTACTGGTCATTTAAAATTTCTGATACTAAAACTACAATGAGAGAAAAATCTAGTTTCTGATCTATACAATCACCTAAAGGCCTTCAGAGCTAAACTTGTCTTGTTTTTGGAACACCTACATGCCAACAACTTGACACACTTTCAACAGTGCAAGGTCTTCATGGCTGAAGCGACAGCTGAGTTACCCACATCATTTGCATGCGAGATCATCAAAGACCTCCAGCTGCAGTTTCAGGAGCGGTTTTATGACTTGGATTCAAAGGCAGAAGAAGTGAGGCTATTTCAAAATCCATTTGAAGTAGATGTGGCCAGTTGCTTAGATGAACTGCAGCTTGAGGTGATTGATTTGCAAGCTAATGACCTCCTTAGGGACAAGTTGAAAAAAGGACTTTTGAGATTTAACAGTTTTTTTCCAAAGGAAGACTTTCCTAATGTCAAGGCTATAGCATCAAAGTACCTTTCAATCTTTGGAACAACATACTTGTGCGAACAGACTTTTTCGACGAAGAAATACGTGAAGAACAATTTGATAACTAACTTGTCTGATGCTAATCTCAGGTCACTGTTGATGTTAGGGACATGAAATCTAAAGCCAGAAATATCTACTATTTTGGTATCCAGGAAACAATTTCACCATTCCCACTAATACAGGTGTTCATGTGCAGTGTATCAATTTATTATTAAATAATATTAAATTTAATATTAAATAGAATTAATATTATAATAAAATACTGTAATATTAAACATATATAATCATAAACAACATCTATGTTTTAATTCTTTCTTTTTTGGACCTCCAGTGTGTGATCGGCCCCCAAACTGCTGTTTGATAGTTAATACGGCCCTCCGGCAAAAAAGTTTGGAGACCCCTGCGCTAAACTAAGAGAACAGCAAGGTAAAGAGATTTAAGATTTTAAGAATTTATTCATGGTAGCTTATCGCGGCTGTTGGATATGAGAATAAGAGTGTTCCAGAACCATATGACGTTATATGAGTAAATAATAATGGGATAAATAGTGTTATTTGAAAAAAATAGATAAATTTCTAACCGTTTCCATACAATAAGGGTCAGAAGTATCAATAGCGGGCGGGGAGGTGCGGCGATATTATAAAAATAACAAAACCTTCAGGTGCTTCTTTAAGAAACCCTAGACCATGATTCCCAAAGTGGGCGCTACCACCACCTTGTGGGCGCCAAGGCGATCCAGTAGGCGGAGAAGGCCATGGGTCTTTTGGGGGGGGGGAGAAGGTCACGGGTCATTTTTGGGGGGCGGCGAATGACTGTAAGGGGGCGGTGAAAGGATACAAATAGCAAGAGAAGATTTAGAAAAAAATTATTTATGTATTCCGTTCATAAGGTTTATTTTTTCTTTCAAAAACGTTTTGGACGTTGGTTTAGTTACTGCATACTTCCTCACTTGCATTTAGTTGTTTTTTTATATCTGCAATTGCGCGATTCCAGACTGCAAGAACATTTCAAATAATTTTAAAGGGGATAAAAAAATGAGGGTTTATCTAATTTTCAAACATTAAAATACAAATTTATCAAACAACTGACTTTGACAAAACTCTTTTCAACAGCAACCACACAAGATGACAAAGGCTTGCTAGCTCCTTACAATTTTGCGTTTAAATTATTGATTGCCAAATCGGGTAAACCTCATACAATTGGTGAAGAACAGATTATACCGGCTATAAGTAAATTAATACGGACTGTAATACATAAGCATCTGATATTATCCTCACAAAAAATCTTGTTTAGCAATAATACAGTGCAAATAAGAATTGATGAAAAGGCTCAAGGTGTTGAAGATTCATTGTGTGGCTATTTAAAAACATCTCTGTTTTCTATTCAACTTGATGAGTCAACTTTGCCAGGAAATGAAGATTTACTTTTGTCATACGTGCGGTTCACAAGGGAAGCATACATTTCCCAAAAATATTATTTGATATTTGCAAACTGATTCCAAAAAGTAAAAACAAATGATGAATTGAAACTTAAATTCAAAAACGGGTACCAACAATTCTGGCTGGAAAAGGAAATCCTGAAGTATGGGCTGTAATTTAAAATTTATTAATTACATTTCCTTCATCACATTTAATGGAAAGTAGATTCAGTGCGGTAACTAATTTATTAACCAACAAACAAACAAACAAACAAACATAAACAACAAAGTGCAAAGTGCAAGATTACTGCTGACGAAAATAGAGCCGATGATACTAAATTGGTAGCAGCATTCCAGGTTCATCTCCTCATTTATATGATTCCGAATGTTTAATTTAAAAAAAAATATTTATCTTTTTTAAATTATTTTTTGTTTGTGTTGAACTATTCTTGAATTGTTGAACCAAGTTACTGGATATGATTCGCATGAATGCATTCAAATTGCAGTCAGTCAACATCGATCTGTTCTTAGACTTATGTATTTTCATACAAGAAAACGCTTGCTTAAAGATGTATTGTATCTGGACCCAAATAGTAAAAAAAATGTGGCATTTTAGTTTTTTAAAGTGTGAAAACGCCACACCTAGCAAAAGCCACACACACACAAAACTCTAGCAGAAAATCTAACTTTAACTTCTCTTTCAGGTCATAATCTGCTTTCAGGTTAAGCAGTTCTAACTGTGTATCCTCTGGGGATTTTATCAGCTTCTGTACTAAATTGCAAACTGAGGATATTGAAGAGTGGTGCCAGGTTCGTTACAATTTTGGGCACGCAACACCTAAAATGGTTCGCCGCCACTGCCCAAGACTCTAGATTTGATATTTATTATTTATTATTATTATTTTTTATGTTTATTTTTTTTAAAAATTATTTAAATGTGTAAATTATTATGCAATTGTTGGGAGGAATCTGGTGTATGAATTGCAAGAGATTGTGATGAAATAAAGAAAAACTAAAATAATCCCTTTGCAAGAGTTGACACTGGTTGATTGTGATATATTTAAATCTCCCTGGAGAACGGCGGGTAATGTTCTAGTTCTTTACTTAAAAATGGGCCGTCAAAATATACATCTCCCAAACATGTTTTTAAGCTTAAACATAGCAGTGTACCATAGAGCAGTGTACCATCAGAGCAGTGTACCTTAGAGCAGTGTACCATCAGAGCAGTGTACCATAGAGCAGTGTGCCAAACAGAGGTTTAACACAGAGCAGTGTGCCATGCAGCCAGAGCAGTGTATCACATAGCAGTGTATCACAGAGCAGTGTATCACATAGCAGTGTATCACAGAGCAGTGTATCACATAGCAGTGTATCATATAGCAGTGTATCACAGAGCAGTGTATCACAGAGCAGTGTGGCATCAGAGCAGTGTATCCCAGAGCAGTGTATCGCAGAGCAGTGCGCAACATAGCAGTGTATCACATAGCAGTGTATCACAGAGCAGTGTGGCATCAGAGCAGTGTATCACAGAGCAGTGTATCACAGAGCAGTGTGGCATCAGAGCAGTGTATCACATAGCAGTGTATCACAGAGCAGTGTGGCATCAGAGCAGTGTATCACAGAGCAGTGTATCACAGAGCAGTGTGGCATCAGAGCAGTGTATCACAGAGCAGTGTATCACAGAGCAGTGTGGCATCAGAGCAGTGTATCACAGAGCAGTGTATCACAGAGCAGTGTGGCATCAGAGCAGTGTATCACAGAGCAGTGTATCACAGAGCCGTGTATCACAGAGCAGTGTATCACAGAGCAGTGTGCCACCAGAGCAGTGTATCACAGAGCCGTGTATCACAGAGCAGTGTATCACATAGAAGTGTATCACAGAGCAGTGTGGCATCATAGCAGTGTATCACATAGCAGTGTATCACATAGCAGTGTATCACATAGCAGTGTATCACAGAGCAGTGTGGCATCATAGCAGTGTATCACAGAGCAGTGTACCACAGAGCAGTGTGCCCCCAGAAAAGATTTGGGGGACAAAGATAAAGGCAGTTGAGAAATCAAGAGCAGCCAGTCTGTCTTTTTAAGTAGCAAACAAGAAGTTACTCTTTAAGTTAATCTTTGAGTTAATCTTTTAGTTAATCTTTGAGTTAATCTTTGAGTTCATCTTTAAGTTAATCTTTGAGTTCATCTTTTTGTTTATCTTTGAGTTAATCTTTGAGTTCATCTTTAAATTATTCTTTGAATTCATCTTTAAGTTAATCTTTGAGTTCATCTTTTAGTTAATCTTTGAGTTAATCTTTTCGTTAATCTTTGAGTTTATCTCTGAAACTATTAGATGTATTTATTCAGAAATCAAGACTCCGTCGAAAGACGCCCAGGCAGCAGCTGTGATCGCAGACTGTTCAAATTAAGAGCCAACTGTGCCTGACTGTTGGTCAGTGTTCCAAACAGACCACAAGCCTATAAAACTATGTAAACGTTTACATTTTGTGTGTGTGTTTGTGTGTGAGTGTGTATGTGTGGTGTTTGTGTGTGTGTGTGTGTTTGTTTGTATGTGCCGTGTGTGTTTATGCGTGCATTCTTTTAGTGATGTAAACTCAAAGTCAGTTTCCATCTCATATCCAAATAATACAATATACGTTGTTGCAATAATCTAGCATTACTCTGTACAGGCTGTACAGGATTACTCTGTACAGGCTGTACAGGCTGTACGGGATGAAAAGATCAAACAGAGATGGGGGCGGCGATACGATGAGTTAACGTCACCCGTGTTACTACCCCCTCCCCCCAGTGATGCCCCTGGAGTAAGCTAGTGTTACAGTCAGTTTTATTGGTCAGTTTTTGATCACGTGTTTGATTGATCGAGTCTTTGCTTGTGTCCGCTAATGTTGAAATCCACACCGTTCGATCAAACGTCCGACATTACTACTGATGACATAGGAATGGGCAAGAGACAAAGCTATATACCTTGACACCCACTGACACCCACTTTCACCCACAGACACACACTGACACCCAAAGAGACACACACTGACACCTACAGACACTCATTGACACCCACAGACATCCACTGACACACACTGACACCCACAGACACACACTGACACACAGAGACACCCACTGGCATCCACTGACACACTGACACCCAGACACCCACACCCAGACACCCACTGACACACACTGTCACCCACTGACACCCATTGAAACACACTGACACACACTGACACACACTGACACCCACTGAGACACACAGACACCCACTGACACCCACAGACACACACTGACACCCACTTGGATACATGGTCTAAAATTGACTGGTGATAGTGGAAGAGGATAATTGGTCTCAAATTGACTGGTCATAGTGGAAGAGGATAATTGGTCTAAAATTGACTGAATATAGTGGAAGAGGATAATTGGTCTAAAATAGGCTCAATAACTTCTTCGATCCCGATCACAACTCTGGTTATTTTTTACTCTTCGCTTTGTGTGCAATCACATGTGTACAGATATTAAACGCAAGATGTACTGATGGACAGAACAGGTGGGGTATGGATGAGAACATGAGAACCACTTGCGAATAATTACTAAATTGTTGTATCTACAGCTTGCAGGAAAGGCAAGACGTTTTATGAATGTAATTAGGGGAGAGAATTCCGATTGCAATAAATACAAGCTTCTGGATATCCACAAGACTTTGTGCATCTATCCATTAAAGAACACAAATCGTGGATGCCCAGATAAGTGGATCAATGTGTGAATGGGGTTGAAACTTAGTGGACATTTAGCTGATTGGATTAATAGATAACTTTGATATTTAAAAAAAAAGGGAAAATAAACATTAAAACTATTTTAAAAAAAATAATAATAGAGAACTTCTGTCCCCAATGATCCAGTTGTACGTACTTACCTGAACGCAACATAGGAACAGGTTTAAATAATGCCTACGTTAACCACTGACCCCACTAGGGGGTCTATTGTCGTGTATGGGAACCACGTAACCCTGTGATGCTTAAGAGAACCACCCCCCCCCCAGAGATGCACGAAGAACTGTTAAGTTAAACCACACAACACAAACCTGGAGATGTGGAGATGTGGTTTTTATTTTTAAATATCTCGCCGGCCAAAAATAATAATGACACAACAGAAAATGAAAGTCGAACAGACATTGACGTTGTTAACACGAGATGCGAGAAGCTTAAGCTAAAAATAGACTTCTATGAACAATCGGTTTTTATATGTGCCCTAAGGTAATGGTCCGAGGTGCAAATTATAAGCTTGGTTCCTGTCTTGGTTTATATGTTACTTTAAGTTTTAGGGTACCAGTGGTGAAACGTTAAGTAGAGGCGCATGTCCGATTTTATCCGCGATGCGTTTTACAGATTTGTATATGTTGCCTAACACTCAACTGTATTTATATATGTACATATACACATAAACATTACTTGAAATTACAAAATGGAAGTTAAATGAAAATATAAAATATATTTCAAATTATAATAAAATATAAAGTTTATATATAACTACAATATGGAAATTAAATGAAACTTTCATAAAAAGCAATGTGCAAAGAAAAGCGTGAAGATGAGCAATGAATGTAAATACGTGAATATGGACGAATTTTGAATGTGATTTATTTTACACGTTTTCAAAATAATTTTTTCCGCACCATTTCTGCTTGAAGTTCTATTTTCTAGTTTTAAATGTAATTTCTTTAATTCGCGCCAACAGCCACGCTTTCCTTAGTGTTAACACCATTCGTCAACTCGACGATACCAGAAAATACTGGGTCACTTGAGCGGATAAGCCAACATGATTTGTAAGTAGAAAAAACACAAGTATTTACTTAAAACTCTCCAAAGAGTATTAATATTTTCACTTCAAGCATCAATCTCTGTCATGCATCAAGCCTGAGCGTCTCTCATGCATCAAGCCTCGGTCTCTGTCATACATCATTCATCAGTCTCTGTCATAATGAGAGACAATTCATTTCACAACCAACATCAAAGAGAAATTTCTATGTTTATAAAATAGGTTTTAAGGATTAAGCACTCATCTAATTCCCATGATTCATCTTCGTCACTTTTTACAAACATTATAATCCTTAAGTTTTCCATATGTTAACGAAATGGTTAGCATAGCTATTTAGAATTTCAAGAAAACCGTGTTAATTGTTAGGGTTAAAGTTTAAAAGGTTGAGATGACATAAAGAAGAAATCAAAACAAATTCTGGGAACATCCGTAATGGAACAATTTATCAACTCCCTTTCGCCTTGGGTGATCCAACAGTTTTTGAGCACATGATGGGTTGGTCACGTGATTGCAGACGATCTCAACAGCATTAACGAAAACGATATTAAAGGCCGCAAAATGAAATTGTTTGAATTAAAACTTGGACATTTGAGGAACATTTGGAGCTATCAAGGGGAGCAAGTTGGCGTGAGAAAAGGGAGTTAATTCCATTATTTTGTGTCTTCGATATGATAAGTTCATCTGTGGTCAACGTTGGCATTTTATTAATAGTGAAACCAACTCTATTGTCATTTTAGAAATAGTGAAATCCAAACTGTTGTTATTTTATGACTAGTGAGACCCACTCTATTGCTTTGGTTATAAATATTCACTATTGTCATTTTGTGACTAGTGAAGACCACGCTATTTGTCACGGTCGGACAATCATTTTATGATTAGTGACATCCAATTTATCGTCATTTTATGACTACTTAAACCCACTACTTTGAAATTTTAATACCAGTAAAAATTGCTAAAAATTTTACTGTCTATTAAATTATTGTTCTTTAACACTAAAATTTCAGTCGAGAATTTTCAATTTCTTCTGAAATGGCGCAGTACATTCAGGTACACGCGATAATTACTAGAAATAATAACAGTATATCCGCTATCTCTTGCCCTTTGTGTGACAGATGTCTATATTTATGGGTTTGTTATGTTTTAGCAATGAAAAGTTTAATATATTTATTTTACATAGTTGCAAGTTATTGCTTATTTCTGGTAATTTTCCGACGGGACCTTTTGTTTATCTGTTGTAAATATTGAAATTAATGGGTTAACACAATATTTTGGTCTTGTCTTGTCTTCATGTAATTTAACATTACTTTTTAAAAAGTAGCTTCAAATTAAATTTTTATGTGTGTGTTTGTAGCCTAATTGGCAATTAAATCTGTTCTGTGGTGAGTGGTGAAAGGGTTGCTGTATGTGGGACGTGTGACAGCTGTGTGGGTTGTATGGGGTGTGGTATGTGGGACGTGTGACAGCTGTGTGGGTTGTATGGGGTGTGGTATGTGGGACGTGTGTGTGTTGTAAGGGGTGTGGTATGTGGGAGGTGTGTGGGTTGTATGGGGTGTGGTATGTGGGACGTGTGTGTGTTGTAAGGGGTGTGGTATGTGTGAGGTGTGTGTGTTGTATGGGGTGTGGTATGTGGGAGGTGTGTGTGTTGTATGGGGTGTGGTATGTGGGACGTGTGTGTGTGTTGTAAGGGGTGTGGTATGTGGGAGGTGTGTGTGTTGTATGGGGTGTGGTATGTGGGACGTGTGTGTGTTGTATGGGGTGTGGTATGTGGGAGGTGTGTGTGTGTGTGTTGTATGGGGTGTGGTATGTGGGAGGTGTGTGTGTTGTATGGGGTGTGGTATGTGGGACGTGTGTGTGTTGTAAGGGGTGTGGTATGTGGGAGGTGTGTGTGTTGTATGGGGTGTGGTATGTGGGACGTGTGTGTGTTGTATGGGGTGTGGTATGTGGGAGGTGTGTGTGTTGTATGGGGTGTGGTATGTGGGACGTGTGTGTGTTGTAAGGGGTTTGATATGTGGGAGGTGTGTGTGTTGTATGGGGTGTGTTATGTGGGAGGTGTGTGTGTTGTAAGGGGTGTGGTATGTGGGAGGTGTGTGTGTTGTATGGGGTGTGGTATGTGGGAGGTGTGTGTGTTGTATGGGGTGTGGTATGTGGGAGGTGTGTGTGTTGTAAGGGGTGTGGTATGTGGGAGGTGTGTGTGTGTTGTAAGGGGTGTGGTATGTGGGAGGTGTGTGTGTTGTATGGGGTGTGGTATGTGTGAGCTGTATGTGTTGTATGGGGTGAGTGTGTTAGATATGTATGTGTTGTATGGGGAGAGTTTATACTGTGGTAGGTGTGTGTGTTGTATGGGGTGTGGTATGTGTGAGGTGTGTGTATTGTATGGGGTGTGGTATATGGGAGGTGTGTGTGTGTGTTGTAAGGGGTGTGGTATGTGGGAGGTGTGTGTGTTGTATGGGGTGTGGTATGTTGGAGGTGTGTGTGTTGTAAGGGGTGTGGTATGTGGGAGGTGTGTGTGTGTCGTATGGGGTGTGGTATGTGGGAGGTGTGTGTGTTGTATGGGGTGTGGTATGTGGGAGGTGTGTGTGTTGTATGGGGTGTGGTATGTGGGAGGTGTGTGTGTTGTAAGGGGTGTGGTATGTGGGAGGTGTGTGTGTTGTAAGGGGTGTGGTATGTGGGAGGTGTGTGTGTTGTAAGGGGTGTGGTATGTGGGAGGTGTGTGTGTTGTAAGGGGTGTGGTATGTGGAAGGTGTGTTTTTTGTAAGGGGTGTGGTATGTGGAAGGTGTGTGTTTTGTGAGGGGTGTGGTATGTGGAAGGTGTGTGTTTTGTGAGGGGTGTGGTATGTGGAAGGTGTGTGTTTTGTGAGGGGTGTGGTATGTGGAAGGTGTGTGTTTTGTAAGGGGTGTGGTATGTGCAAGGTGTGTGTTTTGTGAGGGGTGTGGTATGTGGAAGGTGTGTGTTTTGTTCTGGGTGTGGTATGTGGAAGGTGTGTGTTTTGTGAGGGGTGTGGTATGTTGAAGGTGTGTGTTTTGTGAGGGGTGTGGTATGTGGAAGGTGTGTGTTTTGAGAGGGGTGTGGTATGTGGAAGGTTTGTGTTTTGCGAGGGGTGTGGTATGTGGAAGGTGTGTGTTTTGTGAGGGGTGTGGTATGTGGAAGGTGTGTGTTTTGTGAGGGGTGTGGTATGTGGAAGGTTTGTGTTTTGTTAGGGGTGTGGTATGTGGAAGGTTTGTGTTTTGCGAGGGGTGTGGTATGTGGAAGGTTTGTGTTTTGTTAGGGGTGTGGTATGTGGAAGGTTTGTGTTTTGAGAGGGCTGTGGTATGTGGAAGGTTTGTGTTTTGCGAGGGGTGTGGTATGTGGAAGGTGTGTGTTTTGTGAGGGGTGTGGTATGTGGAAGGTGTGTGTGTTGTAAGGGGTGTGGTATGTGGAAGTTGTGTGTTTTGTAAGGGGTGTGGTATGTGGAAGGTGTGTGTTTTGTGAGGGGTGTGGTATGTGGAAGGTTTGTGTTTTGTAAGGGGTGTGGTATGTGGAAGTTGTGTGTTTTGTAAGGGGTGTGGTATGTGGAAGGTGTGTGTTTTGTGAGGGATGTGGTATGTGGAAGGTTTGTGTTTTGTTAGGGGTGTGGTACGTGGAAGGTGTGTGTTTTGTGAGGGGTGTGGTATGTGGAAGGTGTGTGTTTTGAGAGGGGTATGGTATGTGGAAGGTTTGTGTTTTGCAAGGGGTGTGGTATGTGGAAGGTTTGTGTTTTGTGAGGAATGTGGTATGTGGAAGGTTTGTGTTTTGCGAGGGGTGTGGTATGTGGAAGGTTTGTGTTTTGCGAGGGGTGTGGTATGTGGAAGGTGTGTGTTTTGTGAGGGGTGTGGTATGTGGAAGGTTTGTGTTTTGCGAGGGGTGTGGTATGTGGAAGGTTTGTGTTTTGCGAGGGGTGTGGTATGTGGAAGGTGTGTGTTTTGTGAGGGGTGTGGTATGTGGAAGGTTTGTGTTTTGTGAGGGGTGTGGTATGTGGAAGGTGTGTGTTTTGAGAGGGGTGTGGTATGTGGAAGGTTTGTGTTTTGCGAGGGGTGTGGTATGTGGAAGGTGTGTGTTTTGTGAGGGGTGTGGTATGTAGAAGGTGTGTGTTTTGAGAGGGGTGTGGTATGTGGAAGGTTTGTGTTTTGCGAGGTGTGTGGTATGTGGAAGGTGTGTGTTTTGTGAGGGGTGTGGTATGTGGAAGGTGTGTGTTTTGAGAGGGGTGTGGTATGTGGAAGGTTTGTGTTTTGCGAGGGGTGTGGTATGTGGAAGGTGTGTGTTTTGTGAGGGGTGTGGTATGTAGAAGGTGTGTGTGTTGTAAGGGGTGTGGTATGTGGAAGTTGTGTGTTTTGTAAGGGGTGTGGTATGTGGAAGGTGTGTGTTTTGTGAGGGGTGTGGTATGTGGAAGGTGTGTGTTTTGAGAGGGGTGTGGTATGTGGAAGGTTTGTGTTTTGCGAGGGGTGTGGTATGTGGAAGGTTTGTGTTTTGTGAGGGGTGTGGTATGTGGAAGGTTTGTGTTTTGCGAGGGGTGTGGTATGTGGAAGGTTTGTGTTTTGCGAGGTGTGTGGTATGTGGAAGGTGTGTGTTTTGTGAGGCGTGTGGTATGTGGAAGGTTTGTGTTTTGCGAGGGGTGTGGTATGTGGAAGGTGTGTGTTTTGTGAGGGTTGTGGTATGTGGAAGGTGTGTGTTTTGTGAGGGGTGTGGTATGTGGAAGGTGTGTGTTTTGTTAGGGGTGTGGTATGTGGGAGGTGTGTGTGTTGTAAGGGGTGTGGTATGTGGGAGGTGTGTGTGTTGTAAGGGGTGTGTTATGTGGGATGTGTGTGTGTTGTAAGGGGTGTGGTATGTGGGAGGTGTGTGTGTTGTAAGGGGTGTGGTATGTGGAAGGTGTGTGTTTTGTAAGGGGTGTGGTATGTGGAAGGTGTGTGTTTTGTGAGGGGTGTGGTATGTGGAAGGTGTGTGTTTTGTTAGGGGTGTGGTATGTTGGAGGTGTGTGTGTTGTAAGGGGTGTGGTATGTGGGAGGTGTGTGTTTTGTAAGGGGTGTGGTATGTGGGAGGTGTGTGTGTTGTAAGGGGTGTGGTATGTGGTAGATGTGTGTGTTGTAAGGGATGTGGTATGTGGAAGGTGTGTGTTTTTTTAGGGGTGTGGTATGTGGCAGGTGTGTGTTTTGTTAGGGGTGTGGTATGTGGGAGGTGTGTGTGTTGTAAGCGATGTGGTATGTGGGAGGTGTGTGTTTTGTTAGGGGTGTGGTATGTGGGAGGTGTGTGTTTTGTTAGGGGTGTGGTATGTGGGAGGTGTGTGTGATGTAAGGGATGTGGTATGTGGGAGGTGTGTGTTTTGTTAGGGGTGTGGTATGTGGAAGGTGTGTTTTGTTAGGGGTGTGGTATGTGGGAGGTGTGTGTTTTGTGAGGGGTGTGGTATGTGGAAGGTGTGTGTGTTGTAAGGGGTGTGGTATGTGGAAGTTGTGTGTTTTGTAAGGGGTGTGGTATGTGGAAGGTGTGTGTTTTGTGAGGGGTGTGGTATGTGGAAGGTGTGTGTTTTGTGAGGGGTGTGGTATGTGGAAGGTTTGTGTTTTGCAAGGGGTGTGGTATGTGGAAGGTTTGTGTTTTGTGAGGGGTGTGGTATGTGGGAGGTGTGTGTGTTGTAAGGGGTGTGGTATGTGGGAGGTGTGTGTGTTGTAAGGGGTGTGGTATGTGGGATGTGTGTGTGATGTAAGGGGTGTGGTATGTGGGAGGTGTGTGTGTTGTAAGGGGTGTGGTATGTGGAAGGTGTGTGTTTTGTAAGGGGTGTGGTATGTGGAAGGTGTGTGTTTTGTGAGGGGTGTGGTATGTGGAAGGTGTGTGTTTTGTTAGGGGTGTGGTATGTGGGAGGTGTGTGTGTTGTAAGGGGTGTGGTATGTGGGAGGTGTGTGTTTTTGTAAGGGGTGTGGTATGTGGGAGGTGTGTGTGTTGTAAGGGGTGTGGTATGTGGAGGTGTGTGTGTTGTAAGGGGTGTGGTATGTGGGAGGTGTGTGTGTTGTAAGGGGTGTGGTATGTGGGAGGTGTGTGTTTTGTAAGGGGTGTGGTATGTGGGAGGTGTGTGTGTTGTAAGGGGTGTGGTATGTGGGAGGTGTGTGTGTTGTAAGGGGATGTGGTATGTGGGAGGTGTGTGTGTTGTAAGGGGTGTGGTATGTGGGAGGTGTGTGTGTTGTAAGGGGTGTGGTATGTGGGAGATGTGTGTGTTGTAAGGGGTGTGGTATGTGGGAGGTGTGTGTGTTGTAAGGGGTGTGGTATGTGGGAGGTGTGTGTGTGTTGTAAGGGGTGTGGTATGTGGAAGGTGTGTGTGTTGTAAGGGGTGTGGTATGTGGGAGGTGTGTGTGTTGTAAGGGGTGTGGTATGTGGGAGGTGTGTGTGTTGTAAGGGGTGTGGTATGTGGGAGGTGTGTGTGTTGTAAGGGGTGTGGTATGTGGGAGGTGTGTGTGTTGTAAGGGGTGTGGTATGTGGGAGGTGTGTGTGTTGTAAGGGGTGTGGTATGTGGGAGGTGTGTGTGTTGTAAGGGGTGTGGTATGTGGGAGGTGTGTGTGTTGTAAGGGGTGTGGTATGTGGGAGGTGTGTGTGTTGTAAGGGGTGTGGTATGTGGGAGGTGTGTGTGTTGTAAGGGGTGTGGTATGTGGGAGGTGTGTGTGTTGTAAGGGGTGTGGTATGTGGGAGGTGTGTGTGTTGTAAGGGGTGTGGTATGTGGGAGGTGTGTGTGTTGTAAGGGGTGTGGTATGTGGGAGGTGTGTGTGTTGTAAGGGGTGTGGTATGTGGGAGGTGTGTGTGTTGTAAGGGGTGTGGTATGTGGGAGGTGTGTGTGTTTGTAAGGGGTGTGGTATGTGGGAGGTGTGTGTTTTGTAAGGGGTGTGGTATGTGGGAAGGTGTGTGTGTTGTAAGGGGTGTGGTATGTGGAAGGTGTGTGTGTTGTAAGGGGTGTGGTATGTGGGAGGTGTGTGTGTTGTAAGGGGTGTGGTATGTGGGAGATGTGTTTGTTGTAAGGGACTGTGGTATGTGGGAGGTGTGTGTGTGTTGTAAGGGGTGTGGTATGTGGAAGATGTGTGTGTTGTATGGGGTGTGGTATGTGGGACGTGTGTGTGTTGTAAGGGGTGTGATATGTGGGAGGTGTGTGTGTTGCAAGGGGTGTGGTATGTGGGAGGTGTGTGTGTTTTAAGGGGTGTGGTATGTGGGAGGTGTGTGTGTTGTAAGGGGTGTGGTATGTGGGAGATGATTTTGTTGTAAGGGTTGAGGTATGTGCGAGGTGCGTGTGTTGTAAGGGGTGTGGTATGTGGGAGGTGTGTGTGTTTTATGGGGTGTGGTATGTGGGAGGTGTGTGTGTTGTAAGGGGTGTGGTATGTGGGAGGTGTGTGTGTTGTAAGGGGTGTGGTATATGGGAGATGTGTGTGTTGTAAGGGATGTGGTATGTGGAAGGTGTGTGTGTTGTTAGGGGTGTGGTATGTGCGAGGTGTGTGTGTTGTAAGGGGTGTGATATGTGGAAGGTGTGTGTGTTGTAAGGGGTGTGGTATGTGGGAGGTGTGTGTGTTGTAAGGGGTGTGGTATGTGGGAGGTGTGTGTGTTGTAAGGGGTTTGGTATGTGGAAGGTGTGTGTGTTGTAAGGGGTGTGGTACATGTGTGAGTGTAAAGGGAGATGTGAGCTCGTCCGTTAAGTCTTCTCAATACACTAAAGTTTAATTATATTTTTGAAAGTCTTTTCTCTACCATTTCTGATTTTTTCTCCTCTTATCTGTGAAAGGACACCAAGGTGAAGGACGACCTGTGGGGTCACAAACTCCAGTTACCCTACTGAGATTGTTTCATAATGGTTCTCAAGAAGAGATAAAGTTATATTTATATATATTATGTTATGGCATCTGTCCGTCTACGAAACTACGAAAGACGATAGATTTATCTTTATTATTTGCAGCTCTTGGTGTGGCTGATGAGACCAATCCGTGCGTGGCAGTCTCTTCTTCATGTCACACACACGAAAGCAGTGGGGCAGTGTTGTCTAGCCTTCCTCCTCGCTCTTTTTCCAATTTCTTCTGCCCTAGTTTGCTCCTCTGCTCTAAGTGATCATCTGGACCTATCCTCTGCCAGGTTTTCCCAGTTTTGTATATCAATGTTGCCTGCTTTCATGCCTCTCTTGCATATGTCCACGTATCTGAGACATGGCCGACCAACCGAACTTTTCCCTGTCGCCAGCTCGCTGTATAGCACATCCTTGGGTATGCGACCAGTTTGAATCTTTTGACGTATCCAAGCCAGCGGAGGCGTCTTTGGCTTAATATTGCTGCAATACTACTCATGCTTGCTTGAGCCAGGACCTCTGTTTTGGGGACTTCTCTTGCCATTTGATGTATAAGATGCGGCGCAGGCTTCTGAGGTGGAAACTGTTGAGCCTTCTTTCATGCCTGGTATAGGTGGTCCGAGACTCGCATCCATAGAGGAGTGTGCTCAGTACGCAGGCATGGTATAACTGCAGCCTAGTCCTTGCTGTGAGTTTGGCATTGGACCAGACTCTTTTGTACAGTCTAGCCATAACAGTTGCTGCCTTACCTATCCTACCACTTATCTCATCTTCCAATGAGAGGGAGCTCGAGATGTTTGATCCCAGGTAAGTAAAACTGTCAACAACATCCAGGTTGCAGTCGTCGATGGTGATAGTCGGGAGGGAGGCAGCATCCTGTGCCATAATGTTGGTTTTCTTTATACTTATGGTCAGGCCAAACTCTTTGCAGGCAGCGGAGACGCTGGATACAATGTTCTATATGTATATATATATATATATATATATATATATATATATATATAGCCTTTGTTATCTATATATAATTCTCTTCATGGGACCATGCGAGACACCACGACGCAAGTATGTGCAACCGAGCATGACGAATGACCCTCGTTGGGGTAGGCCAATGAATTGAGACTAACAATGGTCATTTCGTTTCACTTGGATTGTTCCTTCACAGGCTAACGTAATATTCGTAGTGTACTGGTTATCATGTCCGCCTTATACGGGGAAGGTCCTGGGTTCAAGCCCCAGCAAAAACATTTTTTTTTAAATTTTAGAAATGTCTGTTTGTGCCCGTTCTTTTACCCCTTATTGCCAAGACTAGCTGACCCGCGGCGTAACATACGCCGCTAATGATTTACTGAAAGACGCAGTTGTCAAAATGGGGTGGGTATGGGCAAACGACTGTGAGTGAATGAAAAGAAGGAACGCTGGAGACCCGCGCGTAGCATACGCCGCAGACTTGCTCATCATAGACAGTGCAATGAACGGTTGGGGGGGGGGTGAGAGTACAGACACAAAAAGGCAGCTCTAAGTAAATAAAAAAATAGCGAGTAAACCTAAAGACATGCACACCGAGGTCGTTGTTACCCGCCTCCCATTTATTACTACCATCCCTTAAACATAAACTGTCATTGGCCGACCCTAGCGAGGGTTCGTCATATTTTGGGTTGTAATGTGCGTGTTGCCGTTTTTGTGTTTGTTGGGAAAACTGATTATCGATTATAGCTGACTTCATAGAAGTTAGGGGTGTACCGAATTTCGCCTGCAAACGTCTCAAAACCAACAATGAGTTGGCAGTCCCCCCCCCCAACCGACGTTCACTCGCGTTGTTTTGATTTCTTCGTGCTGTAGTTTGTGTCCGTTCTTTCTCCACTTTCTTTGCACTCTCCATAAGCAAGTCTGCGGCGTATGCTACGCCGCGGGGCGTCTAGTATATATTCTTTCCATTTTTAATTATTTCCTTTTAACAATGTTTTTTAAAAAAATAAGCGAATAATTTTTTCTTTAGTTCTGATCCGACAATGTAGATCCTTGAAGACTCGTGAATCAAACGTATTGAATTATGTCGGCTGACGATCTCCTCCAAAGGGCGGGCTCCACAGAGGGCGTCACTGTACGCTTATAAACAATGATTGGATTTTCTCCACCACCCTTCCCCCCCCACCCCCATGCCCAGAGGCAAATGTGAATATAATTATAACATCTTTAGCAAGGGGAGATTTAAACCAAATGGCCAGAGCTTAGCCTCGATACCTTGTAGACAATTGAAAATTAGGGCATTACGTTAAATAGATAATACAAGATCACCAACATTATTTTATAAGAGAGGTACAGCGTTATGGCGGGATACTATTGATTTGTGTTTAAAAAGGGGGATGGATTTGTGTTTAAACAGGGGGATGGGTTTGTGTTTAAACAGGGGGATGGGTTTGTGTTTAAACAGGGGGATGTTTTTGTGTTTAAACTTGGAGATATGCTTGTGTTTAAACTGGGAGAGAGGTTTGTGTTTAAACTTGGAGATAAGTTTGTGTTTAAACAGGCAGATGGGTTTGTGTTTAAACTGACTGATAGGTTTGTATTTAAACAGGGAGATGGGTTTGTGTTTAAACTGGGTGAATTGTTTATGTTTGCAAAAGTGCAATTGAAAGTTTATTGTAAATTGAACAAGTCTAGTGACGTAGAGCAGTTCGCACACGAGCTTAAGAGAAGTGATGAGAATGGGGCGGTCCAAAGACTGTGACGTTTTTCTTGACACAGGGTAACCTCTGACCTCTGGGCTATTCCACAGATTGACGCATGGTAACCTCTGACCTCTGGGCTAATCCACAGATTGACACAGGGTAACCTCTAGCGGCACTCTGACCTCTGGGCTAATCCACAGATTGACACAGGGTAACCTCTAGCAGCACTCTGACCTCTGGGCTAATCCACAGATGGATGCATGGTAACCTCTGACCTCTGGGCTATTCCACAGATTGACGCATGGTAACCTCTGACCTCTGGGCTAATCCACAGATTGACACAAGGTAACCTCTAGCGGCACTCTGACCTCTGGGCTAATCCACAGATTGACACAGGGTAACCTCTAGCAGCACTCTGACCTCTGGGCTAATCCACAGATGGATGCATGGTAACCTCTGACCTCTGGGCTATTCCACAGATTGACGCATGGTAACCTCTGACCTCTGGGCTATTCCACAGATTGACTGCAAGAGGGTAGGGGAGTAAAAGATTGGGGGGGGGGCGGATTTTAAGATTGCCGCTGGCGACAGTTTACATACGTGGAGGCTAAACATTTTCAATGAACTGCCAGAGATAATTTGTGTGAAAGGCGTTACTAACTATCACTGTTATACCCAGCACCGGTTGGATATAATCCTAGTAAAGCTACGAAGGCGTGTGCTGATTTAAATCGACAATAATGTCTTTAACACTATCATTGAAGCTTTGTCAGTAGTGTATTTACCTATTTGCTAAATAAGCTATAGCTTAGGGCTCCCACCTTCTCGGGGCCCCCGAATTTTTTACTCCATATTTTGCACTGACATAGAATATATGGACTTCAAAAGGGCCACTATATCTTAAATAGCTTAGGGCCCTATCAAGCCTAAATCCGGCCCTCTGCTTTGTTACATGTGTGATAGAGAGACATCAGTCAACGATTTACTTGTTAAATGCTATGGAAGTTTATTGAAGGGTTTAATAAATTCCAATGACATGTTTCATGAATAAATTGTATGTAGATAACGATGTGTTCAAGTAATGCACAAGGTACCATATAAGTTAGCTACCATCGGCGTGTCTTCATAAAGTGGCTTACTTGAGCGTATGTTTTGTTAAGCGACGTAGAGATGTTTAGAAAGTTTCGCACGGCCGTTGTCATGTGATCTTCAAATAGCCCGAGACCTGGTGCCAGTGTTTACTGAGCCAGTAGCTTCTCAATTCAACATTCCCCACCTTTTCACTCTCCCGCCATTAGCAAAAAATATTTATTTCTTTAGAACTCTTGCCACTCATTCTCTATATCAGGAATGTCCAAACTTTTCGCTAAAAATGCCAGATTCCATCATGTAAGAATATACGTGGGTAGGATTAAGATTATAAACAAAAATGACATACAGACGAGTACAGGCTTAAATTATATGATTGTGTTTATTATTTGCAAGAGTTATATTTACTGGAGAGTGAAGGGAAAAATTAAATACTATCGCGATTTTCGAGACTATATAATTTTCTGATTCCATCATTTGAAAGCTGAACAAATTAAATCAACAATATCCACGTTATGGAATTGAGATTTCTACTACGTACCTTACAATAAATAAAATTTATTCAAATGTAAGAAGGGCCGAAAATGTCGGGTCAAAATTTGTGATGAAAAAAAATGTTTTTAAATTTTAATTATACCGACATCACACTTATTCATTTCCCGAGTCGGACATTTAAACAATATTACGGCATCGAATTTTAGCATCGGACGTCATCCATTTGTATACACATAACAGCACACAACTTCATCGGTTAATTGTTATAAACACTGAACGGTGGTTCATTAAATAATATTAACAAGTTATGAATTTTTGAAATTATTTGATCTTAAATTGTACTCAAAAAATCTTATAGTTTTCGATTTTTCTGATTCATATAATTTCATCGTTACAGAAAAATATCCATGAGTCCGTTCATTATTTAAGCCACAGGCCAGTTAAAATTTAAGCGCGGGCCGCATTTAACCCGTGGGCCGGATTTTGGACTCCCCTGTTCTATACCAAGAAGTCTTCGAAATTTGGAAAGCAATGAACTAGAAAATAACGGTTTGCTAATGTCTTGAAAATACAACAACAACATATACGAACAAAAAGTAAATAATATTAATAATAATAATAATAATAATAACTTGTTTTAAGCTCAGATATTTTGTATATGAACTCTTCACCGCGTAAATTTTTAAAAAAATGAAAACAAATATTTTATAAATCACAATTAATATCGATAATTTGATATTTGGAACAATACAATTTCCAGATGTTGTTGTAAAAGTTAAAGATCTTCAATAAAAGTATTGCGCTTTTAAAATGTCAGAGAACTATACATTTTCTCGAACCTACTTTCCGTATCAAAGAGTTCCATGTAACCAAATAACTTTGCTTTAAAAAAAAAGACAGAATTTTACATGTCATTGACACAAATAAATTATCAAAGACGTAAACATATTTGGAGGTAATCTCTAACACAAAGTGTACCCACCGGAATGTGTAGAGAATAAACCTCAGAGACTGACGACTTCTGGGGGGAAACTCCGTGCCATCAGGGTCATGTGACCACATGGGAGACTATGCTCAGTATTGCTCAGCTCTCAGGGGCTCCACCCTCTAGTTCACCCGCAGAGTTACCTCCGCCACGTCGAGCCTCGTTAGCAGCGTGAGGGATGTCATTGTTTTGAGACCTTTTAAACAATTTCTCACATGTGAGGGGGGGAGGGGGCCCTTCAATAAGTTCCTCTCTTTGCAAACACAATCATATTGTCTCTGTAGGATGGTGGTCTGCGGAGTCACCTTTGTCATTATTTCTATTTTTGTAGGACTGGGAACAGACTTTCAGAGCAAGTGATGACTTTCAAACACGCAGTCAGGCCATGTATCGGTAGTGATACGATTAACATTCTAGGGATACGGTTTTGACACAAAAATATATATTAAATGGATTAGTGGATAAATGAGTGGATTTGGGGACTAGCGTGTGAATTTTTCTATGGATATTTGGGCTGGATATAGTATAGTTATGGACATTCATATGTATGTTTCATATGTCGGTGGGTAGGCGATTTATGCATAGATAGATGTAAGCAGATAGATAGATAGATACATGTTGAACAAGCTATTTGGATCATGTCATGTGAATATGTTGGTGAATAGGTTATCGGATACACACGAATGTTGTAATAGGTCATGTGATACATACGAATGTTGTAATATGTCATTGGATACATACGAATGTTGTAATAGGTCATCGGATACATACGAATGTTGTAATAGGTCATTTAATACACGCGAATGTTGTAATAGGTCATTTGATACATACGAATGTTGTAATAGGTCATTTGATACACGCGATACTTTCATATTGAAAGTAGAGTGATCCAGGTTTCATGGCTGTACCTATACCACAAAAAGAGGCATTGCGTTGGGAAAATGGAGGAAAAGGCCCCCTTGATCTATTAAAATTTATTCAACAGTATAGATTGGATACTTCTGAACCCAACACTGTAATCTTGCTAAGAATTTTTATAACAATTATTGTTATCAGTGTCGCTATTTGTGAAAGGAGCTTTTACAAACTGAAGTTGATAAAAAAAGTATCTTCGTTCCACAATGAGTGCATGATTTAAGTCTTAAGACTACAAAATCTTGCAATATTATCCATAGAACAAAATATAACAAATTATTTAAACTTTCATAGCATAATACACGATTATCTACTATGGAAGTTAGGAAAATAAATATATAAATAATATGTTTACATACTAATGTACACAATTTGTTCATAAAAAATAATTAAATCATTTATTTATAAATACAAAATAAAAGCATACTAATTGGTATTTTTTGGTGAAAATTTGGAATACGTTTGTCTCATTGGACGGGAGGGGGGGGGGCTGCAACCTCATTAACTTTCGTGTAACCTTAAAAAAGTATGTTGTATTGTCCGTAATTCTTATTAAATATGTATTTATAGGTATAACATCTTATTTGACCTCCTTTATTGCCACTAACTTAAATATGGCATCCAATGGTACAAATGTTCGCCACCTTTACTTTGTTTCAATTACAATTGTTTATTAATGTTTCTTAATTTATAAAAATCATGTTAGCATTTACCTAAAAAGGGCAGCAAATTGGAGACCGCTCCGGGCGGCAAAAGGTCTAGCTACGCCACTGTACTACAGTAAACAATTATAAAATTAACCACCATAAAAACAATAACATTCAGGAATTTGCTGGATCAACTGAGTTTTCCTTGATTGGTATTGTTCGTTTTGTGTTTTTTAAATTTATTTAGTTGTTATTGTTTTATTTATTCATTTCATTTTAATCTTGAAGTTTTAAACCCAAAACTAACACGAACAGAGCTCCATAGTTGTAACGTAATCACATTCGTTAGTTACCGGACCTGTTTCTCACCAGATTTCTCTCCCTCTTCTCGAGGCTGCGCTCCCCTGTTAATGTCACGTGTTCAATGTCATTACATCAAATCTACAACATAAATATCTAACTAAACGTGTAACTGTGGGTTGAAATATCTGTAAAAGAAGATAAACATTCAACTTTTTTTTTAATCCTGCTTTAAAATTATCTCCCCTTATTGTCATTGCCGAAATTCCCCGAAAAAATTATTTTGGGGAAAAATGAATATGACGCGTATCAATTTCTGTTTAATAGATTAAATCAGGGCCGTTGGGCATTTGCCCGGGGGTCCACGAGCACAGGGGCCCCATGGAAATATGTTTATTTATATATATTATGTATATTTATTTATTTATTCCCACAGGGAAGGGAGAACATTATTTGTTTGCCCTGGGGCCCAAACTGGTGTAAAGACGGGTCTGGATTAAATATTGTGTTTGTTGTTTTTAAAAACTGTGTGGATTTTAGTAAGATACAAGTGATTTTTGATTGGCTAAACACAATGAAATTAAATGATAACCCTTATTTTCATTGAATTCGGTTCAAAACTCGAAAAATTCTCCCATAATTATCCAAATTTGATTTTATCTGAATATTTTTAAATCCTTTTGAAGAAAGAAAATTAATTAATATCGTGTAATTCATTTAAAATATAGCAAACACTTCGTCACAAAAACTTAGACCCCCTCCAATATGACTTCACAAAGCTTTGATCTCCCACACCCTTAAAGCTGCATTTTCCAATTGAAAATTAGCATGTTGCAAAATAATTTTTGGTCATTTAAATATGTATTTATTGTAAGTCTACACTCCAATATCGTTACACGTATGAAGCCATTGAAAACGTAATTAAATAAATTGAAAGCAATCAAATAATTTAAGTAAAACTTGTATTTGAAGTTGCGCGTTTTTGATGTAACGTCACATTTCTTAAACATTCCCCTTCCCCCCTCGTCACACATCATCACAAATGCGTGACCTCTCTTGGAGCGTGACGTCATTTATTGTCGGCCCCCTAATCCTCATTGGTTGACCTTTTCGACGCAATCGTGGTCGAAATAATGTTTCCGTGAAAACAATTGAATTTATTTAATCAAAATGTTTTGAAATGGCTGCAAACCCCATCCCCCACCACCCATCCCCCTCCACCCGTCCCCCACCACCCATCCCCCAACACCCATCCCCCACCCCATCCCCCATCCCCAATCCCCCACCACCCATCCCCCACCACCCATCCCCCACCACCCATCCCCCACCACACATCCCCCACCCCCATCCCCCATCCCGCCATCACACACAAACACACACAATGATCCTAATTTAATGTTAAGTTTATCCCCGTTTAATGGATCACTTTCATGGATCATATGATAGAACACTAACAAATTAAATCAGTTTTGTTTAAAACTTTTTAAGTAAGATTTAGCCACCAGTTACTGATGTGACTAGAATCCTCTGACGTCAGTACCGAAACTCATTGATGTGTGCCTAGAATCCTCTGACGTCAGTTCCGAGACTCATTGACGTATGACTAGAATAGTGTCTGCAAAGACAATTAATGATTTTTAACACAGAATAATGTTACCAGTTCCACTGCCAGGTGGCTCTGCATCGTTTATATGTTGTCAGTGGCATGTACCTAAACTATATCTAGCTTACATGTGCCTCACAACTAATTACACCTGTCTTACGGCTGACTCAGTCCCTAGTTACAGCTGACTTACACATGACTCATTCCCTAGTTACAGCTGACTTACACATGACTCATTCCCTAGTTACAGCTGACTTACAGCTGACTCATTCCATAGTTACAGCTGACTTACACATGACTCATTCATAGTTACAGCTGAATTACAGCTGACTCATTCCCTAGTTACAGCTTACTTACACATGACTCATTCCCTAGTTACAGCTGACTTACAGCTGACTCATTCCCTAGTTACAGCTGGCTTACACATGACTCATTCCCTAGTTACAGCTGACTTACAGCTGACTCATTTCCTAGTTACAGCTTACTTACACATGACTCATTCCCTAGTTACAGCTGACTTACACATGACTCAGTCCCTAGTTACAGCTGACTTACACATAACTCATTCCCTAGTTACAGCTGACTTACACATGACTCATATTACCGATTACAGACTGCCAATGTGAGACA